>JARYHS010001113.1:3761360-3931198 GCA_031002005.1 Vandiemenella viatica | reverse complement strand
GGTGGAAGTAATTAAACCATGCTTCTGAAAAAGGTCCCATTCGACCACAGTGTCATATTCTTCGTGGTTTAATTAATGTGATAATTAAGTAATCCACATTGTATTTCAGTTTAGACTTGCATTTATTTTCAAACAACACGTCAATGATACTGCTTACATACATTCATACAATCCAGAGATTGCATACAATACTACTAACGCAGTCCTTGGCAGTCCCAAAGTGAAGCTCTATAAACTACTACTGTGCTTCTGCTGATTTCTTTATATAGGCTCTATCGATATTTCTATAACTCTTCAAAAGCTTCCGCCAGATATTTCTCAAACTTTAACAATTACTTAAACAATTGAAACATATTAAAAACAATCAGAATTAATACATAATCATTTAATATTATTACAAAATGGTCAGAAATGGATATTAAAGATTCTTAAACACAAAATTATCCACAAAATCATTTTAAACTATAGCAAATTGTCCTTTAGACATCGTAACTTGCATTAATACTTGGAATTACAAATATTTAAGCAATTCTCTTGCACAATTCAGTTCTTAAACATATTAAATAGTCTTTAAATAATTTCTTTTGATAAAACAAAATCAATATACACTGATTTACATTTAATTGTGAAACAAACATACAAGATCATATTCAAGCAAACTCTAGCTTACTATAAATGCTTCATAAAATACAATCCAATTTAAATTTTGGTGTGAGGGCTGTTGCAACAGGCCAGTTACATTTAAACAATAAAATATAAATGATCATAGTAAAAATTATTATCATCGTTCTCTGAAAGGAAAAAAAAAAACTTTTTTATTTTCTATTTGTAGTTAGTTTGCAAGATGTGTTTTGAAAGATTTTCTACCTTTCAATTCAACACCAGATTTGAAGATTGAATTGTGCTTTTCATACTTCAGAAATGATATAAATCATTTGTATATTGTTATCTACACAGCAAACAAAATAATCTTATTAAAGACCACTATTTATTTTAATGCACAAGATTAAATATATGTAGATAAAATAATAGCTTGCCAGGCATGTTTATTTAATATTTTCTGAGTCATATTACAAATAAATGCCATCACATCATTCCTTTTTTATATTCATATAATGTTTTACACCATGCCAATGTTGAATTCACAAGGTGAAAAAGGATGGGGGTGAGGAACAGGAAGGAATTGGGCCATGGCCTTTTGAAGGAACTATCCCGGCATTCGCGTAGAGTGCTTTCAGGTAAACACGGAAAACTGAAGCCTATAAAGCCTAACGCGAATTCGAACCTGTGTCCTCCCGAATGTGAGCCCCACTCAAATTGACTCCTGTTCATACAAAAAAATTGGGATTCTACGATATCCGAGCCACTGAAATTTTACGGATTTGATGGTTGATTCTTATAGATCTCAACGAGGCAAATTGAAAATGAAGAATAATTTTTTTTGGTATCTCGCTTAGTTTCTGAGATATCACATCTTACATAAAGGGAAATATACACTTTACTACTACCGATTATCTAAGAAATATGTATTGTTACCTGTTTGAAATTAATGCAGGTATATACTAGAGATCATTGTTCCATAAAATATATTATATTTGTCTTCAGTGTACAAACCCAGAAACGATGTAAAAAAACATTCACTAATAAGTTATGCTCATCGCTCCCATTTTTACCATAGACATTGCTTTACTTTAAGCTTCCAATGATATTGTACCACAGATATAGCTGTCATACCTAGGATATTATTAATTTTACAAATCTGCCATGGCTGCAAACCTGTCAGGACAAAAATAATTAATATAGTAATAAATGGCTTGGAGTTATTTGTTTTGCTTTTTATTTAAGTAGGTATGTATTAGATTAGATTTCACTTAGCAGGCACGGCATTTAATTTAATTAATTAGTTACAATGCAATGGAGCACATGCTCCGGTGGAAATTTCCCTAAACACCCATCTTCCTCTTTTCCTGCACCTACCTACATTTTCCGTATACAAATTTTAACTTTAAATTCTTTCAACGTTTTTGGTAAATTATTCATCATTTCCCTTGGTAACTTATTCCAATCCCTGACACCCTTACCTAAAAAAAGAGAATCTTCCCACACCCTAACATGCAAAATAAAATACTTTGGTATATTTACTATTACTCAAGGAAGTATATCACATGCAAAATGGACCAGTAGCAAAAAGTTGCCACAAGTGCTTGCAAATTCTTCCTGGACAATCCGCGTTGAAATCACATCAGTGAGGCCCATGCGTAAAACGTCAGCGGTTAGGTTCGAATGTGGCCTGAACCAGTAGGAAAATGTCTATTCGTATCTGTGAAGTCCGTGTGAAAGGCGATTTCAGTTATGTTGGAATGCGACCTGGACCAGAACGAAAATGTCAGATTGGAATGCGACTTGAATCAGAAGGAAAATGTCATCTATTCATATATGTGAGGTCCGTGCGAAAGGCGATTTCGGTTATGTTGGAATGCGACCTGGACCAGAACGAAAATGTCAGGTTGGAATGCGACCTGGACCAGTAGTAAAATGTCGCCTATTCATATCTGTGAGGACCGTGAATAAGGTGATTTCGGTTAGGCTGGAATGTGACCTGGACCAGAACGAAAATGTCAGGTTGGAATGCGACCTGGACCAGTAGGAAAATTCGTCTATTCATATCTGTGAGGAACTTGCGTAAAGTGGTTTCGGTTAGGTTGGAATGCGACTTGGACCAGAACGAAAATGTCAGGTTGGAATGCGACCGAGACCAGAAGGAAAATGTCATCTATTTATTTCTGTAAGGTGGTTTTGGTTAGGTTGGAATCCAATTAACTTGTTAAATGAAGGGTATACATTAAAATTGTCTAATAGTGGATGTAGTAGTGGATGTTTTTCACAAATTTAGGAAGGAGCAAGACCACGAACAAATCCTACGAGTTTTACTATATTGACAAGCACATTGTTATGGTAACTGTTGATAATTGAAGTAGTTACTTCTAGATGATGGAGTTATAAATTTGTATTTATAAATAAGCGTCTTAAAGTTGTTAACGGCGACACTAATTTTGATTCTTTACTCATTATAAAATACATGCTTCAAAAAAGTCGAAAAATTCATTCAATTCCCAATAGGTTGGCAGACATGCGCAATTAATTATATTATTAGCATTGTATGCGGTACAGCAATCTCTGGTACAATATGGCAGCGCTGAGCTTAATATATTACTGAAAGTTTTTGTGTTGTTTCTGGGTTTGTAATCTGAAGACATTTACGAAATCCTTTCTTTTTATGGAACAATGATCTCCAGTATATATATATATATATATATGGGTTGATTTAAAACAGGTAACAATACATATTTCTTAGATAATAGGTAGTAGTGAAGTATATATTTCCCTTTTCATTAAGATGTAATATCTCAAAAACTAAGCAAGATACCAAAAAAACTTATTCTTCCTTTGCGATTCGTCTCGCCGATATCTATAAGAATCAACCATCAAATTCCGTGAAATTACAGTGGCTCGGATATCATAGTATTGCCAAAAATATACTCTTTTTTATACATGACTCGACATAGACTGTTTTGGGTGAGGATAAATCAAACGAAAAAAAACATGGCCCCTCTCAGTAACAAGCTATGAATACTACTACTTGCAACCATAATATCAAAAACTAAACATTACAAATTTTTTTAACAAAAATTTATTGTTTAAAAGAGAATGAGAATCCAAAATGCACATGGAATTTTTCTCATCACACTTGCATACAAGATGGGGAAAATTGTGTTTCTTAGAGGAGGGAAGACAAATACAACTGGCATCTGATAAACATGTTGATGCTGAGAGTGAGGTCATACTATATCACGAATATTTGTAATGGATAAAAATGTTTGTAAATGACAAGTGTCAGATCCAGGGGGGGGGGGGCCATTGTTTAACTCTACCGATATTTTAAAGGCGGCATGAATATAAAGCGTACCCTTACCCGACTTGACCCCTCCCCCCCAAAAAAACAAAATCCACTCAAACACCCCCAAACGAAATCCACTCAAGCCCCCAAAACAAAATTCGCTCAAGCCCGCTCCCCCTACAAACAAAATCCGTGGAAGCCCCTCAAAGCAAAATCCGCTCAAGCCACCCCATCCCATGAAATCTGGTTAAGCCCCCCCACCCCCAAAACCAAAATCTGCTCAAGCCCCGCCCAAACCAAAATCCTGAATCTGCCACTGTAAATGAGCAGCATCATTATAGGATAGAATATTAATGTGAACCGCACTTATAATTAGTAGGTAATTTATGAGGTATTTTTGACAAAATAGACAGTAGAGACAAAGTTCATAGCATAATACTGGATATCGCCAATTCATTTGACTGAGTGAGTTGACTGCCGGGTTGTTGCACTGTCTAACATTTTTGTAAAATATTTCCGCCAGCTGACGGAATCTGTCCTTCAATTTAGGTATACCGGCGTCCTCATGGAGTGCATCCGTGGGGAATCGGCACGGGAGAAGGAGGGCTCTCTTTATTTTGAATGATCTGAAGCTTTCTGGTTCTCTTGCCACTAGCGTATGCCCACACAGGACATGCATATTTCATAATAGGGCATACGTGCGAGGTGTATATCTTGACTCCTGTGGAAGGGGCTAGTTTGCTGTCCTTATGCAGTATTGAGTAGAGGCTGTGGAGCCGGACTTCGTTGATGTGGCTACACCAGTTCAGTCTCTTATCTAGAGTCATCCCCAGCTAGTGTGCTGTGATGGAGCATGGGATTTCTCTACCATACAGGCAAAGTAATGGGTCTGGATGAATTGGTTGACGGGCCCCAAATCGCTTGGTTAATATAATGGCTTGGATCTTGATGGGATTTATATCTATGCGCCAACTCCTATCCCAGGCATCGGTTACCTGCAGAACTTCCTATAGTCACCGGGTGTCTAGTGCTCTACTGTGACTGATGGCCAAATACGCAGTGTCGTTAGCGTAGGTTGCAGTCAGAATACCATTGCTGGTCGGTACATCAGCGGTGAACAGGGAGTACAGCACTGGAGCACTGGCACAAGCACGGAGTCCTGGGGTACTCCTGCCTAGATGTTCCTGGTGGAGGAGTAAGCCTTGTCAACTTTGATGCTGAAGGTATGGCCAGTGAGGTAGAATTTTAGAAGCTTCACGTATGGCCCCAGGATACCCTGATCGAAGAGCTTGAGCAGGTGCCCCGGGTGCCACATGGAATCGAAGGCAACTGAGATGTCAAGAATTACCACAGCTCTGTAGTTCTTGAAGTTGAAAGCGAGGGTCACCGCTTCAGCTTCCTGCATCAACTGCCGTGTGGTGGAATGACCACTTTGAAATTATAGCTGATGATTTGGTATAACATTAGCGTAATCGATGAAAGCAGATAGACGTTTTAGTAGCAGCCATTCGAAAACTTTGCTAATGTCTGGGAGCAAATTTATAGGCCTGTAATTCTGAGGTAGGTGTTTGTCTTCCCAGTTTTGCGAATTTCCACTATTTTAGCGTGTTTCTACAGTTGAGGGTAAAGCTATCAAGATGGCATTAAAGATAGTGGCGAGGTGGACAGAGGCTGCTGGTGGTAGGTGCCTGAGGAGAGTGTTGCTGATCTCATCGCGCCCTGGTGCTTTGTGTGGGTGCAGTTTTGACAGGTACCCCTTCCGGGGTGATGCACTCTATTTGATGATCGTCTTCAGCTTCGAGGTAGACTCTGAGGCGCTGGTGGACTGCTGTAAGGTGGATGGGGTCCACATTTGTTTGCGAAGGCTGGAAGTTCTTCACAAAGACATCAGCAAGTGCTTTGACCTTTTCCTATGGAGTGATGGCAAGTCCTCTTTCACCGTGCAGTGGGGGAGTCGCTGCCTTCACCTGGTTAGTCTTCTTGTTTGTAGACATAGAGACCCATCCTCTGGGTGGAGCAAGGGGACTCTTGAGTCCCACTCTTCATCCGATGCTTATCAGGGAAGCTTTATCTCCCTTTGCAAGTGACTTAGTAGTCTTCTGGTCTCCGGGTTTACATAAGCTTCCTGTCTTTAGCAAGCCGGTTTTTGTGGAGGATTTCCGCCAGGAGGTTGGGGGGAAGTGGGGTGGAAAGCTGCAGAGTGGGAGCTGGTCTGGGTATCCTGACTGGAGTACAAGCTGCGATTTCATCTTTGATTGCTGCTTCAAAAGACTGTAGGTCAAGTTGTTCTTAATTTCGGGTGGATCAGCTAGCTTAGTCTATAGGAGTACCTGGCAGCACCTCCAGTTTGTTTTATGGTAGTTGAAAGACAGGTCTTCATGAATTTGCCAGGGTCCAACCTCGACCTCTACCATAACCGACAGTGATCTGAGGAGAGTCAGTTTATGATTGAGCTAGCAACATAACCCTGGATGCCCTTGGTGATAACTACATCTAGAACATTTGGTCTATTGCCGTTACTCGGGTAGTGGGTTGGCTCTTCTGGTGCCCATATGCACATGTTGTAACTGTTTGTGGGGCGCCTCAATGTTATACCCGCTGTATTGTTGTACCTACTATTCCAGTCGGAATGTTTAACATTAAGGTCACTGTCGATCAGAACTTTTCCGCTGACATCTGCCAGAGCCGTAAAGTCAGCTTCTTTGAGCTGTCTTCCGAGGAGGCCAGTAGAATGAGATAATGGTTAACTTCCCATTAGCGGTAGCCTCTTCGACTCCGACGGCTTCCATCTGCTGAAGGGATGGTAGGACTATTTCATGATGTGGAATTCTGTTCTTAATGAAAACCGCGAATACACCCCCAGCGGTGGGTCTGTCATGGAATAACAACTGTAGTTGGCTACTGGAGCTTGCAGACTGGATTTCAAAAAGGTCTCTGACACCAGACACACGTCAATATCTTGGTCTCACCTAAACTCTAGCAGTTGGCTGATCATGCTATTAGCATTCCGAGCACAGAATGATAGGGAATGTAATAGTGGCTGTCTATCCATTGTGGTTGCAGTGTGGACACTTTGCAACAGCCAGAGCATTGATAACGGCGCTGGTCATTTTCTCCAGTTGCTCGGTAAGACAGACTCCAGCTTGTTTGTTAGGCTGTCCAGTTTGTCTTGTGCTTCACGGTCTGCTTCGTCTGTGACTCATTACTGACGGGAGGTGACGAGGTGACCGGTCGGTGGGTCGACTCGTAGAATTCGTTGCTCAGGAGGCGATCTGACATATGGACCTGCTGGGTGCCCTGTAGAGGCGACACGTTCCTTGATGGAACTGGAGCCGTCTTTTTTCGCCGACGGATGTTGTTGCCCTGCTGCGTTCTTGGATCCAGACTTTCTCTTCCGTCTGCGGTGCGAATGGGATATGGACATCTTCACCTTGCCATTGGGGGCCTGATCTTGCCCTGTTATGGGTAGGTTTTCCTGGTACCCTGGAGATGGATTACTATTTGTTCTTGGTGTACAGTCTGCTGGCTTTTCGTGTTCAGTTAATAGTTCTGGTTCTCTTGAAGGCCGGGCAGCCCTTATAACTGGTCACGTGTCCACCTCCACAGTTGGATCACTCGGCGGAGTGTCATACCTTCTGTGAAGTGCATTTGGTAGAGTCATGTTGGCCTGCACACTTGACGCAGACTGGACGCATTTTACAATTCTTGGACACGCGGCCGAAACGCAGGCAGTTGTAACATTGCGCAGGTCTGGGCATTGACCGAAGTTTCTCAACCTTCACTTTGAGGTGCCAGATTCTCTCCACCCGAAAGATTGCTCCGTTTTCCTGGCAGTCCGCAAGGATCACCAAGAATAGGGGCATTAATATGTTCCTGCCAGGACGGCGAAGTTGGGCCACCGTTTGTATAGTAAAGCCCATCTCTGACAGTTCTTATTCCAGTTCTTCAGTGGGAAATGTTTTTGGGATGCCCCTGAAGACTACTTTGAGTAGTGGAACAGCTCCAATAGGAAAGGTGTAATATGGGATGTTACTGTGCTTCAGCATCCCTGTAGCGGCTGTGGTGAAGCTAAACTTGATCTCATTACCATCGGCAGTTTTGGCAGCGAAGGGACTCTTCACTACAGCTTCAACCATATCGTGGAGCGTCTTATTGTTGTGCTTAAATTACACCACAATATGTGGGATGTGTGCAGATCTCTGTATTGATGGCGCTGGTTCATTTTCGGACTGCTGGGGTTTAAACTGGTTTCTAGTTTCTACGGTATTGGAGTCTAGCACTGGTGGAGGTTTAAAAGTGTGCCTAGGAAATATAAAGTCCTCCACATCGGCTCGCTGATGGGGTTGGTGGGTGGAGGGTAAATCCTCTTTGTCTCTCACAACAGTTGAGCTTCCAGAGCTACTTGGTTTCAACACAGGTGGTTTGGCAGTCTCTTTGACCGATACCCCTTTCCTCTTCTTCGGCGTCTTCTTGTGTTTGATGGCAAGATTTCTCACTAGCTCTTTGATGAAGACCCTGGTGGTGGCGGTCGGGCCGTGTGCAGTACGGCTTCATGCTGGCAGTTCTTCTTGGGTGTTTTGAAGTCTCTGCAGCAAGAGGCAAGGTGCGCCTCTTAGCAGTGCATGGTACGTCATATGATTGTGAAGGCTGGGGTGTCAGCATGTTACTTATCAGGTATGTGTCTATCCCATGTCCAGGTTCTGGCAGGGCGATTCCGGTGAAGGCGAGCACAGAGAGTCGCTGTAGGTGACGGACGCCGGAGCGCGGGAAGTGCCACTCGATTCAGGCATCTTCTGAGGTAGGTGCAGCCTAAAGGGAGCGTTGCTCTGGTCCCTTTTTGTCACCGTTAGATTTGACAGGACCAGAGATAACCCTAACACTCGCGCCAGGTGGTTCCAGTCCCCCGGGAGTGGGCCGTGTGGCGGTAAGTCCCTGTCAACCTCGGGAAGGGAGGGCCAAGCCAAACAACAAAGAAAAAGAGGGAGGCTACGTACCTCACTCTATTCTTCGCTGAATGTATCATGCTCACAGATGGCATTTGAATTAGATATTGTCTATGGTGTTCGTCAGTGTTGTGTAGGTACAATGTTTCAGTCGGTTAGAGAGACAACTATTTATTTATTGTTCTGAACTGAAGACGGATTAATTTTGCAATGAATAATACGGGCTATCTTTAGCAAAAAACGAAGATTTTAAGAGGAAATTGACCACGAAGGACCTCATTCCTCAAAACAGATGGAAGCATAAAATACAATTGCCACTCCTAGTCCTATGGAAACAGGTTTGCGTTAAACGGTAACGTTAGTATTCCTTCTGATATTGCACAAATCGGAGAACCGATAAAGCAACTTATTTTAGATGTATACCTAAAAGAAAATAACAGAACCTTTGCAGCGCACTGGTTCAAGTGATATAAGTAGTTGCAGTATTCAGTCGAGAAAGATGCAGCTTTTTACTATTCTTGCCAGCGATTTTTTACCTCATGGAAGCAAACAGACTTTATTGGATACAGAAACTGGAAAACTGCCACTGATTAAAAAACTGCTTTTCCAAAACACGAAAAATACATTTATAATACACGAGCCATGGTGATGTGTCAGGACAAATTACATGGAATATCTACTTATACAAGTAGCAGTGTTGAAACATTGATATGTAGAAAAGCATTACAAGAAATAGGTCTTGTGCGAAGTCTACTATTAAAGTAATAAAATTTCTAGTAGTCAATGAATTGGGTTGGAAATCATATTTTGGAAGAAGAAAAAAAAACACTATTTTGGAATTTGTTTGAATATACTTGTATGAAACATCTACATTTGAAGGAGACTCCCAGTCATATACCACAAAATGCAACAAATCGTTCACCTGAAATTCATATTCAAATAATTCAAGCAGTGCGAAGTTCCATTGTTAAAGATATTGAGGAATATGACGTGAACTGGTTTACTCTAATGGAAGATGGGACGAGAATTAATATGTTATATTACGGATAGATATGTCAATGAGTCGTTGCAGACAGTTACAACTACTGAAAAGCTTGAAGCAGCCACTTTCATGGAATTAACATCAAATACCCTTAAGGAAAATAACATTGAACTCTCCAGTATGCTACGATGGTGCAAGTGTAATGTATGGGAAAGTTTCGGGAGTTGCGACCAGAAAAGAAAATAAATTTGACCGAAAAATTCCTTACGTCCACTGCTAAAACCATCGCTTGCATTTTATATTTATCAGGACTTTCCCGGAAATGATATTGATTCATCTGTTTTTTGATCAATACATCATGTTACTTGAATTCTTTCACCATGGCAAAATAGCTGCCTTGTATGGTGGAAAAAGGATTGCCTGGCTCCTCGAACAGCATTGGTCAAGACACTTGGTGGTTAAAAAAGTTGTAGTAAATGATACTTATTCATTGATTTTTATGATTTTAGATGAAATTAAAAATAACAGATTTAACGGTGACGATGTCGCTAAGAGTGTCGGTATTATAAGTCATACTCAATTTCAAATTCCGATTGGCCATGGTTGTGGGAAAAAAAAAAAAAAAAAAAAAAAAAAAAAAAAAAAAAAAAAAAAAACAACATCTTATCCATGCCTCAGCCTCCAGACGCAGCTTTACAAACCCAAAGTGCAGGATTGCAAGATGTCATAACAATCATAAAGTGCATCCAAAATGGAAAAAAACAGATCAAATGAAATGTATCATCAACTTTTGGAAGAAGCTAAGTCTAAGACAAGCGGTAATTCCGAAAATAGGACCCAGATCTAGAAGGGGCTCAAGAGGCAAGTCAAAAAATCAAATTGTATGAATGTTTACTACATGATTGCCCTTCCTGTCCCTCCGTGAGACGAAATATAGACGACCAGGATGCTCAAGCCATTTAAATCTGATTATTTTGAAACACTGGATATATTAAATGCTGAGATACAAAGAAGATTTTTGGACAACGACTATCTACTAAACTTATTAGCGAGTCTCAATGAGTTGGATGTAGACAAAATGGTACCGTTGAAAAATTTAGGTAATTGGTGAGAAAATTAAAGAAAACTATGTAGCTGGTTGTAAAATATTAGTGTTATTTATTTATATCTAATTCACAATTTCAAGTTTGAATATATTTTTATGCCGCCTTGTGCTAAAACGTTTGGTCCATGTTAATTGTTAAACACCTTACCCCAAAATCAATCGACGCTGCTTGTGACAAAAGAACTGTCTAATTTCTCACATAGAAAATTTCATTGGCAACTCAATTTTGAATTCAACCAGAGTTCTTGATACCTTGTCACAGGGGCGCTATCTTTTTATGATTTTTAGTTTTTTAAGTAGTTTTTATATAGTAGGCAGATATTTAAGTTATTTTATTCTTTTCTTTTTGAATGTAACCTAAAAGTTTCTATGTAGTAAATAAATTAGATTTTTCGGTTTCAACTGATTTTTCAGGTCTAACAGCTAGAGTCGTTCAAAGATACATATTAATTTTTTACATTTGTGGCGACCATAGGATGTAGTATTACTGCGTGCGAATCTACGTTTTCAACTTTGACTGCAATCGACAGGCCTCTGAGGCTGTCAATGGGTCATGAAAGAATGGCAGATGTGGTATTTCTGGCCTTTGAAAAGAAAAAAAGAAACTAAATTGATCTGAATGAGATCCTTTGCATGTTTAACTATTTGGCCAATCAAAAAATTCAGCTGTTTTAAGGAAGGGATTTTTATTATTATATTGAACATAATATGTTTGTGGAAATAATATATACTTGAATAAATAAATGTTTTGCTCTTATCAATTACCCCTCCCGACAATTAAGTACTACCTCACTCACTCACAATCACAAATACGACAAAAATTTATTCATCAGATAAGGTGAAGTAAAATTTTAACTTCCGCCCTACTTGGAACCGTCACTGCCCTACCTTAAATTCAACTCTAGCTACGGCCCAGTAGACGTATTTACAAACAGAAACAAGTCTTATATGAAGCTTAAAAATAACCTAAGTCAATGGCCTGAAATAGCTATTTAAAAAAATAATAAAACCCACAGCTTCTCACATAACAGTTAATTTCATCATCCATTGTCAGTATAATCAGCAACGTGACGAAAGAAATCGTAATAGTAAATTCACTGAATCGCGAAGTAAAACACGCCCCTTTAAATCTCATTTTAAACACTCGTTAAAAAATAATGCTAGTCTATTATGTGCAAAATAGCAAGTTTGCTGATTTTCTACACTACACCAAGAAAAATTTGAGAACAAAGTCATCCCATTGAGAGCTATGACTAAATATTTATAGACGTGCTGCAAAGTTTGCGGTGTCTACCGCTCACTTCAACAACGATAATTACAATTCAACTTACTTATGAAATGATATTCCAGGTTCTTTCCTGTCTGGCCTATTTGTGCAACCGTACGCAACACAAGCTGGCATTTTTAAACACTTATACACAATACTAAATGAAATAATCACTGCATCTACCACAATGTGAACACCTTAATTGTTGGGAAGCGCCATATGGTCGCTGCCGGTGCTGCCACCATGCGGGAGATTTTAGTGCTTGCTTCACCGATTTAACGTCACTTCTCCTCCATATAATTCCTTCCTCCATGGAGATAACCGGCATAGATGGTGGTATGAGAGGGGGCAAATAATTAATCGATATTGCTTAAGGTATATTATCTTTGGAAGTGGGAGAATTAACCACATAATTAATGGATGAGATTTTAAATATAAATATTGTAACAAATAATTTGAAAAACTTTAACAAGGAAAAAATATGTGCTGGGACTAGTGAAAGGGACTTATTGGAGAATGAGAGGCGTGGAGGATGTCTGGTGTGCAGGATATTCTGGTAGGCTAGTTCTCAACTACACAGTTCAGAGGATGCTGTGGGGTCAAGGAAAACTGATCGCCTTAACTGAGAAACCGATGTTGATTATGGAACTGGCATGTTTTTACACTGGATGGCCTTATTGCCAATATACACTCTGATGGCAAATGGGCTCGTAGTGAGGCCTACATACGATACATGTGAGGTGCAAGATCTGTGAGTATCGTTTATTTTATTTTTATTTCCTGAATTTACATAGCCTACTACCTTGTTACCTAAAGCAGACCCTAAGTTTCTAAAGTTTTTATTTTTAAAAACAATTTAATTTTTTTAATAGAAATGAAGGATTTGGAGAATCTAAAGTATTCTACTAATTAATCTACCATCCACACTAATTCATACTAAAATAAGCAAGTGCGCAGGTATTTTCATACTTCTATTCAATTAACTGTCTATACACTAATGTTCTTCCTGCACCACTGCTGGCATGCGCCGACCTCCAGATGCTGGTTGTCTCTGCTGATATGCTGCCCCGAGCGTGGTGGGTGGGCGCAGTGGCGGAGCCAGGGGGCTCAAGCTCCCCCACCACCCTCCCCCACCACCCAAGTGTTTAAGGTCCTCCCGCGACATCGGAATTTTTTAGATTTGGTAACTTTTAAAAAAAAAAACTACTGATCTTTTAAGGGTGGCTTGATCTACTAAGTGTACCCTTACCCGAATAAAGCCACCCAAACCCAAATCCTGGGTCCGTCATTGGCTGAGCGGTTAACGCTCTGACCTCGCATTCGGGAGGACGGCGGTTGGAATCACCGTCCAAATATTCGGATTTTGGTTTTCCATGCTTTCCGCAAATCACTCCAGGCGATTGCCGGGATGCTTCCTTCAAAAGGGAATGGCCGAATCACCTCCTGTTCCTTTTTCCCAGTCCCATCCCGCCTCCAATGACCTCGATGTCGACGAGCCATAAAGTCATAAGTAAAAAAAAAAAAAAAAAAAAAAAAAAAAAAAAAAAGACTTAACGACCACCAAGTGCTGTTAGGCAGCTTCACGTTCCAAGTGGTCGACTCGTCCTTCTCTGGTTTGTCCTTGGAGCCACCTACACCCACATCAGGACCTGCAATCAGAGCAGGCTGCCTCCAGAGCCAAGTAGAAGTTTCCAGATGCACTGCGATAACTTGTGTCTTTGCCGTCTTCCTGGCGCAGGCACCGGCTTATTCGTGGGCAGTGCTTGAGGTCACATTTGGGTTGTTCTTTCCTCTCCTGCCCTACTTTCTGTTTCTGATGCCGTTTGCTCGCGGCGTCTTCTACGCTCTGCTAATTTCAATTGCATACTTCTTGCAGCGATGCTAGATTAGCAGCTTCATCCAGCAAGTGGTTACACATTATGTCGTATATGCTTATATTCTGAAGTTGTATTTGAAGGTATTATAAGATTGTTCGTGGTTTAATTAACTGGGTAAATAATCAGTCCACTAAAGTTCATTTTAAACTTGCGTTTATTTTCAGAAATCACGTCAACGATACTGTTTACACAAATCCAGCGATTGTATACAACAATTCTTCTACAGACAATACTATAACACAGTCCTTGGCCGACGTAAATTGAGTCTGTTAAAACTACTACTCTGTCTCGGATATTCGCTTTATACAAGGTGTTACAAAAAGGTACGGCCAAACTTTCAGGAAACATTCCTCACATACAAACAAAGAAAATATGTTATGTGGACATGTGTCCGGAAACACCACGCAAGCGCAGTTTTTTCACGAGGTTTCACGGATTTAGCGTTATCTCGTCTCCATATATTCCTTCCTCCATGATGTCCACAAATACTCCCACCACCTAATTTCTGGAACAGTTTTGCACTATTTCCACTAAACGGTTGATGGTGTATTTACTACAAACATAAAATTCATGATTCTGAAAATATAATTAACACAATTTGGGACATTGTAAAGAAGGAAATAGGAAAAAGTAATCAAATAAGTAATGATAAATTCAATTGCTGGTATATGTAATAAACATTTTTTATCTGTTGCTGATAAATTGACTGCCAATAGCTCAGTATGGATTTTGTCAGACCAGCCTTCCAAGAAAAATTTAACTCTATTTCTGTAAATTTAGCTACTCCACAAGAAATAAGAAAAATTATCAGATCCCTTAAGAGCAAATACTCAAGTGGTTATGATGGGATTTCCAGCAGAGTAATTAAACTGTGCTCCACAGAATTAAGTAATATACTAAGTTATGTGTTTAATATATCTTTACTTGAGATTACTTTTCCAGAAAGGCTTAAATATGCTGTATTTAAACCACTCTATAAAAACGAGATAAGTCAGCTGTATCGAATTACCTACCAACTTCATTACTAACAGTCTTCTCCAAAGTTTTTGAGACAGCAATGTACAATTGAGTTTATCAACACATTAAAAATGACAATATTCTAAATCGCAATTTGGTTTTCAAAAAGGTTATTCAACAGAACAACCTATATTTGCTTTTACTGACAATATTTTAGATACAATGAATGATAAAGTAAGTCCTGTGGGAATTTTTGGAACTTTTCTAAGACATCTGACTGTGTAGATCATAAAATTCTGACACAGAAATTATGGTATTATGGTATAGATGGCATTGTTAATAAATGGCGTAGTTCTTACCTTTTGAATAGAAAACAGAAATTGTCAATGGAGAACTTTAAGGCTGCCTTAAGAGGTCCACTGTTTTCTGAGTGGAAATTAATCAGATGTGGAGTACCTCAGGGATCAATATTGACGCCACTATTCTTTTTAATATATATATAAATAGTCTACAGTGTATTTCATCCAAAAACTCATAATTGGTCCAATAAGCTGATGACACAAACATAGGAAATAAAAATACTCCAGGTTTATACAGAGAATATATTTCAAATTATGCGTTTGAACTTATTAAATGGTTTACAGCTAATGGCTTGTCTTTAAATATTGATAAAACTCAACATATGCAATTCAGTAGATCACACAGACTAACAATGGATATAGAAATAAAATTTGCAGGCCAGTACATTCAAGAGGTAGAGTGTGTGAAATTTCAATGTTTTTATATTGATCTTAATTTAAATTGGAAAGTACATGTTTCCGATGTACTAAAGCGATTGGGTGCAGCCACGTTTGCAATTCGTACAATTTCAGATATAGGTGATCTCCATATGAGGCAGCTAATTTATTTTGCTTGTTTTCACTCCTTATTATCATATGGAATAATATTCTGGGGCAATTCTACCCATAGATACAAAGTGTTCAGAGCCCAATAGAGTGTAATAAGAATTATGTGTGGGGTTAGCAATAGAACTTCATGTAGAGAGCTGTTCAAGTAGTTAGGGATTTTAACATTAGCGTCTGAGTATATATACACATGAATGTCCTTTGTAGTCACAAATTAAACTATGTTTGAAACAAATAGTAAAATACACAATTATGGCACTAGAAGTAAAAATGATCTTCACAAGACTTACAAGTCATTGTCATTTGTTCAAAAAGGGGTCCGATATTCAGGGATACATATCTTCATTATGCTCCCAACACATATTAAATGTCTAGCAGATGATAAGAATAAATTCAGAAAAAAATTGAAAGAATTTTTAATTGACAACTCCTTTTACTCTGTCGAAGAATTTATTTCTAAGGTATCTAAAAAATAACTGCCAGTAGCTTGTTTAAATGTGGTTTACATAATTAATTTACCATGTATGCTATGACTGTACATCTCCTGGTGTATGTATTTAGTTTGTTACGCAATTGTTTACGGTACCATGTATGTTATGACTGTACATCTTGTGGTGTATGTATTATTTTATTATGGAATTTTTTTAATGTACCATATATGCTATGACTGTACATCTTATGGTGTAGTATTATTTTGCAATGGAAGTGTTTAATGTACCATGTATGCTATGACTGTACATCTACTGGTGTAATTATTATTTTGTTATGCAACTGTTTATCTGTAAATTGACAACTTTCCACATCCCACAGAGCCAGTCTCTTATATTGGGATCAATGAAAAATGAATGTATTGTATTGTATTGTACTAATTGAAAATAAATAAACAGAAGTAATGTGCCATTTGTATTTTCGCAACATATTTGTACCAAAGGATAACTTAAAAAAAAAATCTTTTACGGTAACTGTGACATGTTTCTAGTTTCTGTGGGAAGTGAGAGTCGTAATTAACAATTTAAAATCTACCTGTTTCCGTATTTTTTTAACAGAAATTGTGAATGGAATGTGTTCTCTGTTTCTCGCAGTATCGCTGGTAGTGATCAGCTGTTTATGTTATGTGTTGAAGAACGTGCAGCAGGAGTAATATTGCGTATTATTCTCTCGAGTCGTCAAGAGGAGACGATATGGAGCCAATGGAGGCCGTCTTTATTAAGGAGGAGGTGGGTTTGTTACTTTTTATGCGTTTGTGGAGTCGAACAGGTCATGCATTGCTGATTGCTGCTCACAGCAACAAGGACGCTTTCGAAGACATTGCTGTTATTTGTGTGGCTGATGCGAAATCCTTAACAATCTCATTTTACTTATCCAAGTGCTATGATGTTGATTATAGTTGAAATGCTACGTGTGAGCTGAGTCTTTTACAAAAACTGAGAATGTTTACTAGGATTTTTTTGTCGGCTTGAGTTTTTTTGTTTAAAACCATAAGTTTGTGATTGTATTAAATCGATTTGGAAACGTTTGTCTTGTAGTTTATAAAACAAAGTGTCTCTTATTCAGCAGTTGGTTCACACATTGATTTTATGTGATTTATATCAAACCGTTTTTTCTGCTTATTTGTTGCTGACTAACAATGGAAGCACCGGAGTTCACCAATTTTTTGTCTGATAGTTGTTTACTTGTTATAATTACAGTTAGATGTGAAGTAATGATGTAGTGTATTGGGACCATTGCTATTAATTATTCTAATGAGTAATTGTGTTGATTGTTTTCTATCAGAAATTAGATTGTTTGCAGATGATATAATGCTATTGAAAAGGATCAAATCGCTAGAGGACTGTAAACACCTGCAGGGTGATCTGGACAGAAAATCTAGTTGGGTTGGTAAACATGGGATGAAGATAAATGCAAAGAAGAGTCAGCTTATTAGATACACACAAAAGTATAGATGATCAACAGAATGGCGGTGGAAGGTAGATGTTTGTGCGAATTCTCAGAAAATGAAAAAAAAGTAAATTAATTTTACCTGCCAGTGTAATTCATAGTTATCAGTTAGTATTTTTTAGAAAAAGTGCTAGCACAATTTTGCTGTGTAATTATGTACCTACATGTGTATCAGTAGGAAGATATATGTTTCTCAGTGAGGTATATTCCTATTGTACTAAAATATGCTCGAAATGGCATAATTGCTATATGGTAGATTAATTGGTTTAATTCTAGATGGGGATACCACTACAATCTCTTACCGCTTTGCGTAATGAACACACAGATCATGTGGTATATATGACATCAATGTGAAGTATTCAGTCTGCGCGTACTACCAGCAAAGTAACAGCGATAGACGTGATTTGAAAATTGGGTATGTGCAATATCATGTGTTATGTTTACGTTTCACTTTGATCCAGGCTGCATTACGGTAGCTGCTGGGGCTTTGAGACATGAGTATATCTTCTCAGGTTATAGCTGGTAGGAAAAAAATTTCTGAGGGCAGGCTATCTGTCATCAATCTGTGACTGGCTTATAGATAAGAGAGGTTAAGAAATGCAGTATCAAAAGAAGTGGAAATAAAAATGGGAGTGCCACAGGGTAGTGTATTGGGACCATTGCTATTAATTATTCTAATGAATAATTGTGTTGATTGTTTACTATCAGAAATGAGATTGTTTGCTGATGATGTAATGATGGATAAAAGGATCAAAACAGTAGAGGATTGTAAACAGTTGCAGAGTGATCTGGACAGGATATCTAGTTGGATTTGTAAACATGGGATGAAGATAAATGAAAGAAGAGCCAGCTTATTAGTTACACAAATAAAAAACTAAAGGTTGATTATGAATATAAGGTGGGGAAATAATTGCTTGTTGAACACTTGAAGTGTAAATATGTTCATGTTATGTTGAATAACAAGCTTAACTTGGCAGGACACATTGGACAGGTGGTTGGAAAAGGTTTCAAAATTCTGCACTTGTTGGAGAGAAGTAAAGGAATTGGGTTACAAAACTTTGGTCAGACCATTGCTTGAATTTGGTAGTGTACTATGGGACCCACATTTTGTGTACCAAATACACGAGTTATAGAGGGTGCAAAAAGGGCAGCTAGATTTGTTTCTGGAAAATACTACAGAATGCAATCAATAACAGAAATGATAAAAGAGCTGGAATGGGATTTATTGGAAGACAGGAAGAGGGTCATGGGAGTGTACACGGCGTGTAGTGGTAATGAGGCATGGAAAGATATTGGTGTATGAATGAAAATTAACACATGGAAGGGAAAAGATGACCATGGCCACACGCTTGCACTTGATTTCAGGCACAATTTGTCGTGGAATGAGCATATCGAGAATGTAGTGGGGAAAGCAAATTGTATGCTCCGATTTCTAGCTCGTAATTTAAATCAATGCACTCCGAAAGTTAAATCGATTGTATACAAGTTACTTGTACGTCCTCACTTAGAATATTGTTGTTCTGTATGGGGTCCCCATCAAAAGGGGTTAATGGAGGCATTAGAGAAGGTCCAAAGAAGAGCCGCCCGATTCGTGACATGTATATATAGTCGGAGGGATAGCGTAACTGCGATGTTTAAGGAGTTAGGTTTGGAAGACCTGGAACACCGAAGGCGTTGCTCTTGACGGAAGCTAATTGAAAAATTCACGACTGACGTATTTCGGAATAACAGCCAGCAAATATTGCTACCAGCAACATTCATTTCTCGGAATGATCACAATGGTAAGATAAAAGAAATCAGGGCCAGAACCGATTCATTTCTGTACTTATTTTTCCCATGAGCGATTAGGGAATGGAATAGAACGGATTTACCAGGCGAGTAAACTTAAAATCCGACAGGAGTAGCTTTCGATAAAGCACTCCAACCATCCTGATCTGGGATTTCCATGGTTTTCCCGGATCCACACACTTTTAGTGAATCGCGGAGTAATAATAATAATAAGGGTGTAGGAAGATTCCTTTTTTTGGGTAAGGGTGTCAGGTATTAGAATAAGTTACCTAGAGAAATGGTGAATAATTTTCCAAAGACATTGAAGGAATTTATAGCAAAAATTTGCAGAGGGTAAATGTAGGTGGGTGCACGAAGGGGGAATATGGATGTGTAGGAAATAGCCACTAGAGCGTGCGCTTCATCACTACAGCTCTATTTGCATTTTAATAGAACCCTTTTTTAATGCTGTTGTTCAACGTAGCTTCTTGTATTGTTTTGAAGATCACAATTTCCATAGTTTTTACACGTAAAAAACTTTTTTTACCTTGTTTGGTATCCTCACATGCTGTAGCAGTGTGAATGGCCCTTCTTCACCAGCAGGCTTCTTCACTTCTAAGACATATGTTCAATGTGTAACAAAGAAATTAAAATCCGAGTAACGTATGTATCTGACTAAATCTACTGAACCTTTATTATTGCATTAATTATTCTGCATGAGGGCAGTAAAAGTCTGTTTGTTTGTTGTTTCATAAATGTTGTCCAGACCTTACACTGTTATATTAATTAGAATACAACCAATGTAAAAAAAAATAACTATATGTACAGTACATTAAAAAATTTGGTCACAGTGATTTTAGAGAATCGTATAAAAGACCACATCATTTTATTCTTTGACATCTAATTTATGCATCGTGAGTGGTTGCATAGTCATCTGTTGTGTAAGAGTGTCCTCTATTATATTTCCATACTTTTTAAAAAAAATGTTAGTTGCTTTTATGATACAAGGCTTTTTAAAGAAGCAGTAATCACAACTATTGTACTTCTGTTATAGGAAAAACATTATAATTAGTTTGAAATTTAATTACTGATATACTACTTTACTTCTGGAGTCAATGGTAGTTGGCTTTCTAAGTTGAGCCCTATTTTTTAATAGCATTTTAGTAGTAGTTTGCCTTTTTCAAATTTATTCTTGGCTGCAAACTAGATTTTTTACAGTCACCAGTACCGATTTTTATCTCTGAGAAAGTATGCTTTGTCTGTTTGAAGGTCAACACTTGGGTATGTCATTTGGTAGGCTGTATGTTTGACTCTTGGTTTTTTATTAGCTATACCACAGATATTTCAATTTTTTATGATTTCTGAAAATTACATCAGGTGAATTTCGTCCTGATTCCTTCAAAATTGCGCTGCTGAATTCCTTCCCAGTCACTGTCCTCAATCCTTTCTTGGTCCCAATACTATCAATGAACCATAAAAAAGATCAGTAGTTTTTATTTGTCCAGAACAGATATGATGTACTTAGTAGATATATATGCCAGTTCTTTCATATATAAAGTATCAAATAATTTTTTCAGAATTATTAAAACTAGTAACTGAAAATTTCTAAACAGACTGATTGAGCCTGGACGAGCAGTAATCATTGAATATGATGATTGGCGTATTCTAAGGCCTACCATCCAGATTCTAGTTTTCTATCTTCAGATTAATACGAAATCATTTCTTCATAAATGCTATTATCATGTTCTTTATTCCAAGATGAGAATTCTCTCCTAGATCTTAATAATCATATTGTGGGAAAGAGGTGAAGTTATAACCAAAAATTAACCTATTTATACTATCTAGGATGTTTGTTTATTTATAATATAAAAGAATTCATTCTCATAATACATATTATAATTCTGCAAAAAGGCTATGCGAGCAGTCAGTGAGAATTTTCTCGTAGCCCTTCATAGAATTACTTTCCTTTTGTAGGACCAGCATGTGTGGATAGTATTCTGAAACTAACTAAAGTTTTAATTTACAAATTGTTTGGGGCTTTAGTATTTGATGTTGTTTGCTTGTATTTTCATTTGGTTTGGCGTCAGCAAGTAATAAGGGTCAGTAACTACTTTAAAAAGGAATTTTCATATTTGTATTGGTGTTACACTTCCTGAGTGAATGTTTTTGATTTTCCTTTATTTAAATTATATTCCTAAGTTATGTGTCTATTATATTGCATTTCACATTATTTCCTTCTCTTTTTTTATTTTAGGATATGCTGGAAGATGCCGACCAAGAGAATTCTGAACTGGAACCTGTTCCTGATAGGTAAGGTGTTTCCTTGATATTAAACAGTAAGCTGCTGTTGTAGAACTTTATATTACTATAAAATCTGGTCAAGACTTGCCACAGTGTTAAATGTAGATTATTCTACCTAAAGCTGCGTTCACACTTGGATACTAGTGTCGAGATTTATATATCTGACAAGTCGTGGCACTTTACCTCATACAAACTGCTCATACATTGGCAAATATCAGAGTATCTCATACAAGTCGCTCATACATTTTGTATTTGCTCTTTCCACCTTTGACTATGACTGTATCTATAGAAATTTAACAAACCCAAAAACTCAAATGTGGAAATCAGTGATCTATACTGTAAGAAGAATATTTCCATTGTATGTTCACTTTGTTTATGTCATTAGTGCTTTCATTAACATGGCATAAGCACCTTCTATTTCACATCTAATTAGACATTTTTTTTTACCGCCATCGACATTTCCTTTCCTATGTCAGTATCATGTAAGCACAGACACTTAAACAGTCTTCCTTATCAGATGGCTTTTGAATCCTTTGACAGTTCAAATGAAAATAATGAGATTTAATGGTGCATCAGTGTACAGAAATATCAAGCAGGTTTTGATACTTGTGTATTCTGATGTAAATGCAAGCTTTATACTCATTCTACTCAATGAAGGCCTCAGACAAGTATTGATTGATACATGTCCCAATACAAGTTCTGATACAAATCCCGATGCATGTTATAAATTTGTGCCAGATGTAAACATAGCTTAACATATGTCATTTTTCTATGGCGAATAATTTACCAGATACTAATAAAACTCAATATCAGCATAAAAGGGATCACATATTAACTATTACAGTTTGTTTTTCTGGGCGAAAATGAAGCTAAGTAATTGAGTTTTATAGTATAGTTTTATATTTTACTCACTTATCAGCGAATTTACATCTCCCTTGGCAGATTAATTTACTTATATATATATATACATATATGTATATGAATAAGGGGGACAGAATACATTTATTTTGCTGACTCAAGCAAAACTTCACCAAGAACGGTAGGTGTGCGATAATACTCTGGCTTCACATTTGGGAGGACACTGGTTTGAATCCCCATCCAGCCATCCAGATTTGGATTTTACTTGTTTTCCCCAAATCACTTTGAGAGAATGCTATGGTGGAATCCCTTTCCATTCCTTTCACAAGTCCTTTCCGCCTCTAATGACTTCAGCATCGATGAGGTATAAAGCCAAAATCACTAAAAGGAAGAATCCTTAAGTTTAATGGCTTTTATCAGTTAAATAGTATAAGGCAGGAATATTTAATTGCATTTAGTAGAAACAAATCAAATTCGTTCCAATCCCAGACACTCTGAACCGCAAAATAAAATTTTCCAACTCTGTTATGCATGAAATCAAGAGCCAGCTTGTGTTCATGGCTGTCTTTCCCCTTCCATGCATTATTCCTGATTCTTTGACCAATATCCGTCCAAGCCCCATCACCAATAATTTTTTTGTCATCAGTCTCTCGACTGGTTTGATGCATTCCTCCATCCCTTCCTATCTTGCACTACCCTTTTCATCTCAACATACCCCTTACTACCCACTGCTTCATTTATTCTATCTCTGTCTTCCTCTACAGTTCTGTTCCTTCTACTAACAAATTAACCAAATGTGACCCACCATCCTGTCAGACTCTTCCACAAACTTCTTTCCTTGCCTATAATTTCCAAAACTTGTTCATTTCGTACTTTATCTGTCCACTTAAGTTTTAGCATCAGATGTAATTGTAGGCTTCTGCAAGCATAGCCATAGCTGTCCAGGTGGTGCCCTGGAAGAAGACCTCAGAATGAGGGTCAGAACGTTGGCTACAAGAAATATGACACGGTGCCACCCAGACAGCCAAAAATCAACTAATTTTTTGCATCCTTCTATAGCACCACATTTCAAATGCTTCAATTTTCCTTCTGTCTGTCTCCTTGAAGTCCAAGTTTCACTGCCATAAAGTGCTGGTGCTCCACACATTGTTTTAAAAAGTTCTTTCTGAGTCCTAAGATAAATATTTGAAATTAAAAGATTTCTCTTTTTCATGAAGGCTCTATTTGCTACTGTTATTTTGCTTTTAACATCATTCCTGCTTTGGCCATCAGTTGTAATTTTACTTCCTAAGTATCAAAATTCGCTAACATCTGCTATTTTTATATTTAATCTCCCAGTAATGTTATCATTTCTGCTATACTTCATTACTTTTGTCTTGCTTTGGTTTATATTTAGTCCAAAATCTAATAATATTCAACAACTTCTCAATATCCTCAACCTGTTCTGCTAACAAGACAATATCAGCAAATGTTAGCATAACGGTTTTTTCTCCTTGAGCATTTATGCCACATTCAAATCTTTATTTCACTTCCTTTATTGCTTCTTCTGCATACATTTGAATATTAACAGAGATAAACTACAACCTTATCTCACACCATTCTTAATTGATGCATGTGTCTCATGATTCTCTACTTTTATTATCGCTACTTTTTTCTAAAAAAGATTATAAAGTATCCTTCTATCTCAGTATTTTAGACCTGACTTCTTTAAAATTTTGAACATCTTGTCCCACCTAACATTATCAAAAGCTTTTTCTAAATCAACAAATGCCATAAGAGTATCTTTGTTTTTCTTGATCCGCCCTTCAAGTATTAATCTTAACGCCAGAATTGCTCCTCTTTTACTGCTGGTTTTTGCTATTATTGGCAAACAGGAGTTCCTTTCTGCCATTATCAATGATGTGCTCACTAATGACATCCATTACAGCAGAAAGTAGAAAAGGACTTAATGTTGATCTTGCTCAGAGCCTGCTTCAATATTGAATGCTCTAGTGTTTCTATGATGTGTGTTCACTTATGTTAAAGAGCCATCATACATTTCCTTTATCATATCTTTTCTGTAACTCCTTCCCTCCATAGTCACCAGAACACTAAATCACATAGTATTTTATCATAGACCTTTCCAAAATTTATGATGTATAATATTGAAACAATTAATGTTTTCTCTTGGAATTGCCCTGCAATAAACAAAGGATCAATTGTACTCTTTCCTTTTACAAACTAATACGGAAATTCAATTATGTTCATGACTTTTCGAAACCTGATGTTAAGAATTCCAGTAAGTTTTCATTCTTCTGAAGTCGCCACGCTACAGTATATTACCTTTACTCTTATATATGGATGTCAGTATGGTGGATCTCCATTTAATTTAATTTAATTGCAATGGAGCACAGGCTCCGGTGGCAAATTCCCTACACCCCCCCCCCATCTTTCCCCTATCCTGCACCCACCTACATTTACCCTCTACAAATTTTAGCTTTAAATTCATTCAATGTTTTTGGTAAATTATTCATCATTTCTCTAGGTAACTCATTCCAATCCCTGACACCATTACCTAAAAAAGAGAATCTTCCCACACCCTTGTGCCTGAAATCGTGTGCAAGCTTGTGATCAAGGTCATCTTTTCCCTTCCATGCACTACTTTTCAAACCTACTCCAATATCTTTCCATGCCTCATCGCCAGTATATGCCCTGTACACTCCCATGATCCTTCTCATCCTCCTCCTGTCTTGCAATGAATCCCATTCCAGCTCCTTTATCATATCCAGTCACTGATTGCATTCTGCGATAATTTCCAGAAACAAATCTAGCAGCCCTTTTTTGCACCCTCTCCAACTCCTGTATTTGATACGTAAAATGTGGGTCCCATACTACACTACCATATTTGAGCAATGGTCTGAGCGAAGTTTTGTAACCCAATTCCCTTACTTCTCTCATACATCGCATCATTATCTAGTCACACTATCTTATAAATTCATAAAATATTTTGTAGTAAGGTGCAATATATCACAATTTTAACTTAGTAAAAAAGAGTAGAAGTTAACCATATATCTTTAACATTGAATTGTAATTTTGTTATTCTTATTTCCTCTGCCTGTATGTATCTTTATTTATGACTTTTAATACACATCAGCAGTAAAGGAACTGATTTTTTTCTCTTTCTAGGGCGACAATTAAATTTCAACAAAGCCTAGTTCAGTGCCATGGCCAAGAAGTTTCTGGTGTGGTAGAAAACACATCAGTCATTAGGCCACTACAGTTTAGTTGTTCTAAATGTCTGGATATTTATATTTCACGGGAATTGCTGATAAGGCATATTTTCTCTCATGACCGACACGTTAATACTCCACAGTACATCTGCCAAAGATGTGGTCATGTTTCTGTAGATCGGTTAACATTCAGTGCCCATACAGCTAATCATAACAGCGAAATTAGTTTGAAAAAACAACCATTGTTTCAACTTGTGTGTGCTTTTTGTGCACAAATATTTTTGTCTTGGAATTCTCTAACAAAACACGTGTTTGATCATATCTCAACTGTCTCCTGCCCCTTGTATGTCTGTGTTGATTGCTCAGAAATCTTCAAAGATTTGAAAAGGCTCCAACTCCATCAGGACTCCAGCAGATCTTCACAACATTCTTGTTCATTCTTGCAGAAAAGGTAAGAATGAGAGTCTATTTTATTTTAAGAAGGCAGTAATGCTTTTGTGATTAAGGTTTTAAGTTATATCACCTTTTGTTGCTGTTGGTATGTAAATATATATTGCAATTCAGTAAAAACAGCTGCCAAATATATATATATAATAACAATGAAAAAAAGACGCTAAGTAGCGGAAAGGAATCAAATTAGGATAGGGAAATGAGTCACCACTTACCTTTAGATGATGGATGTGGGGCGCGAACACACAGAAAAGACACAAACACAAATAATAAAGAAATTTTCGGGAAAAAACCCTTCTTCAACAAGAGAACATTATGAGAGGTGGGTGCACCCGGAGACTGCCTCACGGAAAGACCGCCGGTCGAGAAAATGGTGGGGGAAAATTCAAACATAGGAAAAGTAGAGGGGCAGTGAATCAGAGCTCATACCCGAGCATAAATTAATATCCAAACTAATTTCTGGTTGGTGGGAAGATCAAAATATAATATATATTGGAAAAAAAAAAAATTAAAATATTATACAAATAAAAATATATAATAATAATATTTATGAAGTAAACATCACCTCAGGTTAGTGGTGGTTCAATATAGGTAGTGGAAAGGAGAGGAATTAAAAAAAATATGACCGGGTATTATCTTAAGTTGAGACCAGGTGGTTGCCTTGTGCCAAGTTTGTACTGGTAGGCAAGTTCCCACCTTCTGAGTTCAGAGAAACTGCTGCTATTAGGGAGAACTCTGATAGCACGGACTATGTAACAAGAGTTGAAATTATTCGAAGTCGTGGGTTATGGCATGGGCAGCAACTGGGTGCTTTGGGTTCTGTGTGAACACCGTCTGACGGTGGCCATTCATTCTTATGGAGAGTGCATTTGTGGTCAAACCTATATATGAAGCCAGGCAGTGGTTGCATGTTAACTGGTATATTACATGTGTGGTTTCACAGGTGGCGTTTCCTATGATAGGGAAGCTTTCCCCTGTGACCGGGTTGATGAAAGTGGTGGAAGCATGGTGTATGTCACACATCTTGCAGCGTGGTCTATTACATGGGAAAAAGCCTTGGGGTTGACTGTTAGGAAGAGGAAGACTGTGTTTGTGGACTAGAAGTTCGCTGAGGTTAGGAGGTCTGCTGAAACAAGTTCTAGCAGGGGCAGGGAGGATTTTAGGAAGAATGGATCTCATTTCAGGGCATGTCTGTAAGAAATCATAGCCCTGCCGGAGGACTCTGTTGATGGATTCGAGGCCTGGGTAGTACTGTGTGACCAAGACTGGATTGTGGTTGGTTTTTGCGGGTCTGGGATGATTGATTGGCTGATTCAGTTGTGATGTAGCACGTGCAAGCTGTTTGTTAACCAAAGCTGGAGGGTAGTTGCGAGATATTAATGCTTCTGAAATACTGTTTGAATAATCCATGAGAGACTGTTGGTTAGAGCATATGCGACTACCTCGAATGCCAAGACTGTAGGGGAGTGAACGTTTGGTGTGGTATGGGTGGCAACTGTCGAAATGGAGATACTGTTGAAGATTGGTTGGTTTGATGTGAACTGAAGAGTTGAGATAGCCATTGGATAGGGACAAATCGACATCCAAGAATGTGGCCTGGGTGTGGGAGTAGGACCAAGTGAATTTCAGCATGCTAAAGTTATTGAGATGGTTCAGGAAATTTAGCAGTTCATTTTCTCCATGCGTCCAAATCATAAATATGTCATCAATGAAACGAAGCCAAATGAGGGGTTTGAGAGGGAATTCCTCCAGAAATGTCTGTTCCAGCCGGCCCATGAACAGATTAGCATAAGAGGGGGCCATGCGGGTACCCATGGCAGTTCCGCAGGTTTGGTGATAGATGTTGCCTTCGAAGGAGAAGTAGTTATTATTAAGGATAAGGTGGGCTAATTTGATGAGGAAGGATGTCATGGGAAGGCTGTTGGGAGGGCGCTGGTCCAGAAAGTGTTCCATGGCCCTGAGGCCATGCCAGTGTGGAATGTTTGTATACAAGGACGTGACGTCAATGGTAACCAGTATTGAGTCGGAAGGAAGAGGTGTGGGTAAGGTAGAAAGCCGGAAAAGAAAGTGCTGGGTGTCCTTTATATGAGAAGGGAGCTGATTAACAATGGGCTGTAGGTACTGGTCAACCAAGGCAGAGATGCGCTCAGTTGGCGATCCATAGGCTGCAACGATAGGGCGTCCTGGATTGCCAGGTTTATGGATTTTGGGCAATAGATAAAGGGTGGGTGTACGTGGATTTTGAAGAGTGAGAAGCGAAATGGATTGTGGGGTGAGACCTTGGAGAGGCCCACTAAACTGTACATATTCTTGTATTTTTTTTGTTGACAGCAGGAGTTGGATCTTCCGATAGGCAGCAGTAGGTTTTGGTGTCTGATAGCTGACGAAGAGCTTCAGCCACATAGTCATTCCTGTTCATGACTACAGTGGTTGAGCCCTTGTCAGCTTGAAGGATAATGAGATCTGAATTGCTGGAGAGTTGTTTTCTGGCACGGGTTTCAGCTGGGCTAAGATTATCGTTGTTTGCTAAAGATTTAAGGAAAGTGGGAGAGGCCAAACTGGTGGAAAGGAAATCTTCAAAAATTTGGAGGGGATGGTTCTGGGGAAGAGGTGGAGGGTCAAGTGTGGATGATGGTTTGAATTTCTCTAGACTTGGTTCTAGGTTGTCCTGATATCCCTGTTCACTGCTATTAGTGGCAAAGTGATACCGCCAGCGGAGTGTACGGCAGAACGATAGAGAGTCACGGACTAGTTTGGCATGGTCAAATGTGGGGGTGGGTGAGAAGGTGAGTCCTTTGGAGAGTACAGAGAGCTGGGATTCAGATAATGGTGATGAGGATAGGTTTATAACTGACAGTTTAGGCTTGGGAGTAGGGACTTTGGTGCAGAGAGCGAGGTGCAGGTTTTAAAGGGCAGGTTGACGTATGTTGAGGAGCTGGGCAATGGACGGTTTTGAGGAAATCAGAGGAGGCTGTGATTTTGATTGGTAGACCATTGGTTGGTGTGGAAGAAACTGCCCTAGTGCAAGATGGGACTTCAGCAATTTGGATAACTTCTGTAAATGTTTCTGGGCATGCATACTGCTGGAGTTAACTGCTTGCTGTAAAATATGCTGCAAAACTGTAATTACCTGTGGGAATGATAACATGAGTATTTTGTGTAGGGATATGAGGTTTCCAGAATGTTGGTTAGCCAGAATGGTATATTGTTGCAGAACAAGGTGAGTAAGGGCCAAAGACTGTTGGTAGCAAAAGGCATGTAGGGCAGGGTGAGTTTGTGGGGGGACAACCAAATATTGGCAGTTTGATTGTGAGACCATTTGGAGGTATGTTGAAGAACAGACATGCTTTTAAAAAAAGGATATGTGATTGAAATTTGGCGAGCTGAAAAGCATGGTATCTGTAACTATGTATGTTTTTTTCAACAAGTGGCCTATAAAGTGAAGTCAGTGGAGGCATGTTGAAAGCCAGAAATGTTTATATAGGAGAATGCAAATAGGGTTCGTTGTCGGAAATGAGGTTTGAATTGTAGTACGATGATCAACAAACACGGAAAAAAAAAGTGACTTCAAATGTGGGTTCATAGTTAACAATGAGCTTTAAGATGCATGCCGATAAAAGCGAGAGCGGTAAAAACTGGAAGGGACAGTAATAAGATATTCAAAGGACGCTCAAAATGTATGTAACAATTCAGGTATTTGCGTGCGTGCCGTGGAAAATTCCGTTGCTCAAGTGGAAATGGGACGCTAATTTAAAAACATATATATGTAATATTTCAATGAATGTAATGATTATCAGCAGAAGTTACGCAGTAATAAGATGGAAACACTGTCGGAACGGTAGGTATCGGTGCATGGAGAGTACAATATGCCGTCGACGGTAACAATGGTTTGATATACGATGTGAGGTAATGTAGTCGGATTCGTGATTAACTATGAAACGGCGAAAAATAAAACGGAAAACAAACAAAAAGGAAGAGAAAGAGAAGAAGGAAGTAAAGAAAAAAGAACACAAATATAGTAACACATAAAGGACAAAACAGAAGAGAGCCAGAGCGGCAATATGATAACAATGAAAAAAAGACGCTAAGTAGCGGAAAGGAATCAAATTAGGATAGGATATATATAGGATATATATATATATATATATATATATATATATATTTCTCTCTACACAGAAATTTGTCATCTCCCTTTTTGTAAATGTAGATATATGGAGATTAACAGTTAAAAATAATAGAATGTCTCCTTTGTGATGTCTAGTTTAGACTTCTTAGTCAACAATGACAAACCATCTATTGGTAGGAAGCTGAAAATAATGCTATATACCAGTATCAGGATGAGCTGGTTTTATGTGCTGCACCCTGTATTAATACAATGGTTTTGCTCTTATAGTGTAACAATAGTTCAAACTTATTAATATATATTAAAGGTTGAAGCTTAATATTCCATAGCAACTACACAAAATACTTGGATAAAAAAAAAAAAAAAAAAAAAAAAAAAAATCCTTAGAAAATATGTTTAAACACATGAAACAAAATCTCTTTAGTTTTAAAGGCATTTTATAAAACTAATATTTCTTTAAGTTACACACTAATAAAGCAAAATGATACTGTTATGTAAACCTTGAAATTTTATTATCATACTATACTGTATAAAAACATTCATAATATGTTTTTTATTTCAGTATGTAATACTATCCCTTTAAGCTCCAGTTATCATTTAGTACTAACATAATTTGAATTAACTGCCTGATCATCTACTGATAAAACTCAGCCAATCACAACACGCCATGAAAATAAACTTGAGAACTTAATCGCTAAATGATCAAAATTCTCTGGTGGCAGGTCCAACATATATAGTAAAGCAATTGAGAGTTTACTGAGTACAGGATCAAAAAGAAAACAACAGAATTAGTAAAAAAAAAATGATTCTTGATACATTAAAGTATATACACTACCGAATTTAAAAAAGGCAGATGTTTTAAGTAACTTCTTTAATGAGACCATTAGTGATAATGAATCAAAAATGGGAGGGATAACTAGCTTAACAACACAGAAATGAGGAGACCATAAAATTTGAAATTCATCCGGAACATATACTGAAGTAACTAAGAAAGCTAAAAAAAAATAAGGTGCTGGTATACATATATTTCTACATTATGTCTTAAAGCTAGCAGGATGTGACACTGTACCTTATCTTGAAATATTATTTGAATTTTGTCTGGATACTTGCTGCTTACCAGAGGATTGGAAAAGTATGATAGTAGTACCGGTACATAAAGGAAGGGTGAGAAATAGATTTGAAAATTATAGGCTGATCAGTTTGACATCAGTGGTGGGTCCATTAAGGAAGAGATTGACATGCCACCTAATAAGAAATATATGTGTGGTTTTCGAGTAGGTAACATGGCTTTAGGTAAGGATATTCATGTGAATATCAGTTGGTGGGATACATGCAAAATATTTCAGACGAAATGGACAAGGGATGCCAATTGATAGTGTAGCACTAGATCTTTCAAAGGCTTTTGACAGAATGAGCCATAAAATAATAGTAAATAAGGTAAAAACTATTGGAATAGATAAGAAAGTAATTTGTGGGGATAAAGAATTTTTAAAAGGTAGAAAATAAAACAGTTGGGTTTGAAATGCAATATCAAAATAAGTGGAAGTAAGAATGGGAGTGCTGTAGGCTAGCATATTGGGACCATTGCTTTTCATTATTCTGATTAATAATTGCGTTGATTGTTTATGATCAGAAATTATATTGTTTGCAGATGACTTAATGTTGCATAAAAGTATCAAAACAATAGAGGACTGCAAACAGCTGCAGGGTGATATTAATGGTATATCTGGTTGTGTTGTTAAACATGGGATAAAGATAAATGCAAAGAAGTGTCAGCTTGATATATATATGTATATATAGAACAAAAACTAAAATTTGAGTATGATTAAAAGGTAAAGAAAGAATTGCTTGTTGAATACTTGTTTATTAAATACCTTGGCACATTTGAGACCAAGCTCAAATGGGCAGAACACATTGAACAGGTTGTAGGAAAATATTTCAAAATTCTGCACCTGTGGGATAGAATGATGAGGGGACATTCAAGAGAAGTAAAGGAACTGGGTTACAAAACTTTGGTGAGACCATTGCTTGAATATGGTAGTGTAATAGGGGTCCCACATTTTGGGTATCAAATGCAAGTATTGGAGAGGGTATGAAAAAAGGCTGATAGATTTGTTTCTGGAAATTACTGCATAATGCAATCATTAACAGAAGTGATAAAAGTGATGGAATGGGATTCACTACAAGACATGAGGAGAGTGAAGAGGGACATCGGAGTGTACAAACTGTATATTGGTGATTAGCGTGATATTGGTGTAAGAATTAAAATTAATGGCTGAAAGGAGAAAGAAAAACATGACAAAAACCTGACACTTGATTTCAGGCACAATGGTGTGGGAAGATTCTCGTTTTTAGGTAAGGATTCAGGGATTGGAATAAGTTACCAAGAGAAATGAATAATCTACAAAAACCATTGAAAGAATTTAAGGTTGAAATTTGTAGAGGGCAAATATAATTGGTTGCAGGAAAGAGGGAAGATGGTTGTGTAAGGAAATTGCCACCAGAGTGTGGCATTGCAATTAAGAATCAAATTTTTTTAAAAAATAGAAATTGGATATAAAATTATAAAATAGTATGTTTGATTTGCATAATTTTTATCTGGTTTATAGAATATTTTTATTTGTTTAAGAAATAATTGTTGCATATTGTAATAATTAAATATTGGTGGTATAAGTAGGATAACAGTCCCTTTTATAAAAAAAGAATAATAGACACATTGGTAATTAATTACTTAAGTTTGCTATCACTTAATAATGATTATCTTAAATTACTTTGTTCTGCAATACACTGGTTGCTGTATTTGGTAACCGGATGGTTTTAACCTTCCCCCAAAAGTTAATGACTACTCCTTTCAATGGATTAAATGGTATTATGAAATACCAACGCTGACTAATCACTTTTTACTTCGTATTTATTTGTTTGTGAGCTCCATAGTAACATCACATATGGACAAAGCACTAAACTCATCCAAAGATACTAAATCACAATTATATTTTGAAAATGACCAAATTATGCATACTAACACTTTCACAAACCACAAACAAAATTCTGACAGTGGTCTCTGCTCGCAATTTCCACATGATTAAATATACTACATAGAAACATGGAAAATATTACAAAGAATGCTCAAGCATTAACAATTCATTAACAATCAAATCCTTCCATACATAGTTACAAATTTTACAAAATCACTCGGTCATTAAAAAACTCCGTAGAATAAAAGTTAAAACTGTTTACACGCTTTTAAATACAAAATTAATTAGCAAACAAGCAAACTGTTGAGAATTGTCCTCCAAATATTGTGGCTCACATCAACACTTACAATTACAATCTGTTAGTTAATATTTTATAAATAATACTGTCCCTGGTCTTATTGTACATCATTTACACAGGTTCTCCCCATAAAACAATGTTCATTTGCTTGACAAATATACACAAATTCTCACTTAATCATATAAAAAATATATACCTGTAAATCCATAATTAACCAACTCCCATTTTGCTATACAAAGTGTTTTCAGGAAGGGATACTATTTTGAAGAGGATAGTATAATAATTTTAGATTAAGAAAATGGCTGGGACTGAGGGTTGTTGCAAACCTTCACAGAATTACTTTGATTGAAATTAAATTCTTCATGATTATACAAACACAGAAGCCAAGCACATACTCAAATCATTGCTAGTGAATTGTAATAATTATTGCACTTAGATAATCAAATTACATAATACTTCATTCCATTTAAAATCTATAAACCTTTTACCAGAATGATTTATTTATTTAGAAATCAAATTATCTTATTACAAATTCACTTTCTATATTCCTATATTACTAGATAATTATTTAATAACTTCTTCCCATCATTCATCTACCATGGTCTATATAAATTCTGTCAGTTTGTGAATGACAACAAGTTTGTTATCACTAGAGACCCCTAAGTCAGCTGTGGTCTTTGAAAGAAACCATCCCAGCATTTGCTAGGGGTAATTGTGAGAAAGTATGGAAAACCAGTCATGTTGGCCAGATGGGGTTATCCCCCATCCTCCCAAAGGTTACATAGGAGGGCGAAATCCCCGTGATTATATCCCACAACAGCTGAGGACTAGCTGTTGCCACATGGCAGCCACTCCAAAAATCTTGAAAACTCAAAAACTCAATGGACAGAACTGTTTCTGCATCATTTACCATTACCCTTTCATCTGGAGTATACAAAGTAGTTATCCATATACACTTTTCCATCTTAAATACAAAATCATATATTAAATATACTGAACACTCCCCAATACATGCATTCCATAAAAAAAACTACTTACCATCAGAATAACAGACATCAGAACACTGCTCCCTGAGATATCAGTAAAGGTCCCTACATCTTACAGTGAAAGCGAATTTCAGGATTTCCCTGTTACCAAAAAGCTACATAAGTTCCTTTTTTACCATCCTTTCAGTTTCATTCTACTATTATGTACATCTATGTCACTAGACTTTTATATATACAGATCAGCTGACTCTGACATATCAACAGATCAGCTGGCAAGTCACATGGTTTTGTTGTCATAAATTGCTTGTCACTACTCGACAGGGTTAATTAATCAACCAACAACACAAATTTACGATTGTAACTACTGCAATTGAGTCTCTCATTGCTTCCTGTTGTGTTGGTATCATTATTGATGTCGGCTTTAATGCAACTGAACTGGTGCTGCGTGACTGCCTTATTGTTGCCACCTGACCATAATATATCGCTTTCACCTGTGTGCACAGACTGAATGCTGTCAAAATATATGTGAAAACTCAGGCAATCATTATTTAATACACTATCCAAATTAGTGCCCACATTTTCGCTACATTCAGAAATAATTGGAGGAAATATCTTTATCATCACAAAATGTTTTTAATTAATACAATCTTTGTTAAATGAATTATCAGCTACCTAACTACTTGTACCCTCATTATTAGTTACATAACTCTGGTTATCATTACTGCTTCCTTAAGAGTATTTACCCTTGACTGAAAAAACAATAATTAGGTTATGCAGGAAGAGTTAGAAAACTATAGCTTCAGTATTAATACTATTTATATTAATGGATAGTGATTTTGAAAGTAATAATATCACTTCAAGTAATGTATGTTGAAATAGTAATGAAGGTGTGAGTAGTGGGGTAGTTGATAATTCATTTAACAAAGAATGTATTAATTAAAGTCATTTTGTGATGGTAAAGATATTTCCTTGAGTGTGGTTAATACTTCTGAATATGACGAAAATGTGGGCTCCAATTTGATAGTGTATTAGATACCCATTGTGTGCATTTTCAAACATTTTTACAGCATCTGTGTCTGTATTAACATACAAACTGAAATCATCTGGCACAATTTTTATAGAAATTATATTATCTTTATAGGTGTAGGAACTTAAAACCACATTCTTTTCCTCCACTAAGGAGTCTGACTTATGTGCAGTTTTTTTGCCCAACCCTATGCTGTATTTTCCTTTGAGGCTGTTGGTTTTATATATATATTTATATTTTAATTAAACTGCAGTTGAGCGAATGCTCTGGTGTAAATTTCCCCCAGCACCCATCTTCCCCCTTCCCTGCACCCAACTACATTTGCCCTCAGCAAATTTTAACTTTAAATTCTTTCAACATTTTTAGTTAATTATTAATCATTCATGACTGACCTATTCCAGGATGACAGTAAACCTATATTACTTCCATTAAAATTCATATCTAGTAATGACCGAGAAAATAAGAGAAATCAGGGTCAGAACCGATTAATTTCTATACTCTTCTTTTTCTACAACTGATTAGGGAGTGAAATAGGGAAGAGTTATAGATTGAGAGTACTTAGATTTTGATTGGAGTAAATAGCTGTAAACTACTCCAGCAGTTCTGATCTAGTTTTTCCATGATTTTCCAAGATCACTCCTGGTGAATTCCAGGATGTTACCTAAAAATAGATCATGGGCGACTCCTGCCATATCCCGTATATCCCTTCATATTCACAAATGGTTACACATTAGTATAAATGCAATGCACCTTCTGACTCTGAGCTTTAGTGAATCATGGAGTAAAAATACTAATAATAACATATGTCTCTGTGAACTCCTTAGTAACATCACATGTGGACAAAGCACTAGACTTGTACAGTGATACCACACGACAAATAAATCTGTTTGACAGTGACTGAATATGTCAAACATATTTGGACAGCGACTGAAACTGACTGCTTGCTGTCACCGCACGTGTAGATAGAATCCACAGAAACATGTAAAATATTACAAAGAGTGACAACAGACATTTCTCGAGTATTAAAAATTCATTAACAATCAAATTGATACAAAAATAGTTACAAATTTTTCAATATCATTCAGTCATTATAAAACCCCACAGCACGAAAGTTAATACTATTTACATGCATTTATTCACAACATTATCAACATAAACCAGTCCAACCAGTTGAGGATTACCTTTCAAATATTGTGGTTCACATCACCGCTTACAATTACAAATTTTAATTAATATTTCATACGGAATACCGCATAATACTGTATATCATTGGCTTTGATTCTCTCTATAAAGCAGTGTTCATTTACATGACGAATATTTGCAAATTCACAATTAGTCACAGAAAAACATAAAAATTCGTAATTAGTCAAATCCCATCTAGCAATACATAATTCTTAAAATAAAATTTCATAAAAGTGCAGGTTCCAAGTGCAGTAACAATTGTTACAGAATGTGATGAGAGGTGATGTAAAAATTGTTATTGTATACTTATAGCGTAATGTACAATAAATTTGAATTTGAAATACAATTAAATGAATTTCTGTAATATTTAAAGAAGCTTACCAAAATCAATTAAGAGATTTTATCTCGGAAAAAAACGATTATAAAATTAATAGCTAATGTTGAAAAACTGTAGAATATTAAAGTCAACCCTTGCATAGTTGCAGATAACAACCCTAAAGTTGCAAATTTTATGAGTGTCTTGTGATGTTAGCTATGATTATCAAGAATCTTCTTTACTGAAATTCAAATCATAAACATTTATTTACTAATACTGATACCTTTTTGAATCATGCTTGCAATACTATTGTAACTGTACAATGCTAAAATTGGTATTATTATTTTATTTTCCAGGTGTCATCATGCCATTCCCATTCATGATCAGCAGCAGCCTTACTCTTCTGAAATTTTTAGAAAGTCTTTTAAGATATCAAGAATCGTTGTAATGCGAAAAAGTATTAATATCAGTGAGGAGCTTTGTAATGGTGAAATTTGTAGAAAATCTGTTCTGATTTCTAGTCAACTTATAAGACATGAAATAGTTTATACAGGAGAACGTCCTTTTTCTTGTGGAGTTTGTGGAAAGTCTTATGTGACGTCTAGTGGTCTTATAAGACATAAAAGAATTCATACAGGTGAGCGTCCTTCCCTCTGTGAAGTTTGTGGAAAATCCTTTTCAAATTCTGGTCTCCTCCTACAACATAAAAGAGTTCATATAGATGGCCGCCCTTATTCTTGTGAAATTTGTGGAATATCTTTTAAGGGTTCTGGTAACCTTATGAATCATAAAAGAGTTCATACAAATGAGCGTCAATATCCTTGTGAAGTTTGTGGAAAGTCTTTTTTGTACTCTAATAACCTTATAGCACACAAAAGAATTCATACAGGTGAGCGTCCGTATCCTTGTGAAGTTTGTGGAAAATCATTTGCGATTTCCAGTTACCTTATAAAACATAAAAGAAGTCATACAGGTGAGCGTCCGTATCCTTGTGAAGTTTGTGGAAAATCATTTGCGTTTTCCAGTAACCTTCTGAACCATAAAAGACTTCATACAAATGAGCGACCCTATCCTTGTGAATTTTGTGGAAAATCCTTTGTAAGGTATTGTGATGTTATAACACATAGAAGAATTCATACAGGCGAGCGTCCATATCGTTGTGATGTTTGTGGAAAATCCTTTACGAATTCTGGTAGCAATATAATACATAAAAAAGTTCATACAGGCGAGCGACCGTATCGTTGCGAAGTTTGTGGAAAATCCTATTCGAAGTCTGGTAACCTTATAACACATAAAAGAGTTCATACTGGCGAGCGTCCTTACACTTGTAAAGTTTGCGGAAAATCCTTTGCTCAGTCCTATGTCCTTTTTCGACATAAAAGAGTTCATACTGATGAGCGTCCTTATTCTTGTGAAGTTTGTGGACTGTCTTTTAAGAGTTCTGGTGACCTTATGCATCATAAAAGAGTTCATACTGATGAGCGTCCTTATACTTGTGAAGTTTGTGGAATGTCTTTTAAGTGGTCTAGTAATCTTATAGCACATAAAAGTATTCATAAAGATGATCGTACTTAGTCTTCTGAGGTTTGTGGAAGTTTTTTTACAAAGTCTAGTTACCTTATAAAACACGAAAGAGTATATGTGAACATCATTAATTCTTGTTGAGGTTGTTTAAAATCCTTTGAAATTTCTCATCAATTAATAGGATATAAAAGTAATTATAAATGAGACTGTCCTTATTCTTTGGTAGTTTGTGGGGAAATCGATTTGCACAATCCTGTATCCTTATAGCACAGACGAGTTCGTAAAACTGAGCTGCTTTATGTTCATGAACTATGCGGAGAGTCATTTAAAGGGTCTGATGACTGTAGCATGTATACACGAATTCATACAGTTCATCATATTCTTGTGAAGTATGTGTAAAATCGTTTACAGTGTTTAGTAACCTTGTAGCATGTAAAAGAAGTTATTGTAGGGAGCATTCTTACCATTGTAAAGTTGTTGGAAAATCATTTATATATTATATGATACATGAATATGTTTATACAGATGGGTGGAATTACTGTTGTAAACTTTGTTGAAAATATATTGAGGAGCCTGATACAAAAGTAGACAGAGAGGGATTCACATGAATTAGTAGCCTTATACTTGAGAATTTGTTTAGGGTATGTGTGAGTAGTCGTATCCTTGTAAAATTCACAAAAGTCATTCAACCAGGCTTAAAAACTTAGTGAATAATGTAGTTAAAACATTTTCTCTTCCTTCTTGTGGTCATGTTTGTGGAAATTTGTAATAATGGAGATGGTCATTTTAAGACCCTAGTCACATTAGAACATATTAATCCTATCCTAATGAGGGATCAACGTTGTGGAGTTTATGGGAAACCATTTCATCTTTCTTTTAGCTGTAAGATATGTGAAACTATTTATGTAGGCAAATGGCCTCTTGCAAATTTTGTGGGAAGTGGTTTAGTCTATCTAGTATTCCAAATGAATAGCCTTAAACTTGTAAACATTGATGTGAACTTTTTATGATATCAAGTCACCAAATTATAAAGAAATGAATTCTTATTTTAGTCACATTCTTAGAAAATAATTAAGCTCTGTGATATCCTTATAAAATGCAAAAGAAGCCATATAAATGATTTAATTTATGTTTGTGATGGTTGTGGAAAAATATCTAAGTACTCAACTAGCTATTTAACTCATAAAAAAATTATGTAAGTGAGCAACTCTATGCTTGTCATTTGATGACAGTTGTGTAAACAGTCAAGTTAACTTACACCTATACTTGTAAGCTACAATATATTCATGAAGTTTGTGGTAAATAGACTTAGTAGCACGCATGTGATTGAATAATTTTAAACTTTTTGCGATTATGGAAAACATTATTAATATTAAAGAAGCCATAGATGTGAGCTACAGTATGTTAATAAAACTTTGTGAATATCATATATATTATCTTGTAACCCAAACAGCATATCATTATCCATTTATTAGCAGCCCTGAGTTTGTGAAACTTCAATAAAATCGTTTGTCGTGTCTTGTTGCCTTACAAATCATGGACGAATCCATTAAAGTAGGCATCAATTTCACAGTAAATTTTTTGAAGTTTTATTCACACTTTCTATTAATCTTTGGGGCGTTTGTGAATACATTTTTCTAATGTATCATTTGGTTGAAACTTTTGCAGAAAAGTGATTACTAAGTCTAATGAAATTGTGTTTATGTTTTGTCAAATTATTTCTGTTTTTTTCTTACCTTGTAAAACATTATAACAATAATATTTGTACATTGTGTTTAGAGCAATTTAAAGTACTCAAATTTGTTAGAACATTATAACAATATTGTTTGTACATTGTGTTTAGAGTAATTGAAAGTACTCAAATTGTTGGATTTATTGTTTTATTTTAGTTTAGTCATATAATATTGACTAATGATGCTGGTGTTTGTATTTCTTTGCTTTTTGCTCAAGGTGAATAAAAGATCTACACAATTTTTTATATTAGCATAAAACCACAAAATGCCACCGGTTGAAACTATGCTCAAGATCTACACAATTATTTTTTTGTGTATTTTTTCCAATATTTATGTATTAATAATTTGTTGCTTTTAATGATTTGTTGATAAAGATTTTTTTGTGTAATTGGTTACTCTGTGTGTGCTATAAATATTGTCTTCCCATAAAATATCTATCTTTAATTTATATTTTTCTGTTTGCTTGAAATATCAATACCATTATTTGAAGCCAATCATGTTTATATGGTATTTTGTGCAAAGAATTATTATTTCAGTATGACCACTATGATCAACTTTTGTTTTTCTACATCTACATATATACTCTGCAATTCACAAAATTGTGGGTGACGGAGGGTGCTCAGCACCAAAGCTAATCTCTTTGCTGTGCATTCCAGTCCCAAATGGTATGAGGAAAAAGAGAATTCATGTAAGAATCTGTGTCGGCACCTTATTTCTCTAATCTTATCTTTCCTGTACATTCCGTCTCAAATAGGTTGGTGGACGAAGTATTGTCACTACACTCGTTAGTGAAAGTGGGTGTACGCATGTATACCAATAAGTTTAAATGAAACGTGTGTCGTCTATCTACCAGAGATTCCCAGCCTAGTCTACTAATCAGTTCTGTGACGCTTTCATAAGGACTGTAGCAAGCGGTCACGAATCGAGCGGCTCTTCTCTGTACTTTCTCTGTACTCTCAATCAACCCATTATGAAATGGATCCCAAATGGCACAACAGTAGTCCAGATGTGGACGCACAAGAGATTTGTACGCTATCTCCTTTGTTTGTTCAAGATTTGACCTATGAATTGCAGCCTAGAATTAGCTCTACTTACTAACGAATTAATGTGTAAGTCCCATTTCATGTTCCTTTGTGCTGTTACTTCCAAATATTTCATAGAATTGACAGTATCAATAACTGAACTGTTTACTTCATATTTCAGAACAATTGGATTCTTTTTGTTAGTCATGCTCATTGTCTTGCCACTTTTTACAATTTATTGTAAGTTGCCACTTAGAGCACCATGCCGAAATAACTTCCAGACCACGCTAAATTTCTAAGCAATCGGCCAAATTCCTCACTTCCCTATAAATAACCGCATTATCAGCAAACAATCTAAAATGCTATTCACTTTGTCTCTGTGATCATTTATAAAAATTAAGAAAAGGAGTGGTCCTATTGTACTTCCTTGAGGTACACCGGATGTAACATCTATATTAGAAGAACTTTCTCCTTCAACGACAACATACTGCGACCGACCAGTTAGAAAATCCTTTATCCATTCACAAAGCTGATCCGATATACCGTACGCTCGAAGCTTCGCTAAAAGGCGGTTGTGTTGCATCTACTTGTGAACCTGCATCGATAACTTTCATTACGTCTTGTGTAAATAGGACAAGCTGTGTTACACATGATCTTTTCTTCCGAAATCAGTGTTGATTTGTTGTAAGCAAATTATTTTCATCTAGAAAATTCATAATGTTCGAGCATATAATATGCTCCATAACTCTACTACAAACAGATGTTATACAGGTCTATACCAAAAGTACTGATTTTTTTTAAAAAAAATTATTGAAGATATCTTTATACAATTCCTTAATCCTCTTCGAAATAGCACCCTTAGGCAGCTACATGCCAAAAATTACGCTGCTGCCATTGGCCATACGCCATCTGGAAGTCAGTTTCGGGGACGCTGTTGAGAGCCCTCGTCGATGCTGCTTCAACGTCCTGGATTGAGTCAAACCGCTGTTCCTTCAGCTGCCTTTTCATCCGTGGGAATAAAAAAAAAAGTCAGTTGGAGCCAGATTGGGACTGTAGGCGGGGTGCAGCAACGTAGCAACGCTGAATCGGGCCAACAGTTGCCTTCTTCATCCTCCCGTCCAATGAAGGCTCGCATGAGCAAATCAAAGATCAAGACAATGCTGATCGTGTTTTTTTTACCGTCGCGGGGTGATTCATAAGGAGTTCGTTTCCCCTGGGGAAACTGTCAATTCGAACTTTTACGTGCAAGTGCCAGCCCGCCTGTGAGACCGAGTGAATCGCGTCCGACCAGTCATCACCGCCAACTGGACTCTGCATCACGACAATGCGCCGTGCCACAGGCGCGCCGTCATGAGACAACTGTTGGCCCGAATTGACATTGCCGCGTTGCTGCACCCCACCTACAGTCCTGATTTGGCTCCATCTGACTTTTCTTACTCACATGGATGAAAAGGCAGCTGAAGGAACAGCGGTTTGACTCAATCCAGGACGTTGAAGCAGCATCGACGAGGGCTCTCAACAGCGTCCCCGAAACTGACTTCCAGAAGGCGTATGGCCAATGGCAGCAGTGTAATTTTAAGTGTGTAGCCGCCTAAGGGTGCTATTTCGAAGAGGATTAAGGAATTGTAAAGATATCTTCAATAATTTTTTTAAAAAAAATCAGTCCTACTACTTTTGGTATATACCATGTAGATATGGGACGATAGTTTCCAGGATCACTTCAATCACCTTTTTTGAAAATCGGAGTTACTTGCGTGATTTTCCAGTTTGAAGGTACTTTTCCCTCTTCTAAGCATTTGCTGAATATATCAGACAGAAATGGCCCGATTTGCGCCGCATACTCTGAAAATACTCTTACTGGAATTCCATCCAGGCCCGGTGCTTTCCCCCACTTCAGGAGCTCTAATTGCTTTATGATACCTGCAGTATCTATTCGTAATGATTCCATCACCAACTCGACACGGCGTGGGAAAACTGGAATGCTATCCTTATTTTCTTCATAAATGAATTTTTGAATACAGTATTAAATACGTTAAGTTTATCACTACATTCATTAACCTCCACGAATTATTGCTGGTATACTGCTGTTGGTACAATTGACTTTTCATATAGACGACCAAAATTTCTTTGTGTTTTCTATGAGCCTCTTAGAGAGAGAGTTGGAATGAAAATCGTTGAAGGCCTCACGCATCACATTCTTAATATGTCCTCTTAACTCAGCTAAGGCCATGTAATACAATATAAGCAGCATCTTTATTTATACCCTTTCATATTTAACCTAAACAAAATATTTAACCTGAGAAGACTGGTTATCTCACTATCATTTCTAAACACGTGTGTTCATGTTAGTCATGGGCCTATGGCTTGTGGCATTATTTAATTCTTGATAGAACTAATTGTAATAATGCATTTATACTTGATTTTGAGTTTTTCCTTTTGTATTTGGAATTATGTTACAAGACATTGCTTTATTCTCAGTACCATATAACTGTGTTAATCTTTTTTTTTTGTTGGTGTTGAATATATGTTAATAATGCATTAGATCTTAATAGTCAGAAATAACCTTCCAGTTTATGGTGGTATTGTAGAGTTTCAGAAATAATGTCAATGTTTATTAGAAGTTTTTGTTGTATAAAGACTTTTACAATTAATTAACTCTCTTAGTTGTGCTTTAAGTGATGTTTTGAATAAATAATGTATTCGGCTCCACAAAGAATAAATGATTTACTACCTCTATCATCTATGTTAACGTTTTCCAACCAGTGGATACAGTACACAGAGAGATTGAGCTGTTGTCTGTATTTTAAATCTTCAGATTTGAAAAATTAGCAATGGTGTTGTAAAATGCAGATCTAGCATGTGAACAAAATGCTGATGCCCCGTGGATGAATCTGATGGAGGTAGAGCTGTCCTATACAGGTCTTGGTGAAGTATCAGGCTTTGATCAGTTTTTCTGTGAAAATAGATTCATGTTAATCACTCAGCCTAGTAGGTGATCTGACAATGCTAAAGCCTAGCATTTATTTTGTGAGGACACAACTTTGTTCCTTACTTTGGCAGTCTAGATTTTGGTTATCTATTTTTTTCTCTAGGCCTCTCCGTGTAAATACTGGAATGTTTTAGTTGAAACACAATAGGAAAATTCTGTTGCTTTCCCCCAATCCACTTCCCACACTAATGACATAGACGACATAAAAACTTCCACAGAAGATCTGTTATTCAGTTGGCAGCTTGAATGTGTTGGTTCCTATACTATAGCTCTCATACCATCTCTCAGTATCTGAAGACGAACTCCATTCAGTTATTTTACTTATACATTCTTTAGTATTTTCCAACGGCTGTAGGGTTCTGTGAAGTATCTCTTCTAGTACTGACCATTAATTAAAAGCTGTCATAGTACTTAGCTGCTATAGAACTCTTGTGTGCAACATTTTATTCGTTCCTCTGAGGCAGTTAATAATGACGTACATAAGAGTAGTAATGAGGTATGTTGTGGATCTGCTTCTTCTTTGCTTTTATATATATTTATAGAAATTAAAATGAGCAGGAAAATCCTTTAAGGCAGTAAAACTAAAGAACGATTGCGAAATACGACCCAAAAATACCACAGATGAAGGCTGCTGCGAATGATGAACACAAAGAAAGGAAGACAATCACAAGAGACGGAATATTTCAGTAGTTAGCTTTATTCTCGCAAGAAGTGACACACCAGGTAGGTTATGACATGCTCACGCCGGTGGCTGTCTGATGAATGGAGGTTGTGTGAGATAACAGGCATAGATGGTGGTATGGGAGGGGGCAAATAATTAATCGATATTGCTGAAGGTATATTATCTTTGGAAGTGGGAGAACTAAACACATAATTAATGGATGAGATTTTAAATATAAATATTGTAACAAATAATTTGAAAAACTTTAACAAGGAAAAAATATGTGCTGGGCCTAGTGAAAGGGACTTATTGGAGAATGAGAGGCGTGGAGGATGTCTGGTGTGCAGGATATTCTGGTAGGCTAGTTCAGAGGATGCTGTGGTGTCAAGGAAAACTGATCGCCTTAACTGAGAAACCGATGTTGATTATGGAACTGGCATGTTCTTACACTGGATGGCCTTATTGCCAATATACACTCTGATGGCAAATGGGCTCGTAGTGAGGCCTATATACGATACATGTGAGGTGCAAGATCTGTGAGTATCGTTTATTTTATTATTATTTCCTGAATTTACATAGCCTACTACCTTGTTACCTAAGCAGACCCTAAATTTCTAAATTTAAAAACAATTTAATTTTTTTAATAGAACTGAAGGATTTGGAGAATCTAAAGTATTCTACTAATTAATCTACCATCCACACTAATTCATACTAGAATAAGCAAGTGCGCATGTATTTTCATACTTCTATTCAATAACTGTCTATACACTAATGTTCTTCCTGCACCACTGCTGGACGGCGCCGACATCCAGATGCAGTTGTCTCTGCTGCTATGCTGACCCCGAGCGTGGTGGGGGGTGGGCGCAGTGGCGGATCCAGGGGGCTCAAGCTCCCCCACCACCCAAGTATTTAAGGTCCTCCCACGACATCGGAATTCTTGAAAAAAAAAAAAAAAAAAAAAAAAAAAAAAAAAAAAAACTCTACTGATCTTAGGGTAGCTTGATCTACTAAGTGTACCCTTACCCGAATCAAGCCCCCAAACCAAAATCCTGGGTCCGTCATTGGGTGAGCGGTTAACGCTCTGACCTCGCATTCGGGAGGACGGCGGTTGGAATCACCATCCAAGTATTCAGATTTTGTTTTTCCATGCTTTCCGCAAATCACTCCAGGCGATTGCCGGGATGCTTCCTTCAAAAGGGAATGGCCGAATTCCCAGTCGTATCCTGCCTCCAATGACCTCGATGTCGAAGAGCCATAAAGCATAAGTAAAAAAAAAAAAAAAAAATAGACGTAACGACCACCAAGTGCTGTTAGGCAGCTTCATGTTCCAAGTGGTCGACTCGTTCTTTCTGGTTTGTCTTGGAGCCACCTACACCCACATCAGGACCTGCAATCAAGCAGGCTGCTTCCAGAGCCAAGTGGAAGTTGACTCTGGTTTCCAGACGCACTGCGATAACTTGTGTCTTTGCCGTCTTCCTGGTGCAGGCACCGGCTTATTCGTGGGCAGTGCTTGAGGTCACATTTGGGTTGTTCTTTCCTCTCCTGCCCTACTTTCTGTTTCTGATGCCGTTTGCTCGCGTCTTCTACGCTCTGCTAATTTCATTCAGCAAATCTTGCATACTTCTTGCAGCGATGCTAGATTAGCAGCTTCATCCAGCAAGTGGTTACGCATTATGTCGTATATTCTTATATTCTAAGTTGTATTTGAAGGTATTATAAGATTGTTCGTGGTTTAATTAACAGGATAAATAATCAGTCCACTAAAGTTCATTTAAACTTGCGTTTATTTTCAGAAATCACGTCAACGATACTGTTTACATGAATCCAGCGATTGTATACAACAATTCTTCCACAGATAATACTATAACACAGTCCTTGGCCGACGTAAATCGAGTCTGTTAAAACTACTACTCTGTCTCGGATGTTCGCTTTATACAGGGTGTTACAAAAAGGTACGGCCAAACTTTCAGGAAACATTCCTCACACACAAACAAAGAAAATATGTTATGTGGACATGTGTCCAGAAACGCTTACTTTCCATGTTAGAGCTCATTTTAGTTTCGTTCTTCCACCTACGCTCAATGGAGCACGTTATCATGATTTCATACAGGGATACTCTACCTGTGCTGCTAGAAGATGTGCCTTTACAAGTACGACACAACATGTGGTTCATGCACGATGCAGCTCCTGCACATTTCAGTCGACGTGTTCGTACGATTCTCAACAACAGATTCAGTGGCCGATGGATTGGTAGAGGAGGACCAATTCCATGGCCCCCACGCTCTCGTGACCTCAACCCTCTTGACTTCCATTTATGGGGGCACTTGAAAGCCCTTGTCTACGCAACCCCGGTACCAAATGTAGAGACTCTTCGTGCTCGTATTGTGGACGGCTGAATACAATTACGCCATTCTCCAGGGCTGCATCAGCGCATCAGGGATTCCATGCGACGGAGGGTGGATGCATGTATCCTCGCTAACGGAGGACATTTTGAACATTTCCTGTAACAAAGTGTTTGAAGTCACGCTGGTACGTTCTGTTGCTGTGTGTTTCCATTCCATGTTTAATGTGATTTGAAGAGACGTAATAAAATGAGCTCTAACATGGAAAGTGTCCGACACATAACATATTTTCTTTGTTTGTGTATGAGGAATGTTTCCTGAAAGTTTGGCCGTAACGTTTTTGTAACACACTGTATAAGCCTCTATCGAAATTTCTAGAAAACTTCAAAAGGTTCCGCCAGATAATTCTGGAACATTAACAAGACTTAAACAATTGAAGCATATTAAAAACAATCAGAAGTTAATACATAAGTCATTTTCAATCAATACAAAATGTTCAGAATTGGAAATTAGAGATACCTAAACACAGAATTATTTACAGAAATCATTTTGAACAGTAGCAAATTGTTCTTTAGACATTGTAACTTGCATTAATACTTGGAATTACAAACATTTTAGCAATTATCTTGAACAATTCTGTTCTTAAACATATTAAATGGCCTCTAATAATTTCTTCTCATAAAACAAAGTCTATACACACTGATTTAGATAAAATTGCCAAACAAACATACAAGATCATATTCAAGCAAACTTAAGCTCACTACAAATGCTTCATAAAATACAATTACTTTTAATTTTTGGTTTGAGGTCTGTTACAGTTTGCCCTTGACTCTTCAGTTTCCTTGCATTCTCAAACCACGTTCTTGGGAGTACTTACTTCGCCACAGTCGCACCTGTTTGTTTCTTTGAGGCCTCGCTGCTCTAGGAAACCATGGCCAGATATGAAGTGCATGACCCCTGGGGATGGTTGTAGGTGAATCATATTAATTCTCTCTTTCACGCAAGGAAACATATCAAAAGTCTTTCTGCTCGTGTTGCTATTAATCCACATTTGCTGCCATTCATCAATCAGCACTTCCCAAATATATTTTTTGGTTTCAACTAGGACTAAAAATTATTTCAGTTGCTTGGTCATACCGTCCTTTTTTTATTCAGTATAACGCTCCCTCGCCTCCTTACTTCCAGGTCCAGGGGCCAGATACCGAGTATAACTGTTAGTGTAACTGTGGACGTTGTTCTGTAAGCCCCAGTTAGTCGGAGCAAAATTCCTTGCTGCGTACGCCGAAGCAGCTCCTTTGGTTTAACCTATCCTTGGTGCTTGGCCCAAGTGCTTGCAGCTTATCCAGTATTTGGGACCAGTACTGACATCTCCTTATGATGAGCATTGGCAGTTTAAAACGTCGCTCACCAATGTTTATCAGTTTGTGCAATACCAGTGCTGCTCGTCCACGTACATACTCCATATGAGATTCAAATTTCAGGTTGTTCCTCCACGTTTAAACCAAAGTAACAGACTACTACTTGTTTTTCGTTGGATCCTGATTACCGGAATTCGTTCCTTTTAGGAGCATGTAGGTCGTCTTTTGTGGGTCTAGGTTCAACTTAACTTCTGCACACCACTGACTCAGGCAGTCGCTGTACATTTTGTTTCAGATTCCTGCCTGGTTTTCGCGTCTGTCAAAGTGCGAGATCGACGGCAAATGCACACAGCAGTTCTGACTTTATTGTAATATATCCATGACCGCCTCCAAGCCAATGTCCCAGAAAATTGGTTCGCACACTGATCCCTGCGAGCAGCCATTCGTTAGTCTTTTATGCACTTGTTGGGGAACCACAATTTTGTAATATCCGATTTCTAATATAATCTCTTAAACCGTTTTAAAAGTTTTCTGGATAGTCGGTGTTCTTAAGCATTCGCACAGGCTCGGGCCACCAGAGATTGTCTAAAGTGCCGGCGATGTCCACAAATACTCCCACCACATAATTTCTGGAACAGTTTTGCACTATTTCCACTAAACGGTTAATGGCGTATGTACTACAAACATAAAATTCATGATTCTGAAAAAATAATTAATACAATTTGGGACATTGTAAAGAAGTAAATTGGAAAAAGTAATCAAATAATGTGATGATAAATTAAATAGCTGGTATATGTAATAAACAATTTTTATCTGTTGCTGAATAAATTGACTGCCAATAGCTCAGTATGGATTCTGTCAAAACAGGCTTCCAAGAAAAATTTAACTCTATGTCTGTAAAATTAGCTACTCCAGAAGAAATAAGAAAAATTAGTCAGATCCCTTAACAGCAAATACTCAAGTGGTTATGAAGGGATTTCCAGCAGATTAACTAAACTGTGATCCAAAGAATTAAGTAATATACTAACTTATCTCCTTATGAGAGTGATTCAAATGGAAACCTTTAATTTGTAATAAAAGATTGAAATTTCGTGCCGTTATCCTGTAAGTTGGTAAGCGTGCTACAAGCAGCATGCAGAATGGCCTGTAGGTGGCAGCATAGTGCAGATGCACAAACACCGTCGCAGTATCAGTATAAACATTGGCTGCCCCACTTGAGACTTGCATCGGGGAAGAACAGCGTTCTGTTATTCGGTTTTTGAGTTAGTGAAGGTGTGAAAACCTATTGAAATTCGTCGAAAAATGAAGGTTAAGTACGGTGATGCATGTTTGTCACAGCAGCAAGTCTACAAATGGAGTAGGTAGTTCGCAAATGGTGTGACTTCAGTGGAAGATGCTCCTCGTCCAGGTCAGGCACAACGGAGTTGTGACTTCACAGAACATTGCAGCAGTTGAAGCCATAGTGATGGAAAACTGCCAAGTGACACTGAATGACATTGCAGCATGTTTAAAGATTAGTCATGGTTCAGCACACCACATTGTGCATGATGTGCTCCAGTTTCACAAAGTGTCTGCAAGATGGGTGCCACGGCAGCTGACTCCTGAAATGAGAGAATGACGTGTTGATGCTTGTGAAGAACTTCGGCGCTTTGAACGAGAAGGTGATGGCTTCCTTGCAAGAATCTTTACTGGGGACGAAACCTGGGTTCACTTCCACCAACCGGAAACGAAGAGAGCGAGCAAGGAATGGCTCCATTCCTCATCACCAAAACCAAAGAATTTTCGAACAGAATCCATTAGCAGGGAAGGTTATGCTGACTCTCTTTTGGGACGAGAAAGGCATCATTTTGGAGCATTACATGCCTAGAGGGACCACTGTCACCAGTGCATCATACACAGATCTCCCTAAAAATATCATCTTCAGCCTGCAATCAAATCATAAGCGACGTGGATTGCTGTCATCAGGTGTCCTTTTGCAACATGACAATTCAAGGCCCCACACTGCCCGGACAACATTTGCAACAATCACAGACATGCATTTCGAGTGTCTTCCTCATCCACCATACTCACCAGACCTTGCCCCAAGTGGTTTCCATATGTTTGGACCACTCAAAGAAGCAATGGGAGGATAGAAGTTCCGTTCTGATGAAGAGGTACGCCACGCGGTGCGTGAGTGGATTGCGCAGACTACCAAAAGAATTGTTTTCTAAAGGAATTATTCCCTTTGTAAGCGCTTGGAGGACTTGCATTGAGCGTGGGGGAGATAATGGTAAAAGTAATACAGCTTTGTGCCACTTCTGCACCAGTAAAAAATATTTAAAAAATATTTTATGTTTTCATTTGACTCACCTTCGTAGGTTTAGATCGATCACAATAAAGATAAAATTCAAGATACAAAATCTGATCTTGGGAGCTGTTCATTAGTAATAGCATCAGAAATCAAAATATCTTCTCTGGCACAGTACTGTAAGAATTATTAAGAGATTCAGTTCAGAGATGGATCATGTCTCCCTCCAACTTACCACAACAGGAAAACCACCAACACCACTAATCATTAAATAACAAACAGTATTGCACCAAATTTTCTTTGTAGATACAGTATACCTAATAATATGGCAAAAAGGAATAAAAGTTCCATGTTCTATTACTGGTCAAGAAAAAATTAGAAATATGTAGTGTGTGAGTAAATAATAAACATTGTGTAATATAAGGAAAACAATTTGAAACAGTATATACCAACAACAAACTTTGCTAAATAAATAGTTGCAAAGAGTCCACTAGCCAAACAGAAGAAGTGGAAAATAATGATTACTATCAATGGAAGGTTGCCAAAAAAGCTACAAAATTTATGCATGACAAAGAATATTAGCAGAATACAGTGGCTGCAGAGACAAATGTCCACCTAGCAACAACCAGTGGGAGAAAGCAGATTTCTAAAAATACAAAGAAAACTATTGTGTGGCTTTTGCGAGGGAGCTGTTCATTAGTGACCTTTGAAGTATCCTTAACAAAACAGCCGTAGGGGACAATCAGACCTCCCAACATAAACTACAATCAAGAAAAGAGACGAATTAAAAGGAGAGACTTGGTTAAGAAATTAGTGAAAGTTTAGTTAGTATATTGGTGATGAAGCATGGAATGATATTAGTTTAGGTATTAAAAGTAATGCATGAAAGGGAAAAGATGACCATTGACCACAAGCTGGCACTCGATTTCAGGCATCAAGGTTGTGGGAAGATTCTCTTTTTTAGGTAAGGGTGTCAGGGATTGGAATGAGTTACCAAGAGAAATGATGAATAATTTACGAAAAATATTGAAAGAATTTAAAGTTGAAAGTTGTAGAGGGCAAATGTAGGTGAGTGTAGGATAAGGGGAAGATGGGTGTGTAGGGATATTGCCACTGGGGCTTGCGCTCCGTTGCAATTTTAATCTAATTAAATTAAAATGTAGTAAGGTGTGCATTCAACGATGTCCGCCTGTCGAATTCATCAGGTAGACATCACTGAGTCCACACGTTACTCCGCCCGGTGTCTCAACCTCGCAACTATCTGATAATTTAAACATTTCATCAGGATAAAGAAATAGAAATTTTGAAGATAATTTAATGATAGGAAAACCAAAAGCTTCAAGAGTAAGAGGGTACTGGTAACAAAAATTGTAAGTATATTAAAAAAGGGAAGCTCAATACCCTAATTATCATGTCAACAAACCAGGCATACCAAAGCAAATATTAATATCTGTACTGAAGAATCACAGATTACTTCAACAAGAAAAATGGGAACTAGATTAATGAAGGATCATGTGTCAGATTATAAGATGATAATAATTGAGGGAGGACTAGTGAAATTAGAATTCTGAGAGTTAACACAAATTAGTCACTGATTTATACAAGTAGGTCTAACACTGTACTCTAATTTCACTAAGAATTTTACACAGACTTGACTGAACAAAATTTCTAACCACAGTTACTTTTGTAATCATTTTAATTCAAATGCTTGATCCACCATATCACAATTCTGTTATTCTAAGGAAAATACGATCCAGTATTATAGTAAGACTAGATGAGCCATGCGAAAATTTCGCAAATAATATGTGATGAATAGTGGGTTGAATGCTTGTAATATAATGAAAAGTAAGACGGCACTTCTATACCAAAAAAATTTTTTAGTGTAATAGATATGCATCAAAATACTTACAACATACTATGAAACAGGATAACTTCAAAACACTCTGTATATATGACAAACTGTCACTGACTTTAACTAATACAACCAACCTGACCAAAATCCACACAGCATATTAACAGCTCTGTGATATGTGTTACTGTGCGAATAAAATGTTTACTTTGGAATTGTATAGCAAAACAAAAATGTTTATTTAACAGAATAAAATATCCAAAATTCTACTTATTGTATAAAAAAACAGTTTACTGAATCTCTGCGATATATGCTACTGCAATCTAGGGACTTGGCTCTGAACTGTCTGATATACGCGACCTCTTTAAGCATCAAATTCCAAAAAACCCGGTCGTAATTTATGATTTTACCTAACTGGAGATCTTAATCTTTAAAACGATATGACATTTATCGATTTGGTTAAGACATAAATAGCTCGTAATAAAAACACGCTGTGGAAATATTATTGATACTTTTGCCCTTTAAAGGTTAAATTCCGAAAAATTTCTTTTATGATGTATGGTGTAATGTAACCGAAGACCTCAGTCTTTTAAAATGGTACCTCGTTTATTAATTTTGTTTAATTTTCAAGTAAGATAAATGACTCAAGACATAATAAACCATTTTAGAAATACTGACATTTTTGCCATCTGAGGGTTCAATTCCGAAAAATTCCTTTCTTAAAATCTGATGTGACTACAGCAGAAACCTTAATTTTTAGAATGATACCACATTTATCTATTTCGGTTCGATATTAATGGAGATAAATGGGTCATGACACAAAAAAACTTTTTCTCTTTAAGGGTTGAATTCAAACAAAATTCTTTCTTATTATACAATGTTACCAAACCTGAGACATTACTCTAAATAACCTACTTTGTTTATTGATTTCGGTTATATCCAGGGAGATAAAGGGCTGGAGACACAAAAAACGCATTTTAGAAATATTGTCATTTTTGCCCTTTAAGAGTCGAATTTAGAAAAATTCCTTCCTCAAACTATAATGTGACCAAAGAGGAGACCATAAGCTTTAAAATTACAACTCATTCATTGATTTCAGTTAAGTATGAAGGAAGATAAAAGCTTGTGACGAAAAAAATACTTTACAGAAATAATATATATGATAGGCATACTGAGTAACAAACCATCTGTAACACCACTCATGTTAATAATTTGGCAGGACATGTGTGCTGGGATTTCTTATGAAGCAATAACATGATTTCAACTGATATGAAATCACTGATTGTGATTTGGAGGGTGTGAAGAGAAGAGCAGCTAGATTTGTTTGTGCAGATTATAGCAGGACACAGTCAGTAACTGATATGATAAAGGAGCTGGATTGGGACTCATTGGAGGATGAAGAGAGTGCTGGGTATGTACAGGGCATATGTTGGTGTTGGGTCTTGGAATGATATTGGTCGACGAATTGGGAATAGTGCATGGAAGGGGAAAGGCGACCATGACCACAAGCAGGTGCTTGATTTCTTGCATAAGGGAGTGGGAAAAAAATTTTTTGTTGGTAAGGGTGTCAAGAGTTGGAAGAAATTACAAATTGAAGTGATGAATATTCTCCAAAAATGCTTAAGGAATCTAAAATTTGTAATTTGGAAAAATAAATGTGGGAGGAATTTAACAATTCAATACGGTAACAAAAGAATACTTAAAAAATAATACTATAAAAAGGGGTAATTAGATGGCTAGGGGAATTGCCACCAAAGCGTTAGCTACATCACTATTAAAATTAATAATAATAATACATTGTGAATTAAAATAAGGGTCTACAGGAGATAGCGATTCCATTATATCATCATCCACTCTCGATGTCAGCATACTGCTGTATTCAAATTGCAAGATGTATTATTTCCAAGCAGTTATTCCATTCTAATAGAGTTAATAGCAATATTTTAAAATAGAAATTAGGTTGTAATACACCCTGGACCAGTATGAAACCGATAAATGTACTTCTTTAAGTATTTCTAGTGGTTTCTTGCGCTTGACTACTGCAGTATTATGGCGCCAAATTCTTCTGGAAACGCGATCTCCAGTAATGCCAGTAAATTTCCTTTTTTTATTTTCTCTGAATTTACATTACTATATACTAATCACTGTCATTCTGTTGACCAACATGCATCTAATAAACTTGGAATTCATTCTCATGTTTTCAGATTTAACTTTAATTAAAAGCATCAGACAAATACCCATTGGATAACTGAATAGTTTGTCATTAGTCTGTTAACGAAAAATAAATATGAAAATGGTTTGATAGCAATCAGGCTACAGCACCTAGACTGTTAATTGGGTTACTGTGCAAAGTACGGCCAGTAGAAAAAACTGTTAATTCGGGTTGAAAATACTACTGCTTCTTCCTTGCCGCTTACTCTTTAAGGAAAAGTGTACGTGAAAGCCGTAAAATATGTAACAAATTGTAATCCGCGCAGAAAAACATACGTTTACGTACCTTACTAAATTTGCGTTAATAGAGATCTTGAGCCGCCTGTGACGTAATTATAGCCAGAATTTGGCGTAGCCGTTGTCTTCTTCACTCAAAATTCTCTAAGCACCATGGAATATTAGTAGTCATTTGGGTCCAGACTGCCATTCAGCCTAAACACAACATGGTTACGCATATTGCGGCATTAGCTGCAATAGACGTCTCGTTCCGTGTGTGACGTCATTATAGTCAGAATGCGGCATGGCGGCCTCCTTAGTCGTTCAAAATCCACTATACACTACGGAATATTAGTGGTAATTCCGGTCCAGGCTGCATTTCAACCTAACCACAACGTCCACCAATACAGCTCTTTGAAAATCAACATATGTACAGCTTGAGGAATAGCACATTCGCGGTAAAAATGGCTGCTACACATCAGCTAATACCGCACGTAACCCGACGATTTTCACTATATTACTTCTTTCTTACATGTTTTTTCGGCTTCGCGTACACTTTTTCTTAAATAGAAATGTCTATGGAATGCGTTAATCACATTTTAATCAAGAAATCACAGTTTTTTCTACTGGCCGTACTTTGCACAGCACCCCACTGATTTTCATATCGATTTAATACTGTGATAAACTTATTGTTGAGAAACAAACAGCCTGAATAAACGTTTCAATTGACATTACAAGTTTAAACGGATGGTGAACATCATATCAGTAAAATTTGCTCCTTCAAGATTTCACAACATAAATAACAACCTTTTCCAAACATTCACATATGAAGGTAAGCAATCAGCAATGTATTTTCTGTACTACTGAAACACCAAAACGTTATGAACCTACCTCTTCCCTAATATATACAAAATTTATTGGCTCCATATCACCAACTGTTGTCGTCTTAAAAGAATAATACACAATATTCCTTACTGCAAACATATTACGTTTGGTGTGCACAACAGATAGTTGCTAACGGCTTGCAGCAAAGATATTTTATTTATTTATTCCAACGGAAAAATCATTTTGCATTGATACATCACGATGTTACGTACTAATCACTATTTATGACCAATTAATTAAAGTTAAAACAAGAAATTGCAGCAAATAGTAGTTACAGAATAAAATGGTAACGGTAAAAATTAGAAGGGGTAAGAAGTAATTCTGCTATTCGTTTGAAATTTGTAACACGCGTTGCTCAGGAAAAGGAAAAGTGTACAAGAAAGCGAAATGAATCGTAACGTAGACGAGGTGCCACACGAAAATTACCGAACCATGCGATGCATTTAAAAAAAAAAAAAAAAAAAATTCTTTTGGGTGGACCGTCCATAAACAAAAATAGCAGAAGTAATTTTTGCTGGCACTATTTAACGGCGCGTAGTGGTATTCGCAGCTAATAGGCGCTTCTGATTGGCCGTGACTCCTTAATGTCAGTGTGTTATTCCGCGCGCATGAATCGTGTAACACGGAATAAGTTTCGAATAAACTACTATATGTAACGTTAAAAAACATATGTTTATCTAGATGTAAAATATTTCTTTTTGAAATTCATTTCTTTTTATCTTGTAAAACTCGATTCGTAATATTTATTGAATGACATCGTTAGTATTTAGGTCTTAATTACCCACGATATTGCGCATACACAATTTCCATATCGTATCTATCACTATTACTATGGTTCAGGCTGCATTACAGCATAAACTCAAACGATTATTGACGAAATCATATTTAAAAAATATGCGATTCGGTCGTAATGCACCAATTTTTAAATCGTATCTATCCCTTTTACTGTGGTCCATGCTGCATTACAATAAAAACTTAAACAATTATTCCCGAAATCATATTTTACAAATTATGCGAATCGGTCGTAATGCAGCCTGGACCACAGTGAAACATAACCATAATTGCAGACATCCAATTTTTAAGGCTGTTGCTGTGGTCCAGGCTGCATTACACCTTATTCGCAAAGGCTTATAGACGAAATCATATTATATTTCGTATGCACGATTTTAATAACTATTTTAGCCACGCGAGGAAATTCAGAAGAACGGATGTCGGATTAACAGACTCGACAATAGTTTCTACCTTTCTCATTACATGGAGAGCGTTTCTAAGGCAGTAAACGATTAATAACTACAATATGCGGATTAATACATAAATTACGCTTCTAATAAGTTACTGACTGTCGAAAAGCACGGCCAATCGGAATCTTCCATACTACTACACAGACGTTAAATAATGCCAACAAAAATTACTTCTGCTTTTGTTTATGGACGGTTCACCCAAAAGAACAAAAATATGTGATGTCTGCTATCTATTGCAAGAGAAATTAAATCTCAATCCACACTACCTCTCCTTGTCTCTATCCAAATATAAAATTAAAATTCCTCTCATCTTCTGTTGTCACAAAGTCTAGGCTGCATTTCCACCTAACCACGCCAGTATATTGCCGCAATTAAAAAAAAAAAATTAACCGAGCTTAATTTTCATGTGAACGCTAAATACCTGGCCAGTGGCGGATCCAGGGGGGAGTGGGGCTAGGGGGCACAAGCGTTCCTTCAAAAGTATCCAGGATCAACCCCCGAAATTGTAATTTTGTTGATTTGGAGACTTTTTTTAGCTCAACTGAATTTTTAAGGGCGGCATGACTATAAAGCATACCCTTACCCCGACTCAAGGCCTGCCCCCCCCCCAGCCAAAATCTTGGATCCTCCAATGTTCCTGGCTTCTTTGTTGTAACAATTTACATATTTTTTCAATCTGGTCAAGGTGATCTGTTATCATTAAAACTTGACAGCGATATTACAGATTTTACATTAGTGTGTTTGATACTATCTTTGGCGTGAGCAAATTGACTGCAAATGGCGGATTTGTTTGTTTAAGTTGTATCATTTCGTAATTTTCGTGTGGCACCACGTCTACAGTACATATCATTTTTCTCAGAAGGAGTGACCTGAGTAACAGGTATGACAAATTACAGACGAATAGCTCAATTCCTTCTTACCACGTTCTTATGTTACCACTGCAGTAAAAAATTAAAGGAACAAAAAATAATTACACGAGAGTATTAAATTTTCAAAACTAATTATTATTTTATCTGTTGTTGAACGCTCCCGTTCGACCTGGTTGCTGCCGATGTACCCGTCGTGGCTCCTTATCAGTTGAGGCTGCGGATGGTCCGCAGTCCTCATTCCTCACACGCTCCGGTGGCAATTTCTCCCCGCACCCATTTTTCCTCCCTTCGTGCACCCACCTACATTTGCCCTCTACAAATTTCAACATTTAATTCTTTCAACGTTTTTGGTGACTTATACCCCCACCATTGTGCCTGAAATCGCGTGCCAGCTTGTGGTCACGGTCATCTTTTCCGTTCCATGAATTACTTTTTATTCCTACACCAATATATTTCCACGCCTCATCATCAATATACAACTTGTATACTCCCACGGCTCCCTTCATCCTCCTCCTATCATCCAACGAAACTCAATCAACAGCCCTTATCATATCAGTCACTCATTGTGTTCTGTGGTAATTCGCAGAGACAACTCTAGAATCCCTTCTTTGCACCCATGGGCGCTGGGAGGGGGGTGCAAGGGGTTGCACCTGCAACCTTCCCCCCTTTTTTGAAAGAAAATACACAGAAAAATATTAAGAAACAAAAATTTTATTATTGAATTCACTGTTTGAACAATTACTTAAGGCGCCCAGGTTGTTGTCCAAATCTGTTCAACACCTTGTCAATAAATCAAATATTCTTATTTAATAAGTATTGTATATAATATATTTATATAATACATTAGCACATGAGCATAGCACTTAACGGTTGTAAAACATTGACTTTAGGAATACCGGAAAGAAAGAAAATTGAAGCATTTGAAATGTGGTGCTACAGAAGAATTCTGAAATTAGGTGGACAGAAAAGAAGTTTACGGAAAAAGCTTACAGAAAGAAGAGATAGGCTGGTAGGTCATATTTTGAGACATGCTGGATTGGTTAATTCGTTAGTGGAGGGAACATTCCACGGGCGTATCCAGGATCAGAACTAGAGGGGGGCAGGATTTGAACTATGGGGGAGCAACTCATTTTGGTTTCGAGGAAGTGGGGTGCGACACTGAAACATGACATTACAAAATCAAACTCAAACCTATTCAGGAAACTATTTTAATCATTGATTAATATAGTAACCCAAATATTTAATCTAAGGACCTACTATGTAGTTAATTAAGGTCGTAAGTCAGTTAATTTTTTATGTAAACTTAATTGTCTCGGATTTTCAATTTGAATAATTTTGTTTGTCAATATCTCATGTTCTTTCACGAAATTTCGATGCACACTCATCAGACATAATCCAATCAATCTTTCTGTCCCAAAGTGCTCCTGAACTAGTTCTTCACTCGTCGAAGCTTACTGAAGGCAACTTTATTTTTCTTCTAGGGGGGGGGGGGCAGCAGCCCCCCTCTGCCCCTCGCTGGATACGCCCATGAACAGTCTAAGGTAAGAACTGTAGAGGAAGACAGAGATTAGAATATAGGAAGCCGATAATTGAGGACGTGGGTTGTAAGGGGTATGTAGAAATGAAGAGGTTAGCACAGGATAGGAAAGGATGGAGGATTGCATCAAACCAGTCTATAGACTGACGACAGCAAAAAAAAAAAAAAAAAAAAAAAAAAAAAAAAAAAATGATGCACCTTTAACATCTAGATTCACAGGAAGACAGGAAAAAGGAAGGGGGGGGGGATAAGGGCATAGGATGATGGTGAACAATGAATGGATAATAGGAGAAATATTATCAGGAGTAACTGGAAAGAAAGAAATGAGCTTAGCTACTGTGTGGTTTGATAGATAAAATGCAGTATAATTCTTTAAAGTAAGAATGTTTATAATGCAGAAATGGGTTTTTAAGGGAGATTGATTGTCTTGAATGACAATTAATTATAAAATATAAATTCCAATATCACAACTTCATTTTATTGACCGCTGTTAACAATTGAAAAATGATAAATGGATGAACATATTTCTTCTCAATTTAGATTCACCTTCGCAGTTTTATGGATAACGTTAAGTTACAAATTTTTCCAGATCGGTATAATTGAATTCCCTAAATCAACACTGAGATTTATATCCTCTCATCTGACCATGTTGTTCCTGGTCTTTCCTTTGTGCCCATATTTCGTTCATACCCTTGCTGTGGGCTTCTTTTCTCTCATCTGACCATGTTGTTCCTGGTGTTTTCTTTAAGCTTTCCTCCCGGTCAACTTGCCACTTGTGAATTTTTTATTTAAATGTGTCTCTGTTTTCGAAATCTTCTGGAACAATTTCTGCTAATTTGAGGTCTTTCTTGATTTCTCCAATCCATTTAATTGTATCCGATATTGATTTACTTCGGTTTTAATAGAATTCAACTATTTGTCTTGTAAGTCTGTTAGGGTTCATGCTTTTGATGTGTCCTATTACTTAGTTATATATACAGCCAAAATTTTGAATGGACTGATTCCTCTCCATCAAGCAGCATCTTTGTAGTGAAATCAACTATCAGCTGTGCGTGTTGAACTAAGTGTGTTTGTTGTATCACAAGTAATATTGCTTATATATTCCAGAAACGATACCAGGCGGTGATATGGATCCGATAAATGAGATATACATTAAACAAGAGGTAGGTTTGTTAAATTTATTTGTTAAATGGCTAGAACACATTACAACACAGGATTTAACCACTATTTCGAGATGTTTATTACTTTTGTACCGCTGGTAGCATAGCAGTATCGCGATCTATAATCAAACCAATAATTCTTCAAGTTTCTTTAAATGAATTTGCTTATACATTTCAGCCAATACGACAAGATAATTGAGGCTACATCATCATTCATTAATATTATCATACTAATGCCATAGGAGAACACTTCTGAAATAGCTGTGTCCCACAACAACTTGTACATTGGCTTTGTGACTAGGTTGTTGTTTATGTGGTTGATATAAAGTCAAAGAGCAAGCTCATTTTCTTCATTAACCTGCGTAAGTTGTATCATATGATGTTTGCCGTATGTATAAATATCAGGTTTACTGACGATCGCGATTCCACAAACAAACGGGTTCATAATACTGCTGTAGTCAAACGCAAGACACCGATAGAAATACTTTTCAAAGTACATTTAACAGGTTCAAGCATAACCTTGAACAGTGCTTATGTGATAAAGCCTTCTACTCAATCAAAGAGTATTTAAATGTTGGTACGAGGGAAAGAATGATGGAATAAAAAATTGTTTATATTAATAGTGTGTAATTATATTCGATATTGCAGTACATATTTGTCAGTGACATGTAAAAAAAAAAAAAAAAAAAAAAAAAAAAAAAAAAAAAAAAAAAAAAGTAAGTCTGTAGAACAGTTGTATAAAACGTTATTGACATAAAAATGTATGAGTAGAAAATGAATTGATCTATAGTTTACTTCAGGCATTAAATTATTCAGGAAAATAGAAGTAATATAGAACCTTAACTTGACCTAATTTCGTATACAAGTTGTTCTATGTAAATAATATATAGGGCCAAATAAAATGAATGAATTAATGCTGGTCCAGGGTATATTTGCACTCTAATTTCTGCTTGAAAATAATGGTTCAGGCTGTATAACAACAGAATTACTACCTGAAAATAATACACCTTGCGATTGCGTATGGCAGTAGTAGGATAATATTACTGAATTATGACTAAACCCTAACTGTCTTGTTGTATGAGCAGATTCCTGGGTTGTAATGTGTTCTCGCCATTTGAGCTTCTCTCTTTTACAATAAGTCGCATGTAATTTTCTTCCTCTTTGACATTCCTGTACAACATCTGAGAAAACTACATATTTTATTTCTCCATTTCTTCCCAAAATGAGAACCAAGATTATTACATTAGAGGGCAATTTCTCACATTTACCCATTTCTTTAAAAATGTGTTCTGTCTGCCCCTATGTGTTACATACTATATTATTACATTCCCTCCACTATATTTATTGTATAGTTTTATGTGGAAAGATATTGGTTTCAGAATTAAAACTAATGCATGGAAGAGAAAAGAAGACCGTGACCACAAGCTGGCACTTCGATTTCAGGCACAAGGGTGTAGGAAGATTTTCTTTTTTAAGTAAGGGTGTCAGGGATTTGAATAAGTTACCAAAAGAAGTGATGAATAATTTACCAGATGCGTTGAAAGAAATTATAGCTGAAATTTGTAGAGGGCAAAGGTAGGTGGGTGCAAGAAAGGAGGAAGATTGGTGTGTAGGAAAATTGCCACCAGAGCGTGTGCTCTATTCCAATTAATATTTTATTAAAAATTAATAATAATTATATTTAATTAAATTTCAATGGAGCATACGGTCCGGTGGCAACTTCCAGGGGCGGAGGGCGGCTAGGGGGCTCAAGCCCCCCCCCAAAAGTATCTAGGTCCACCCCCCACATTGTAATTTGGAAGACTTTTTTTTTAGCTCTACATATTTGAGGCCCGAGTAGGCTATAAGGACTACCCCCTGAAGCACTCCCCCCCCCCCCGAAAAACCAAAAATCCACTGAAGGATAACCCTCAGAACCAAAATTCGCTCAGGCCAAGCCCCCCCCCCCAAACCAAAATTCTGGATTCGCCCCTGGCGATTTCCATACACAACCACCTTTCCTACACGTACCTACATTTGCCATCTGAAAATTTTAACTTTTAATTCTTTCAACATTTTTTGTAAATTATTCATCATTTCTCTTGGCAACTTATTCCGATCCCTGAAATCTTTACCCAAAAAAGAGAGTCTTCCTACATTCTTTGCCTGAAATCGAGTGCCAGCTTGTGGTCATGGTCATCTTTTCTCTTCCATGCACTACTTTTCATACCTATTGCAATATCTTTCCGTGCCTCATCGCCAGTATATGCCCTGTACACTCCCATGACCCTCCTACTGTCTTGCAATGAATCCCATTTCAGCTCCTTTATCATATCTGTCACTGATTGCATTCTGCGATAATTTCCAGAAACAAATATAGCAGCCCTTCTTTGCACCTTCTCCAGCTCCTGTATTTGATACTCAAAATGTGGGTCCCATACTACACTACCATATTCGAGCAATGGTCTGACCAAAGTTTTGTAACCCAATTCCTTTACTTCTCTCGTGCATCCCCTCATCACTCTCTCCAACAAGTGCAGGATTTTGAAACCTTTTCCTACCACCTGTCCAATGTGTCCTGCCCAGTTAAGTTTATCAAAAGTAATTCCAAGATATTTACATTTCAAGTCTTCAACAAGCAATTCTTCTCCCACCTTATATACATAATTAACCTTTTGTTTTTTATTTGTGCATCTAATTAGCTGACTCTTCTTTGCATTTATCTTCATCCCATGTTTACCAAACCAACTAGATTTCCTGTCCAGATCACCCTGCAACTGTTTCCAGTCCTCTACTGTTTTGATCCTTTTATACAGCATTATGTCATCTGCAAACAATCTAATTTCAGATAGTAAACAATCGCCACAATTATTCATTAGAATAATAAATAGCAATGGTCCCAATACGCTACCCTGTGGCACTCCCATTTTTACTTACACTTCCTTTGATACCGCATTTCCTAACTAACATTCTGTTTTCTACCGTTCAAAAATTCTTCTACCCAGCAAATCACTTTCTCATCCACTCCAATAGTTTTTACCTTATTTACTACCATTTTGTGGCTTACTCTGTCAAACGCCTTTGAAAGATCTAGTGCTACACTATCAATTTGGCCTTCCTTGTCCATTTCATCTGAAATAGCTTGCATATATCCCACCAACTGAGATTCGCATGAATATCCTTGCCTGAACCCATGTTGCCTACTTGAAAACCACTTACGTTCCTCACATATTTTTCTGATGTGGTTGCATATCAATCTTTCCATTAATTTACCTACCACTGAAGTCAAACTGATTGGCCTGTAATTTTCGACTCTATTTCTCACCCCTCCTTTATGTACCGGTACTACTATCGCACTTTTCCAGTCTTGTGGTGAGCAGCAAGTATCCAGACTCTGTTATTCATTGTTAAAACTTTGTGGAACACTGTTTTTGATACTTTCTCGAAATGTTTATTTAAAGATTATTTATTTAAGATTTATAGATCATTTATTAATATTAATTGCGACGGAGCCGAAGAGGAAATATCACTACCTGCTTTTTTTAATCTTACCTAAATTGAAATTTTGTTGTTGTTGTTCTGGAATTAGTTAGACAGATTCCAAACCAAAAATAAATTGCTAGTTTGTAATCATCGTCGTCTCTTCTTTCTTTTCTTTTACCGATATCCATCCAGCCAGTTTTTGCCTTATATAGTCTCTGCCATATGTAGCCCATGATGTAGCCCAGATATAGGTGATAGTTTCGGAGGAATTCGCATTAAGCTGGATACAGCTTCATCTCAATGCAACATATAACGTGTACGAAATCCTCGCCGATATCGTATTCGCTGCAGAAGTTTCTCAAGGTCATCTCAAAATTTTTTAGTATGAACCAAGATGGTTCTCTGTAATATCACATCCTGTCTTTCAACTACTCCCGATCCAGCTCACTTATCATATCAGTCATTTGTTCAAAAAGGGGTCTGATATTCAGGGATACATATCTTCAATATGCTCCCAACACATATTAAATGTCTAGCAGATGATAAGAATAAATTCAGGGAAAAATTGAAAGAATTTTTAATTGACAACTCCTTCTACTCTGTCGAAGAATTTATTTCTAAGGTATCTAAAAAATAACTGCCAGTACCTTGTGTAAATGTAGTTTACATAATTAATTTACCATGTATGCTATGACTGTACATCTCCTGGTGTACTTATTATTTTGTTATGCAACTGTTTATCTGTAAATTGACAACTTTCCACATCCCACAGAGCAAGTCTCATATACTGGGATCAATGGAAAATGAACGTATTGTATTGTATTGTAGTAACTGATTTTGTTGTGCAATAATTTCCATAAATAGATCACGATGCCCTCCATTCCATCTACTTCACTCCCGTATTTCCCGCCTATCGAGTAGGTTCCATACTATTATTTACTAGTTTTTAATTGTAATGGAGCTAACACACCCGTGACAATTCCCCTAGTCACCCAATTCCACCTTTCCATTTAAAAAAAAAAAAAAAAAAAAATCTGTTTTAATTTGAGTGTTAAATTTCTCCCCCATTTACTTTTCCGTTTTACAAAATTTAATTTTAAATTCCTAAAGCGTATTTGGTAAATTATTCATCACTTCACTTGGTAATTTGTTCCAATCCCTGACATCCTTATCAACAAAACAAATTTTTCCCACTCCCTTATGTATGAAATTGAGCGCCAGCTTGTGGTCAAAGTCGCCTTTTCCCTTGCATGCACTATTCCTACTTCTTTTACCAATTTCCCTCCAAGTCCCATCACCAACATATGTCCTGTACATTCCCAGCACTCTCTTCACCCTCCAATAAGTCCCAACCCAGCTCCTTTATCACATCAGTTACTGACTGGGTCCTGCGTTAATTTGAACAAACAAATCTAGCTGCTCTTCTTTGCACACCTTCCAACTCCTGTATTTGATAACCAAAATGTGGGTCCCAAACTACACCACCATATTGAACCAATGGTCTGACCAAACTTTTGTAACCCAACTCTCTGGTACATCCTCTCATCACCCTCTCCAGTAAATGAAGGATTCTGTGACCTTCCTTCAACGAGACAAATGTTCCCTTCGGAGTTGACTTTGTTATCAAAGGTTATGTCAATATATTTGCACTTTAAGCCTTCAACAAGCATTTCTGACACCACCCTATAGTCACAATTAAAATTTAGGTTTTCTTTTGTCTGTGGACCTACTAAGCTGATACTTCTAGGCATTTATCTTCATTCCATGCTGATCTACCGAATTATGTATACTATACAGGTCACCCTGCAGGTGTTCGCAGTCTTCTAATGTTTTTATCCTATTGTATACCATTAATCATTTTCAAACAATCCTAAATTCTGATCGTGAACCATGAACACAATCATTAATTAGTATAATGAACACCAATAGTACCAATACACGACCCCGTATTTCCTTACACCTGCTTTGATAATGTATTTCCTCTTGTGACAGTTTGCTTCATGCTTTAAAGAATTCCTCTACCCATCAATTAACTTCTACATCCAATCCAGTAGATTTCAGTTTATTTAAAACCATTTTATGATTTACACTGTTAAATGCCTTAGAAAGATCTATACTATCAATTTGGCCTAGCGATTCATCTTCCACATAGCCCACCATCTGAGATTCACATGAATATCCTTGCCTACAGCCATGTTGTCGATGTGGAAACCGGTTTCTTTTCTCTTAGACATTTTGATATAGTAGCATATCAGTCTCCATCATTTTGCCTATCACTGATGTCAAACTAATTGGCCTGTAATTTTCAACCCTATTTGTAACCCCTCCTTTGTGAACCAGTACTACTATCGCTCTTTTCCAATCCTCTGGTAAGCAGCAAGAATCCAAACACATTTTAAATAAAATTTAAAGGTAAGGTACAGTATCGTATCTTTAATACATCTGAAGTAACATTATCTACATCAGCCCTTTTACGTGTTTTAAGCTGACTTCCTTCAGAATTTTCTGAGAAACCGTCCAGGAATCCAGATTTGGGTTTTCCATGGTTTCCGCAAATCACTTCAGGCGATTGCCGGGATGCTTCCTTCAAAAGGTCATGGCCGAATTGCCTCCTGTTCCTTATTCCCAGTCCCATCCCACCTCCAATGATCTCGATGCCGACGAGCCATAAAACCATAAGTAAAAAAAAAAAAAAAAAAAAAAAAAAAGAGACGTAACGACCAGCAAGTGGCGTCGGCCAGCTTCACGTTCCAGGTAGTGGACTCGTTCTTGTCCGGTTTGTCCTTGGAGCCACCACACCCACATCAGGAGTTACCTCCTGGAATCAGAGCAAGCTGCTCCCTGGGCCCTGAAGAAGGTGCCTCTGGTTTCCAGACGCACTGCAATAACTTGAGTCTTTGCTGTCTTCCTGGTGCAGGCATCGCCTTAGTCGTGGGCAGTGCTTGAGGTCACATTTGGCTCACGGAGTCGCACAGCACAGCTTAACAGCAGGACTCACCTTTCACTCTCCTGCTTTTCAATTTGGTTGTGAAGAATTGCGAATTAGCACATTATGCTCACCACATGATGTTCACGAAATCTTTAAATAAGTTGTGTTTGTGCGTCTGAAAAAAAAAGAGCAATGCATTTACAGAAACTACAAACGTTGATTACTAGTGTTTCATTGTGATGAATCAGTAATCCAGGGTAAATGGACAAAGGTGTTTTTACAGTAATTACTGCGCAAATTCACTTTTGTACGAAAAGTACTAAAGGCACGGGAATTTCTCATTGATATGACATTTACTAGGTATGTATTCCACAGTGATATCTATCAACTCTTCTTGTCTGTGTTTGTTAATGTTGGACGTGAGTCAAGCTGTTGAGGTACTGCAGTGAAAGTTATTTCCTTGAATATCTTGCTTTCCACTTTGAGTTAAAATTGGTTAAATGTGTAGTTCTTAAAATGTAGTCAAAATGTATTACATATTTGCTAGTCAGTATCCTATCACTGACAGAAACGTTTATTTGTAAAAGTGACAAATTTTCACTTTTCGGTGTAGTAAACCACACAGACAGACTTCGGTTTGTTAGTATCCTTTTGTTGCTAACAGAATTTTGCTACACAACTTTAAATGTGTTGCATTAGGGAGAGGTGTATTAATCTGTGATGTATTGTGCATATCTTTCTAATACACCAACTATCATTTTGCTCCCAAAAGGATAGTTGTGGTGATCCTATGAAATCCGTGATCGTTAATTAGTTGCTAATAATAACTGGAGAAGGCAAGGTAAATAATTAATACTCAAACATTTCTGTTGAGCTGCATGTGAGTATATTATGTAGAAGTTCTTTTCTGTTACGTGGGTGTACATTGTAACAAGTATTGTGCTATTCATTACCAAAATGGAGCCATAATCTTAGAGGAAGGGGTAAGATTTGTGGAAAGGTTTCATTTCATAATGACGACAGTTTGTTTCACCACTTGCAGCCTCAGTGGTGGTTTACATTAAGTTGTGTCCGCTCACATTACGGTAGCTGTTGGGGCTTTGAGACATGAGTCTATCTTCTCTGGTTATAGCTGGTAGGAAAAAATGTTCTGAGGGCAGGCTATCTGTCATCAATCTGTTACTGGCTTATAGATAATAGAGGGTAAGAAATGCTGTAATCAAAAGAAGTGGAAATAAAAATGGGAGTGCCAGAGGGTAGCGTATTGGGACCATTGCTATTAATTATTCTAATGAATAATTGTGTTGATTGTTTACTATCAGAAATGAGATTGTTTGCTGATGATGTAATGATGGATAAAAGGATCAAAACAGTAGAGGATTGTAAACAGTTGCAGAGTGATCTGGACAGGATGTCTAGTTGGGTTGGTAAACATTGGATGAAGATAAATGCAAAGAAGAGTCAGCTTATTAGGTACACAGATAAAAAACTAAAGGTTGATTATGATTATAATGTGGGGAAAGAATTGCTTGTTGAACACTTGAAGTGTAAATATCTTGGTATTATGTTTGATAACAAGCTTAACTGGGCAGGACACATATGGACAGGTGGTAGGAAAAGGTTTCAAAATTCTGCACTTGTTGGAGAGAAGTAAAGGAATTGGGTTACAAAACTTTGGTCAGACCATTGCTTGAATTTGGTAGTGTAGTATGGGACCCACATTTTGTGTATCAAATACAGGAGTTAGAGAGGGTGTACAAAAGGGCTGCTAGATTTGTTTCTGGAAATTACTACAGAATGCAATCAATAACAGAAATGATAAAAGAGCTGGAATGGGATTTATTGGAAGACAGGAAGAGGGTGAAGAGGGTCATGGGAGTGTACAAGGCGTATAGTGGTAATGAGGCATGGAAAGATATTAGTGTATGAATGAAAATTAATACATGGAAGGGAAAAGATGACCATGACCACACGCTTGCACTTGATTTCAGGCACAATTTGTCGTGGAATGAGCATATCGAGAATGTAGTGGGGAAAGCAAATCGTATGCTCCGATTTCTAGGTCGTAATTTAAATCCATGCACTCCGAAAGTTAGATCGATTGTATACAAGTTACTTGTACGTCCTCACTTAGAATATTGTTGTTCTGTATGGGGTCCCCATTAAAAGGGATTAATCGAGGCAATAGAGAAGGTCCAAAGAAGAGCCGCCCAATTTGTGACATGTATATATAGTTGGAGGAAAAGTGTAAGTGCGATGTTTAAGGAGTTAGGTTTGGATAACCTGAAACACCGAAGGCGTTGCTCTTGACGGAAGCTAATTGAAAAATTCACGACTGACGTATTTCGGAATGTCAGCCAGCAAATAATCTCGGAATGATTGTGATGGTAAGATAAGAGAAATCAGGGCCAGAACCGATTCATTTCTGTACTCATTTTTCCCACGAGCGATTAGGGAATGGAATAGAAAGGATTTACCGAGCGAGTAAACTTAAAATCCAACAGGAGTAGCTTTCGATAAAGCACTCCAACCATCCTGATCTAGGTTTTCCATGGTTTTCCTAGATCCACACACTTTTAGTGAATCATGGAGTAATAATAATAATAATAAGGGTGTAGGAAGATTCCTTTTTTTGGGTAAGGGTGTCAGGGATTGGAATAAGTTACCAAGAGAAATGGTGAATAATTTTCAAAAGACGTTGAAGGAATTTAAAGCAAAATTTTTCAGAGGGTAAATGTAGGTGGGTGCACGAAAGGGGAAGATGGATGTGAGGAAATAGCCACTGGAGTGTGCGCTCCATCACAACAGCTCTATTTGAATTTTAATAGAACCCTATTTAATACTGTGGTTCAACGTAGCTTCTTGTATTGTTTTGAAGATCACAATTTCCATAGTTTTTACACTTAAAAAACTTTTTTTACCTTGTTTGGTATCCTCACATGCTCTAACAGTGTGAATGGCCCTTCTTCACCAGCAAGTTTCTTCAATTCTATTACATATGCTCAGTGTGTAACAAAGAAATTAAAATCCGATTAACTTTTGTGTCTGAATAAATCTACTGATCCTTTATTATTGCATTAATTATTCTGCATGAGGGCAGTAAAAGTCTGTTTGTATGTTGTTTCATAAATGTTGTCCAGAGCTTACACTGTTATATTAATTAGAATAAACCAATGTAAAAAAAAAACTATATGTACAGTACATGAAAAAATTTGGTCACAGTGATTTTAGGGAATCGTATAAACGGCCACATCATTTTATTCTTTGACATCTAATTTATGAATCGTGAGCAGTTGCATAGACATCTGTTATGTAAGAGTGTCCTCTATTATATTTCAATACTTTAAAAAAAAATTAGTAATTGCTTTTATGATACAAGGCGTTTTAAAGAAGCAGTAATCACAACTATTGTACTTCTATTATAGGAAAAACATTATAATTAGTTTGAAATATAATTACTTATATACTATTTTACTTCTGGAGTCAATGGTAGTTGCCTTTCTAAGTTGAACCCTATTTTTTAATAGCATTTTAGTAGTAGTATGCCTTTTTCAAATTTATTCCTGCTGCAAACTAGATTTTTTACAGTCACCAATACCGATTTTTATCTCTGAGAAAGTATGCTTTGTCTGTTTGAAGGTCAACACTTGGGTATGTCATTTGGTAGGCTGTATGTTTGACACTTGGTTTTTTATTAGCTAGACCACAGATATTTCAATTTTTTATGATTTCTGAAAATTACGTCAAGGTGAATTTCGTCCTGATTCCTTCAAAATTGCACGGCTGAATTCCTTCCCAGTCACTGTCATCAATCCTTTCTTGGTCCCAATACTATCAATGAACCATAAAAAAAGATCAGTAGGTTTTATTTGTCCAGAACAGATATGATGTACTTGGTAGATATATATGCCAGTTCTTTCATATATAAAGTATCAAATAATTTTTTCAGAATTATTAAAACTAGTAACTGAAAATTTCTAAACAGACTGATTGAGCCTGCACGATCAGTAATCATTCAATATGATGATTGGCATATTCGAAGCCCTACCATACAGATTCTAGTTTTCCATCTTCAGATTAATACGAAATCATTTCTTCATAAATGCTATTATCATGTTCTTTATTCCAAATGGCAATTCTCTCCTAGATGTAATAATCATATTGTGGGAAAGAAGTGAAGTTATAACCAAAAATTAACCTATTTATACTATCTAGGGATGTTTGTTTATTTATAATATAAAAGAATTCATTCTCATAATACATATTATAATTCTGCATAAAGGCTATGCGAGCAGTCAGTGAGAATTTTCTCGTAGCCCTTCATAGAATTACTTTCCTTTTGTAGGACCAGCATGTGTGGATAGTATTCTGAAACTAACTAAAGTTTTAATTTACAAATTGTTTGGGGCTTTAGTATTTGATGTTGTTTGCTTGTATTTTCATTTGGTTTGGCGTCAGCAAGTAATAAGGGTCAATAACTACTTTAAAAAGGAATTTTCATATTTGTATTGGTATTAAACTTCCTGAGTGAATGTTTTTGATTTTCCTTTATTTAAATTATATTCCTAAGTTTTGTCTATATTATATTGCATTTCGCATTATTTCCTTCTCTTTTTTTATTTTAGGATATGCTGGAAGATGCCGACCAAGAGAATTCTGAACTGGAACCTGTTCCTGATAGGGTAAGGTGTTTCCTTGTTATTAAACAGTAAGCTGCTGTTGTAGAACTTTATATTACTATAAAATCTGGTCAAGACTTGCCACAGTGTTAAATGTAGATTATTCTACCTAAAGCTGCGTTCACACTTGGATACTTGTATCGAGATTTATATATCTGACAAGTCGTGGCACTTTACCTCATACAAACTGCTCATACGTTGGCAAATATCAGAGTATCTCATACAAGTCGCTCATACATTTTGTATTTGATCTTTCCACCTTAGACTATGACTGTATCTATAGAAATTTAACAAACCCAAAAACTCAAATGTGGAAATCAGTGATCTATACTGTTAAATGAAGAATATTTCCATTGTTTGTTCACTTTGTTTATGTCATTAGTGCTTTCCTTAACATGGCATAAGCACCTTCTATTTCACATCTAATTAGACATTTTTTTTACCGCCATCGACATTTCCTTTCCTATGTCAGTATCATGTAAGCACAGACACTTAAACAGTCTTCCTTACTGATGGCTTTTGAATCCTTTGACAGTTCAAATGAAAATAATGAGATTTAATGGTGCATCAGTGTACAGAAATATCAAGCAGGTTTTGATACTTGTGTATTCTGATGTAAATGCAAGCTTTATACTCATTCTAGTCAATGAAGGCCTCAGACAAGTATTGATTGATACATGTCCCAATACAAGTTCTGATACAAATCCCGATACATGTTATAAATTTGTGCCAGATGTAAACATAGCTTAACATATGTCATTTTTCTATGGTGAATAATTTACCAGTTACTAATAAAACTCAATATCAGCATAAAAAGGATCACATATTAACTATTACAGTTTGTTTTTCTGGGCGAAAATGAAGCTAAGTAATTGAGTTTTATAGTATAGTTAATTTACTTATATATATATATATAAATAAGAGGGATAGAAAACATTTATTTTGCTGACTCAAGCAAAACTTCACCAAGAACGGTAGGTGTGCGGTAATACTCTGGCTTCACGTTCAGGAGGACTCGGGTATGAATCCCCATCCAGTCATCCAATTTTGGATTTTACTTGTTTTCCCCAAATCAATTTGGGTGAAAGCAATGGTAGAATCCCTTTCCATTCATTTCACAAGTCCTTTCCGCCTTTAATGACTTCAGCATCGATGAGGAAAACTACAACCTTATCTTACACCCTTTTTAATTCATGCATGTGTCTCATGATTCTCTACTTTTATTATAGCTACTTTATTCTTAAGAAGATTATAAAGTATCCTTCTATCTCAGTATTTTAGACCAGACTTCTTTAAAATTTTGAACATCTTGTCCCACCTAACATTATCAGAAGGAATTTCTTAATAAACAAACGCCATAAGAGTATCTTTGTTTTTCTTGATCCGCCCTTCAAGTATTAACCTTAACGCCAGAATTGCTCCTCTTTTACTGCGGTTTTTGCTATTATTGGCAAACAGGAGTTCCTTTCTGCCATTATCAATGATGTGCTCACTAATGACATCCATTACAGCAGAAAGTAGAAAAGGACTTAATGTTGATCTTGCTCAGAGCCTGCTTCAGTATTGAATGTTTCCATGATGTGTGTTCACTTATGTTAAAGAGCCATCATACATTTCCTTTATCATATCTTTTCTGTAACTCCTTTCCTCCATAGGCACCAGAACACTAAATCACATTTTATGATAGACCTTTACAAAATTTATAATGTGTAATACAGAAACAATTAATGTTTTCTCTTGGAATTGCCGTACAATAAACCAAGTATCAATTGTACTCTTTCCTTCTAAAAATTCATATGGAAATTCAATTATGTTTATGACTTTTTGTAACCTGATGTTAAGGATTCCAGTAAGTTTTCATTCTTCTGAAGTCGCCACACTGAAGTATATTACCTTTACTTTTATATATGGGCGTCAGTGTGGTGGATCTCCATTTATTTTAATTTAATTGCAATGGAGCACAGGCTCCGGTGGCAATTTCCCTATACCCCATCTTTCCCCTATCCTGCACCCACCTACATTTGCCCTCTATAAATTTTAGCTTTAAATTCATTCAACATTTCTGATAAATTATTCATCATTTCACCAGGTAACTCATTCCAATCCCTGACACCCTTACCTTCCCACACCCTTGTGCCTGAAATCGAGTGCCAGTTTGTGGTCATGGTCATCTTTTCCCTTCCGTGCACTACTTTTCATACCTACTCTAATATTTTTCCATGCCTCATCGCCAGTATATGCCCTGTACACTCCCATGACCCTTCTCATCCTCCTGTCTTGCAATGAATCCTATTCCAGCTCCTTTAACATATCCGTCACTGATTGCATTCTGCAATAATTACCAGATACAAATCTAGCAGCCCTTTTTTGCACCCTCTCCAACTCCTGTATTTGATACGTAAAATGAGGGTCCCATACTACACTACCATATTCAAGCAATGGTCTGACCAAAGTTTTTTAACCCAATTCCTTTACCTCTCATACATCCCATCATCATCTTATAAATTCATAAAATATTTTTACAATCTTTTTTTTTAAGTGTTTACTAATATAGTTCTGTAGTAAGGTGCAATATATCACAATTTTAACTTAGTAAAAAAGAGTAGAAGTTAACCATATATCTTTAACATTGAATTGTAATTTTGTTGTTATTATGTCCTCTGCCTGTATGTATCTTTATTTATGAATTTAATACACATCAGCAGTAAAGGAACTGATCTTTTTCTCTTTCTAGGACGACAATTAAATTTCAACAAACAATAGTTCAGTGCCATGGCCAAGAACATTCTGGTGCAGTAGAAAACACATCAGTCATTAGGCCACTACAGTTTACTTGTGCTAAATGTCTGGATATTTATATTTCACGGGATTTGCTGATAAGGCATATTTTCTCTCATGACCGACAGGTCAATACTCCACAGTACATCTGCCAAAGATGTGGTCATGTTTCTGTAGATCGCTTAACATTCAGTGCCCATATAGCTTATCATAACAGCGAAATTAGTTTGAAGAAACAACCATTATTTCAACTTGTGTGTGCTTTTTGTGCAAAAATATTTTTGTCATGGAATTCTCTAACAAAACACGTGTTTGATCATATCTCAACTGTCTCCTGCCCCTTGTATGTCTGTATTGATTGCTCAGAAGTCTTCAAAGATTTGAAAAGGCTCCAACTCCATCAGGACTCCAGCAGATCTTCACAACATCTTGTTCATTCTTGCAGAAAGGTAAGAATGAGAGTCTATTTTATTTTAAGAAGGCAGTAATGCTTTTGTGATTAAGGTTTTAAGTTATATCACCTTTTGTTGCTGTTGGTATGTAAATATATATTGCAATTCAGTAAAAACAGCTGCCAAATATATATATATATATATATATATATATATATATATATATATATAATAACAATGAAAAAAAGACGCTAAGTAGCGGAAAGGAATCAAATTAGGATAGGGAAATGAGCCACCACTTACCTTTAGATGATGGATGTGGGGCGCGAACACACAGAAAAGACACAAACACAAATAATAAAGAAATTTTCGGGAAAAAACCCTTCTTCAACAAGAGAACATTATGAGAGGTGGGTGCACCCGGAGACTGCCTCACGGAAAGACCGCCGGTCGAGAAAATGGTGGGGGTAAATTCAAACATAGGAAAAGTAGAGGGGCAGTGAATCAGAGCTCATACCCGAGCAAAAATTAATATCCAAACTAATTTCTGGTTGGTGGGAAGATCAAAATATAATATATATTGGAAAAAAATTAAAATATTATACAAATAAAAATATATAATAATAATATTTATGAAGTAAACATCACCTCAGGTTAGTGGTGGTTCAATATAGGTAATGGAAAGGAGAGGAATTAAAAAAAAAAAAAAATAAATAAATAATAATAATAAAATAATATGACCGGGTATTATCTTAAGTTGAGACCAGGTGGTTGCCTTGTGCCAAGTTTGTACTGGTAGGCAAGTTCCCACCTTCTGAGTTCAGAGAAACTGCTGCTATTAGGGAGAACTCTGATAGCACGGACTGTGTAACAAGAGTTGAAATTATTCAAGTCGTGGGTTATGGCATGGGCAGCAACTGGGTGCTTTGGGTTCTGTGTGAACACCGTCTGACGGTGGCCATTCATTCTTATGGAGAGTGCATTTGTGGTCAAACCTATATATGAAGCCAGGCAGTGGTTGCATGTTAACTGGTATATTACATGCGTGGTTTCACAGGTGGCGTGTCCTATGATAGGGAAGCTTTCCCCTGTGACCGGGTTGATGAAAGTGGTGGAAGCATGGTGTATGTCACACATCTTGCAGCGTGGTCTATTACATGGGAAAGAGCCTTGGGGTTGACTGTTAGGAAGAGGAAGACTGTGTTTGTGGACTAGAAGTTCGCTGAGGTTAGGAGGTCTGCTGAAACAAGTTCTAGGAGGGGCAGGGAGGATTTTAGGAAGAATGGATCTCATTTCAGGGCATGTTTGTAAGAAATCATAGCCCTGCCGGAGGATTCTGTTGATGGATTCGAGGCCTGGGTAGTACTGTGTGACCAAGACTGGATTGTGGTTGGTTTTTGCGGGTCTGGGATGATTGATTGGCTGATTCAGTTGTGATGTAGCACGTGAAAGCTGTTTGTTAACCAAAGCTGGAGGGTAGTTGCGAGATATTAATGCTTCTGAAATACTGTTTGAATAATCCATGAGAGACTGTTGGTTAGAGCATATGCGACTACCTCGAATGCCAAGACTGTAGGGGAGTGAACGTTTGGTAGTGGTATGGGTGGCAACTGTCGAAATGGAGATACTGTTGAAGATTGGTTGGTTTGATGTGAACTGAAGAGTTGAGATAGCCATTGGATAGGGACAAATCCACATCCAAGAATGTGGCCTGGGTGTGGGAGTAGGACCAAGTGAATTTCAGCATGCTAAAGTTATTGAGATGGTTCAGGAAATTTAGCAGTTCATTTTCTCCATGCGTCCAAATCATAAATATGTCATCAATGAAACGAAGCCAAATGAGGGGTTTGAGAGGGACTTCCTCCAGAAATGTCTGTTCCAGCCGGCCCATGAACAGATTAGCATAAGAGGGGGCCATGCGGGTACCCATGGCAGTTCCGCAGGTTTGGTGATAGATGTTGCCTTCGAAGGAGAAGTAGTTATTATTAAGGATAAGGTGGGCTAATTTGATGAGGAAGGATGTCATAGGAAGGCTGTTGGGAGGGCGCTGGTCCAGAAAGTGTTCCATGGCCCTGAGGCCATGCCAGTGTGGAATGTTTGTATACAAGGACGTGACGTCAATGGTAACCAGTATTGAGTCGGAAGGAAGAGGTGTGGGTAAGGTAGAAAGCCGGAAGAGAAAGTGCTGGGTGTCCTTTATATGAGAAGGGAGCTGATTAACAATGGGCTGTAGGTACTGGTCAACCAAGGCAGAGATGCGCTCAGTTGGCGATCCGTAGGCTGCAACGATAGGGCGTCCTGGATTGCCAGGTTTATGGATTTTGGGCAATAGATAAAGGGTGGGTGTACGTGGATTTTGAAGAGTGAGAAGCGAAATGGATTGTGGGGTGAGACCTTGGAGAGGTCCACTAAACTGTACATATTCTTGTATTTTTTTGTTGACAGCAGGAGTTGGATCTTCCGATAGGCAGCAGTAGGTTTTGGTGTCTGATAGCTGACGAAGAGCTTCAGCCACATAGTCATTCCTGTTCATGACTACAGTGGTTGAGCCCTTGTCAGCTGGAAGGATAATGAGATCTGAATTGCTGGAGAGTTGTTTTCTGGCACGGGTTTCAGCTGGGCTAAGATTATCGGTGTTTGCTAAAGATTTAAGGAAAGTGGGAGAGGCCAAACTGGTGGAAAGGAAATCTTCAAAAATTTGGAGGGGATGGTTCTGGGGAAGAGGTGGAGGGTCAAGTGTGGATGATGGTTTGAATTTCTCTAGACTTGGTTCTAGGTTGTCCTGATATCCCTGTTCACTGCTATGAGTGGCAAAGTGATACCGCCAGCGGAGTGTACGGCAGAACGATAGAGAGTCACGGACTAGTTTGGCATGGTCAAATGTGGGGGTGGGTGAGAAGGTGAGTCCTTTGGAGAGTACAGAGAGCTGGGATTCAGATAATGGTGATGAGGATAGGTTTATAACTGACAGTTTAGGCTTGGGAGTAGGACTTTGGTGCAGAGAGCGAGGTGCAGGTTTTAAAGGGGGAGGTTGAGGTATGTTGAGGAGCTGGGCAATGGACGGTTTTGAGGAAATCAGAGGAGGCTGTGATTTGATTGGTAGACCATTGGTTGGTGTGGAAGAAACTGCCCTAGTGCAAGATGGGACTTCAGCAATTTGGATAACTTCTGTAAATGTTTCTGGGCATGCATACTGCTGGAGTTAACTGCTTGCTGTAAAATATGCTGCAAAACTGTAATTACTTGTGGGAATGATAACATGAGTATTTTGTGTAGGGATATGAGGTTTCCAGAATGTTGGTTAGCCAGAATGGTATATTGTTGCAGAACAAGGTGAGTAAGGGCCAAAGACTGTTGGTAGCGAAAGGCATGTAGGGCAGGGTGAGTTTGTGGGGGACAACCAAATATTGGCAGTTTGATTGTAAGACCATTTGGAGGTATGTTGAAGGACAGACATGCTTTTAAAAAAAGGATATGTGATTGAAATTTGGCGAGCTGAAAAGCATGGTATCTGTAGCTATGTATGTATTTATCAACAAGTGGCCTATATCGTGATGTCAGTGGAGGCATGTTGAAAGCCAGAAATGTTTATACAGGAGAATGCAAATAGGGTTCGCTGTCGGAAATGAGGTTTGAATTGTAGTACAATGATCAACAAACACGGAAAAAAAAGTGACTTCAAATGTGGGTTCATAGTTAACAATGAGCTTTAAGATGCACGCCGATAAAAGCGAGAGTGGTAAAAACTGGAAGGGACAGTAATAAGATATTCAAAGGACGCTCAAAATGTATGTAACAATTCAGGTATTTGCGTGCGTGCCGTGGAAAATTCCGTTGCTCAAGTGGAAATGGGACGCTAATATAAAAACATATATATGTAATATTTCAATGAATGTAATGCTTATCAGCAGAAGTTACGCAGTATTAAGATGGAAACACTGTCGGAACGGTAGGTATCGGTGCATGGAGAGTACAATATGCCGTCAACGGTAACAGTGGTTTGATATACGATGTGAGGTAATGTAGTCGGATTCGTGATTAACTATGAAACGGCGAAAAATAAAACGGAAAACAAACAAAAAGGAAGAGAAAGAGAAGAAGGAAGTAAAGAAAAAAGAACACAAATATAGTAACACATAAAGGACAAAACAGAAGAGAGCCAGAGCGGCAATATGATAACAATGAATAAAAGACGATAAGTAGCGGAAAGGAATCAAATTAGGATAGGATATATATAGGATAGGATATATATATTTATCTCCACACAGAAATTTGTCATCTCCCTTTTTGTAAATGTAGATATATGGAGATTAACAGTTAAAAATAATAGAATGTCTCCTTTGTGATGTCTAGTTTAGACTTCTTAGTCAACAATGACAAACCATCTATTGGTAGGAAGCTGAAAATAATGCTATATACCAGTATCAGGATGAGCTGGTTTTATGTGCTGCACCCTGTATTAATACAATGGTTTTGCTCTTATAGTGTAACAGTAGTTCAAACTTATTTATATATATTAAAGGTTGAAGCTTAATATTCCATAGCAACTACACAAAATACTTGGATTAAAAAAAAAAAAAAAAAAAATCCTTAGAAAATATGTTCAAACATATGAAACAAAATCTCTTTAGTTTTAAAGGCATTTTATAAAACTAATACTTTTTTAAGTTACACACTAATAAAGCAAAATGATACTGTTATGTAAACCTTGAAATTTTATTATCATACTATACTGTATAAAAACATTCTGTAATATGTTTTTTTTTTCAGTATGTAATACTATCCCTTTAAGCTCCAGTTATCATCTAGTACTAACATAATTTGAAAATCACAGGCATTCACTGAATTAACTGCCTGATCATCTACTGATAAAACTCAGCCAATCACAACACGCCATGAAAATAAACTTGAGAACTTAATCGCTAAATGATCAAAATTCTCTGGTGGCAGGTCCAACATATATAGTAAAGCAATTGAGAGTTTACTGAGTACAGGATCAAAAAGAAAAACAACAGAATTAGTAAAAAAAAATGTTTCTTGATACATTAAAGTATATACACTACCGAATTTAAAAAAGGCAGATGTTTTAAGTAACTTCTTTAATGAGACCATTAGTGATAATGAATCAAAAATGGGAGGGATAACTAGCTTAACAACACAGAAATGAGGAGACCATAAAATTTGAAATTCATCCGGAACATATACTGAAGTAACTAAGAAAGCTAAAAAAAAATAAGGTGCTGGTATACATATATTTCTACATTATGTCTTAAAGCTAGCAGGATGTGACACTGTACCTTATCTTGAAATATTATTTGAATTAAGTCTGGATACTTGCTGCTTACCAGAGGATTGGAAAAGTATGATAGTAGTACTGGTACATAAAGGAAGGGTGAGAAATAGATTTGAAAATTATAGGCTGATCAGTTTGACATCAGTGGTGGGTCAATTAATGAAGAGATTGACATGCCACCTAATAAGAAATATATGTGTGGTTTTCGAGTAGGTAACATGGCTTTAGGCAAGGATATTCATGTGAATATCAGTTGGTGGGATACATGCAAAATATTTCAGATGAAATGGACAAGGGATGCCAATTGATAGTGTAGCACTGGATCTTTCAAAGGCTTTTGACAGAGTGAGCCATAAAATAATAGTAAATAAGGTAAAAACTATTGGAATAGATAAGAAAGTAATTTGTGGGGATAAAGAATTTTTAAAAGGTAGAAAATAAAACAGTTGGGTTTGAAATGCAATATCAAAATAAGTAGAAGTAAGAATGGGAGTGCTGTAGGCTAGCATATTGGGACCATTGCTTTTCATTATTCTGATTAATAATTGCGTTGATTGTTTATGATCAGAAATTATTATGTTGTCGCCAATGACTTAATGTTATATAAAAGTATCAAAACAATAGAGGACTGTAAACAGCTGCAGGGTGATATTAATGGTATATCTAGTTGTGTTGTTAAACATGGGATGAAGATAAATGCAAAGAAGTGTCAGCTTAATATGTATATGTATATATGGATCAAAAACTAAAATTTGAGTATAATTAAAAGGTGGAGAAAGAATTGCTTGTTGAATACTTGATTGGTAAATATCTTGGCACATTTGAGACCAAGCTCAAATGGGCAGAACACATTGAACAGGTAGTAGGAAAAGGTTTCAAAATTCTGCACCTGTGGGATAAAATGATGAGGGGACATTCAAGAGAAGTAAAGGAACAGGGTTACAAAACTTTGGTGAGGACGATTGCTTGAATATGGTAGTGTAATAGGGGTCCCACATTTGGGGTATCAAATACAAGTGTTGGAGAGGGTATGAAAAATGGCTGCTAGAATTGTTTCTGGAAATTACTGCAAATGCAATGAGTAACAGATATGATAAAAGTGATGGAATGGGATTCACTAGAAGACATGAGGAGGGTGAAGAGGGACATGGGAGTGTACAAACGGTATATTGGTGATGAGGCGTGATATTGGTGTAAGAATTAAAATTGATGGTGAAAGGAGAAAGAAGAACATGACAAAAAGCTGGCACTTGATTTCAGGCACAAGGGTGTGGGAAGATTCTCTTTTCTAGGTAAGGGTGTCAGGAATTGGAATAAGTTACCAAGAGAAATAAATAATCTACAAAAACCATTCAAATAATTTAAGGTTGAAATTTGTAGAGGACAAATATAATTGGTTGCAGGAAAGAAGGAAGATGGTTGTGTAAGGAAATAGCCACCAGAGTGTAGCATTGCAATTAAGAATCAAATTTTTTAAAAAAAATTAGAAATTGGATACAAAATTATGAAATAGTATGTTCGGTTTGCATAATTTTTATCTGGTTGATATAATATTTTTATTTGTTTAAGAAATAATTGTTGCATATTATAATAATTAAATATTGGTGGTATAAGTAGGATAACAGTGACTTTTATAAATAAAAAAAAAGAATAATAGACACATCGGTAATTAATTACTTAAGGTTGCTATCACTTAATGATGATTATCTTAAATTACTTTGTCCAACAATACACTGGTTGCTGTGGTTGGTAACTGGAAGGATTTACCTTCCCCCAATAGTTAATGACTACTCCTTTCAATGGATTAAATGGTATTATGAAATACCAACGCTGACAAATCACTTTTTACTTTGTATTTATTTGTTTGTGAGCTCCATAGTAACATCACATATGGACAAAGCACTAAACTCATCCAAAGATACTAAATCACAATTATATTTTGATAATGACCAAATAATGCATACTAACAGTTTCACAAACCACAAACAAAATTCTGACAGTGGTCTCTGCTCGCAATTTCCACATGATTAAATATACTACATAGAAACATGGAAAATATTACAAAGAATGCTCAAGCATTAACAATTCATTAACAATCCAATCCTTACATACATAGTTACAAATTTTACAAAATCACTCAGTCATTAAAAAACTCCTTAGAATAAAAGTTAAAACTGTTTACACGCTTTTAAATACAAAATTAATAACCAAACCAGCCAAAACTGTTGAGAATTGTCCTCCAAATATTGAGGCTCACATCAACACTTAACAATTACAATCTGTTAGTTAATATTTTATAAATAATACTGTCCCTGATCTTATTGTATATCATTTACACAGGTTCTCCCTATAAAACAATGTTCATTTGCTTGACAAATATACACAAATTCTCACTTAATCATATAAAAAATATATACCTGTAAATCCATAACTAACCAACTCCCATCTTACTATACGAAGTGTTTTCAGGAAGGGAGACTATTTTGAAGAGGATAGTGTAATAATTTTAGATTAAGTTATTACTTTCTGAAAAAAATAAAAATTTCTGTTACTTTCTGAATTATAACTCCTTGTACATAATTCTTAAAATGAAATTTCCTAAAATGGCTGGGTGTGAGGGCTGTTGGAACCCTTCCCAGAATTAATTTGACTCTACATGATTGAAATTAAATTCTTCATGAAGATAGAAAGAGTCTACAAACACAGAAGCCGAGCACATACTCAAATCATAGCTAATGAATTGTAATACTTATTGCACTTAGATAATCAAATTACATAATACTTCATTCCATATAAAATCTATAAACCTTTTACCAGAATGATTTATTTATTTAGAAATCAAATTATCTTATTACAAATTCACTTTCTAAATTCCTATATTACTAAATAATTATTTAATAACTTCTTCCTATCATTCATCTACCGTGGTCTATATAAATTCTGTCAGTTTGTGAATGACAACAAGTTTGTTATCACTAGAGACCCCTAAGTGGGGAGTGGCAGGGGACGGAAGTCAGCTGTGGTCTTTAAAAGAAACCATCCCAGCATTTGCTAGGGGTAATTGTGAGAAAGTATGGAAAACCAGTTATGTTGGCCAGATGGGGTTATCCCCCATCCTCCCAAAGGTTACATAGGAGGGAGAAATCCCCTATGATTATATCCCACAACAGCTCAGGACTAGCTGTTGCCACATGGCAGCCAATCCCAAAATCTTGAAAATTCCAAAACTCAATGGACAGAACTGTTTCAGTTGTTTTAGACATATGCATCATTTACTAGAGACATTCCATATTATTACCATTAACCTTTCATCTGGAGTATACAAACTAGTTATCCATATACACTGTTCCATCTTAAATACAAAATCATATATTAAATATACTGAACACTCCCCAATACATGCATTCCCTTAAAAAACTACTTACCATCAGAATAACAGACATCAGAACACTGCCCCCCGAGATATCAGTAAAGGTCCCTACATCTTACAGTGAAAGCGAATTTCAGGATTTCCCTGTGACCAAAAAGCTACATAAATTCCTTTTTTACCATCCCTTCAGTTTCATTCTACTATTATGTACATCTATGACACTAGACTTTTATATCTACAGATCAGCTGACTCTGACATATCAACAGATCAGCTGGCAAGTCACATGGTTTTGTTTTCATAAATTGCTTGTCACTACTCGACAGGGTTAATTAATCAACCAACAACACAGGTTTACGATTGTAACTACTGCAATTGAGTCTCTCATTGCTTCCTGTTGCATTGGTATCATTATTGATGTCGGCTTTAACGCAACTGAACCGGTGCTGCGTGACGGCCTTATTGTTGCCACCTGACCATAATATATCGCTTTCACCTGTGAGCTCAGACTGAATGCTGTCAAAATATATGTGAAAACTCAGGCAATCATTATTTAATACACTATCCAAATTAGTGCCCACATTTTCGCTACATTCAGAAATAATTGCCACACTCGAGGAAATATCTTTATCATCATAATATGATTTTAATTAATACAATCTTTGTTAAATGAATTATCAGCTACCTCACTACTTGTACCCTCATTTTTAGTTACATAACTCTGGTTATCATTACTGCTTCCCTAAGAGTATTTACCCTTGACTGAAAAAACAATAATTATGTTATGCAGGAAGAGTTAGAAAACGTATAGCTTCAGTATTAATACTATTTATATTAATGGCTAGTGATTTTGAAAGTAATAATATCACTTCAAGTAATATATGTTGAAATAGTAATGAAGGTGTGAGTAGTGGGGTAGTTGATAATTCATTTAACAAAGAATGTATTAATTAAAGTCATATTGTGATGGTAAAGATATTTCCTTGAGTGTGGTTAATACTTCTGAATATGACGAAAATGTGGGCTCCAATTTGATAGTGTATTAGATACCCATTGTGTGCATTTTCAAACATTTTTACAGCATCTGTGTCTGTATTAACATACAAACTGAAATCATCTGGCACAATTTTTATAGAAATTATATTATCTTTATAGGTGTAGGAACTTAAAACCACATTCTTTTCCACCACTAAGGAGTCTGACTTATGGGCAGTCTTTATTTTTGCCCAACCCTATGCTGTATTTTCCTTTGAGGCTGTTGGTTTTATATATATATATTTATATTTTAATTAAACTGCAGTTGAGCGAATGCTCTGGTGTCAATTTCCCCCAGCACCCATCTTCCCCCTTCCCTGCACCCAACTACATTTGCCCTCAGCAAATTTTAACTTTAAATTCTTTCAACATTTTTAGTTAATTATTAATCATTCATGACTGACCTATTCCAGGATGACAGTAAACCTATATTACTTCCATTAAAATTCATATCTAGTAATGACCGAGAAAATAAGAGAAATCAGGGTCAGAACCGATTAATTTCTATACTCTTCTTTTTCTACAACTGATTAGGGAGTGAAATAGGGAAGAGTTATAGATTGAGAGTACTTAGATTTTGATTGGAGTAGATAGCTGTAAACTACTCCAGCAGTTCTGATCTAGTTTTTCCATGATTTTCCAAGATCACTCCAGGTGAATGCCAGGATGTTACCTAAAAATAGATCATGGGCGACTCCTGCCATATCCCGTATATCCCTTCATATTCACAAATGGTTACACATTAGTATAAATGCAATGCACCTTCTGACTCTGAGCTTTAGTGAATCATGGAGTAAAAATACTAATAATAACATATGTCTCTGTGAACTCCTTAGTAACATCACATGTGGACAAAGCACTAGACTTGTACAGTGATACCACAGGACAAATAAATCTGTTTGACAGTGACTGAATATGTCAAACATATTTGGACAGCGACTGAAACTGACTGCTTGCTGTCACCGCACGTGTAGATAGATTCCACAGAAACATGTAAAATATTACAAAGAGTGACAACAGACATTTCTCGAGTATTAAAAATTCATTAACAATCAAATTGATACAAAAATAGTTACACATTTTTCAATATCACTCAGCCATTATAAAACACCACAGAACGAAAGTTAATACTATTTACATGCATTTATTCACAACATTATCAACATAAACCAGTCCAACCAGTTGAGAATTACCTTTCAAATATTGTGGTTCACATCACCGCTTACAATTACAAATTTTAATTAATATTTCATACGGAATACCGCATAGTACTGTATATCATTGGCTTTGATTATCTCTATAAAGCAGTGTTCATTTACATGACGAATATTTGCAAATTCACAATTAGTCACAGAAAAACATAAAAATTCGTAATTAGTCAAATCCCATCTAGCAATACATAATTCTTAAAATAAAATTTCATAAAAGTGCAGGTTCCAAGTGCAGTAACAATAGTTACAGAATGTGATGAGAGGTGATGTAAAAATTGTTATTGTATACTTATAGCGTAATGTACAATAAATTTGAATTTGAAATACAATTAAATGAATTTCTGTAATATTTAAAGAAGCTTACCAAAATCAATTAAGAGATTTTATCTCGGAAAAAAAACGATTATAAAATTAATAGCTAATGTTGAAAAACTGTAGAATATTAAAGTCAACCCTTGCATAGTTGCAGATAACAACCCTAAAGTTGCAAATTTTATGAGTGTCTTGTGATGTTAGCTATGATTATCAAGAATCTTCTTTACTAAAATTCAAATCATAAACATTTATTTACTAATACTGATACCTTTTTGAATCATGCTTGCAATACTATTGTAACTGTACAATGCTAAAATTGGTATTATTATTTTATTTTCCAGGTGTCATCATGCCATTCCCATTCATGATCAGCAGCAGCCTTACTCTTCTGAAATTTTTAGAAAGTCTTTTAAGAATTCAAGAATCCTTGTAATGCGAAAAAGTATTAATATCAGTGAGGAGCTTTGTAGTGGTGAAATTTGTAGAAAATCTGTTCTGATTTCTAGTCAACTTATAAGACATGAAATAGTTTATACAGGAGAACGTCCTTTTTCTTGTGGAGTTTGTGGAAAGTCTTATGTGACGTCTAGGTGGTCTTATAAGACATAAAAGAATTCATACAGGTGAGCGACCTTCCCTCTGTGAAGTTTGTGGAAAATACCTTTTCAAATTCTAGTCTCCTCCTACAACATAAAAGAGTTCATATAGATGACCGCCCTTATTCTTGTGAAATTTGTGGAATATCTTTTAAGGGTTCTGGTAACCTTATGAATCATAAAAGAGTTCATACAAATGAGCGTCAATATCCTTGTGAAGTTTGTGGAAAGTCTTTTCTGTACTCTAATAACCTTATAGCACACAAAAGAATTCATACAGGTGAGCGTCCGTATCCTTGTGAAGTTTGTGGAAAATCATTTGCGATTTCCAGTTACCTTATAAAACATAAAAGAAGTCATACAGGTGAGCGTCCGTATCCTTGTGAAGTTTGTGGAAAATCATTTGTGAATTCCAGTAACCTTCTGAACCATAAAAGACTTCATACAAATGAGCGACCCTATCCTTGTGAATTTTGTGGAAAATCCTTTGTAAGGTATTGTGATGTTATAACACATAGAAGAATTCATACAGGCGAGCGTCCATATCGTTGTGATGTTTGTGGAAAATCCTTTGACGAATTCTGGTAGCAATATAATACATAAAAAAGTTCATACAGGCGAGCGACCGTATCGATTGCGAAGTTTGTGGAAAATCCTATTCTAGGTCTAGGTAAGCCTTATAATACATAAAAGAGTTCATACTGGCGAGCGTCCGTACACTTGTAAGTTTGCGGAAGATCCTTTGCTCAGTCCAGTGTCCTTTTTCGTACATAAAAGAGTTCATACTGATGAGCGTCCTTATTCTTGTGAAGTTTGTGGACTGTCTTTTAAGAGTTCTGGTGACCTTATGCATCATAACAGAGTTCATACTGATGAGCGTCCTTATACTTGTGAAGTTTGTGGAATGTCTTTTAAGTGGTCTAGTAATCTTATAGCACATAAAAGTATTCATAAAGATGATCGTACTTAGTCTTCTGAGGTTTGTGGAAGTTTTTTTACAAAGTCTAGTTACCTTATAAAACACGAAAGAGTATATGTGAACATCATTATTCTTGTTGAGGTTGTTTAAAATCCTTTGAAATTTCTCATCAATTAATAGGATATAAAAGTAATTATAAATGAGACTGTCCTTATTCTTTGGTAGTTTGTGGGGAAATCGATTTGCACAATCCTGTATCCTTATAGCACAGACGAGTTCGTAAAACTGAGCTGCTTTATGTTCATGAACTATGCGGAGAGTCATTTAAAGGGTCTGATGACTGTAGCATGTATACACGAATTCATATAGTTCATCATATTCTTGTGAAGTATGTGTAAAATCGTTTACAGTGTTTAGTAACCTTGTAGCATGTAAAAGAAGTTATTGTAGGGAGCATTCTTACCATTGTAAAGTTGTTGGAAAATCATTTATATATTATATGATACATGAATATGTTGATACAGATGGGTGGAATTACTGTTGTAAACTTTGTTGAAAATATATTGAGGAGTCTGATACAAAAGTAGACAGAGAGGGATTCACATGAATTAGTAGCCTTATACTTGAGAATTTGTTTAGGGTATGTGTGAGTAGTCGTATCCTTGTAAAATTCACAAAAGTCATTCAACCAGGCTTAAAAACTTAGTGAATAATGTAGTTAAAACATTTTCTCTTCCTTCTTCTGATCATGTTTGTGGAAATTTGTAATAATGGAGATGGTCATTTTAAGACCCTAGTCACATTAGAACATATTAATCCTATCCTAATGAGGGATCAACATTGTGGAGTTTATGGGAAACCATTTCATCTTTCTTTTAGCTGTAAGATATGTGAAACTATTTATGTAGGCAAATGGCCTCTTGCAAATTTTGTGGGAAGTGGTTTAGTCTATCTAGTATTCCAAATGAATAGCCTTAAACTTGTAAACATTGATGTGAACTTTTTATGATATCAAGTCACCAAATTATAAAGAAATGAATTCTTATTTTAGTCACATTCTTAGAAAATAATTAAGCTCTGTGATATCCTTATAAAATGCAAAAGAAGCCATATAAATGATTTAATTTATGTTTGTGATGGTTGTGAAAAAATATCTAAGTACTCAACTAGCTATTTAACTCATAAAAAAATTATGTAAGTGAGCAACTCTATGCTTGTCATTTGATGACAGTTGTGTAAACAGTCAAGTTAAGTTACACCTATACTTGTAAGCTACAATATATTCATGAAGTTTGTGGTAAATAGACATAGTAGCACGCATGTGATTGAATAATTTTAAACTTTTTGCGATTATGGAAAACATTATTAATATTAAAGAAGCCATAGATGTGAGCTACAGTATGTTAATAAAACTTTGTGAATATCATATATATTATCTTGTAACCCAAACAGCATATCATTATCCATTTATTAGCAGCCCTGAGTTTGTGAAACTTCAATAAAATCGTTTGTCGTGTCTTGTTGCCTTACAAATCATGGACGAATCCATTAAAGTAGGCATCAATTTCACAGTAAATTTTTTGAAGTTTTATTCACACTTTCTATTAATCTTTGGGGCGTTTGTGAATACATTTTTCTAATGTATCATTTGGTTGAAACTTTTGCAGAAAAGTGATTACTAAGTCTAATGAAATTGTGTTTATGTTTTGTCAAATTATTTCTGTTTTTTTCTTACCTTGTAAAACATTATAACAATAATATTTGTACATTGTGTTTAGAGCAATTTAAAGTACTCAAATTTGTTAGAACATTATAACAATAATGTTTGTACATTGTGTTTAGAGTAATTTAAAGTACTCAAATTGTTGGATTTATTGTTTTATTTTAGTTTAGTCATATAATATTGACTAATGATGCTGGTGTTTGTATTTCTTTGCTTTTTGCTCAAGGTGAATAAAAGATCTACACAATTTTTTATATTAGCATAAAACCACAAAATGCCACCGGTTGAAACTATGCTCAAGATCTACACAATTATTTTTTTGTGTATTTTTTCCAATATTTATGTAATTAATAATTTGTTGCTTTTAATGATTTGTTGATAAAGATTTTTTTGTGTAATTGGTTACTCTGTGTGTGCTATAAATATTGTCTTCCCATAAAACATCTATCTTTAATTTATATTTTTCTGTTTGCTTGAAATATCAATACCATTATTTGAAGCCAATCATGTTTATATGGTATTTTGTGCAAAGAATTATTATTTCAGTATGACCACTATGATCAACTTTTGTTTTTCTACATCTACATATATACTCTGCAATTCACAAAATTGTGGGTGGCGGAGGGTGCTCAGCACCAAAGCTAATCTCTTTGCTGTGCATTCCAGTCCCGCATGGTATGAGGAAAAAGAGAATTCATATAAGAATCTGTGTGGCACCTTATTTCTCTAATCTTATCTTTCCTGTCATTCCGTCTCAAATAGGTTGGTGGACGAAGTATTGCACTACACTCATTAGTGAAAGTGGGTGTACGCATGTATACCAATAAGTTTAAATGAAACGTGTGTCGTCTATCTACCAGAGACTCCCAGCCTAGTCTACTAATCAGTTCTGTGACGCTTTCATAAGGACTGTAGCAAGCGGTCACGAATCGAGCGGCTCTTCTCTGTACTTTCTCTATACTCTCAATCAACCCATTATGAAATGGATCCCAAATGGCACAACAGTAGTCCAGATGTGGACGCACAAGAGATTTGTACGCTATCTCCTTTGTTTGTTCAAGATTTGACCTATGAATTGCAGCCTAGAATTAGCTCTATCTACTAACGAATTAATGTGTAAGTCCCATTTCATATTCCTTTGTGCTGTTACTTCCAAATATTTCATAGAATTGACAGTATCAATAACTGAACTGTTTACTTCATATTTCAGAACAATTGGATTCTTTTTGTTAGTCATGCTCATTGTCTTCCACTTTTTACAATTTATTGTAAGTTGCCACTTAGAGCACCATGCCGAAATAACTTCCAGACCACGCTAAATTTCTAAGCAATCGGCCAAATTCCTCACTTCCCTATAAATAACCGCATTATCAGCAAACAATCTAAAATGCTATTAACTTTGTCTCTGTGATCGTTAGAAGAACTTTCTCCTTCAACGACAACATACTGCGACCGACCCGTTAGAAAATCCTTTATCCATTCACAAAGCTGATCCGATATACCGTATGCTCGAAGCTTCGCTAAAAGGCGGTTGTGTTGCATCTACTTGTGAACCTGCATCGATAACTTTCATTACGTCTTGTGTAAATAGGACAAGCTGTGTTACACATGATCTTTTCTTCCGAAATCAGTGTTGATTTGTTGTAAGCAAATTATTTTCATCTAGAAAATTCATAATGTTCGAGCATATAATATGCTCCATAACTCTACTACAAACAGATGTTATACAGGTCTATACCAAAAGTACTGATTTTTTTTAAAAAAAATTATTGAAGATATCTTTATACAATTCCTTAATCCTCTTCGAAATAGCACCCTTAGGCAGCTACATGCCAAAAATTACGCTGCTGCCATTGGCCATACGCCATCTGGAAGTCAGTTTCGGGGACGCTGTTGAGAGCCCTCGTCGATGCTGCTTCAACGTCCTGGATTGAGTCAAACCGCTGTTCCTTCAGCTGCCTTTTCATCCGTGGGAATAAAAAAAAAAGTCAGTTGGAGCCAGATTGGGACTGTAGGCGGGGTGCAGCAACGTAGCAACGCTGAATCGGGCCAACAGTTGCCTTCTTCATCCTCCCGTCCAATGAAGGCTCGCATGAGCAAATCAAAGATCAAGACAATGCTGATCGTGTTTTTTTTACCGTCGCGGGGTGATTCATAAGGAGTTCGTTTCCCCTGGGGAAACTGTCAATTCGAACTTTTACGTGCAAGTGCCAGCCCGCCTGTGAGACCGAGTGAATCGCGTCCGACCAGTCATCACCGCCAACTGGACTCTACATCACGACAGTGCGCCGTGCCACAGGCGCGCCGTCATGAGACAACTGTTGGCCCGAATTGACATTGCCGCGTTGCTGCACCCCACCTACAGTCCTGATTTGGCTCCATCTGACTTTTCTTACTCACATGGATGAAAAGGCAGCTGAAGGAACAGTGGTTTGACTCAATCCAGGACGTTGAAGCAGCATCGACGAGGGCTCTCAACAGCGTCCCCGAAACTGACTTCCAGAAGGCGTATGGCCAATGGCAGCAGTGTAATTTTAAGTGTGTAGCCGCCTAAGGGTGCTATTTCGAAGAGGATTAAGGAATTGTAAAGATATCTTCAATAATTTTTTTTAAAAAAATCAGTCCTACTACTTTTGGTATATACCATGTAGATATGGGACGATAGTTTCCAGGATCACTTCAATCACCTTTTTTGAAAATCGGAGTTACTTGCGTGATTTTCCAGTTTGAAGGTACTTTTCCCTCTTCTAAGCATTTGCTGAATATATCAGACAGAAATGGCCCGATTTGCGCCGCATACTCTGAAAATACTCTTACTGGAATTCCATCCAGGCCCGGTGCTTTCCCCCACTTCAGGAGCTCTAATTGCTTTATGATACCTGCAGTATCTATTCGTAATGATTCCATCACCAACTCGACACGGCGTGGGAAAACTGGAATGCTATCCTTATTTTCTTCATAAATGAATTTTTGAATACAGTATTAAATACGTTAAGTTTATCACTACATTCATTAACCTCCACGAATTATTGCTGGTATACTGCTGTTGGTACAATTGACTTTTCATATAGACGACCAAAATTTCTTTGTGTTTTCTATGAGCCTCTTAGAGAGAGAGTTGGAATGAAAATCGTTGAAGGCCTCACGCATCACATTCTTAATATGTCCTCTTAACTCAGCTAAGGCCATATAATACAATATAAGCAGCATCTTTATTTATACCCTTTCATATTTAACCTAAACAAAATATTTAACCTGAGAAGACTGGTTATCTCACTATCATTTCTAAACACGTGAGTGTTCATGTTAGTGATGGGCCTATGGCTTGTGGCATTATTTAATTCTTGATAGAACTAATTGTAATAATGCATTTATACTTGAATTTTAAGTTTTTCCTTTTGTCTTTGGAATTATGTTACAAGACATTGCTTTATTCTCAGTACCATATAACTGTGTTAATCTTTTTTTTTTTTTGTTGGTGTTGAGTATATGTTAATAATGCATTAGAACTTAATAGTCAGAAATAACCTTCCAGTTTATGGTGGTATTGTAGAGTTTCAGAAATAATGTCAAAGTTTATTAGAAGTTTTTGTTGTATAAAGACTTTTACAATTAATTAACTCTCTTAGTTGTGCTTTAAGTGATGTTTTGAATAAATAATGTATTCGGCTCCACAAAGAATAAATGATTTACTACCTCTATCATCTATGTTAACGTTTTCCAACCAGTGGATACAGTACACAGAGAGATTGAGCTGTTGTCTGTATTTTAAATCTTCAGATTTGAAAAATTAGCAATGGTGTTGTAAAATGCAGATCTAGCATGTGAACAAAATGCTGATGCCCCGTGGATGAATCTGATGGAGGTAGAGCTGTCCTATACAGGTCTTGGTGAAGTATCAGGCTTTGATCAGTTTTTCTGTGAAAATAGATTCATGTTAATCACTCAGCCTAGTAGGTGATCTGACAATGCTAAAGCCTAGCATTTATTTTGTGAGGACACAACTTTGTTCCTTACTTTGGCAGTCTAGATTTTGGTTATCTATTTTTTTCTCTTGGCCTCTCCCTGTAAATACTGGAATGTTTTAGTTGAAACACAATAGGAAAATTCTGTTGCTTTCCCCCAATCCACTTCCCACACTAATGACATAGACGACATAAAAACTTCCACAAAAGATCTGTTATTCAGTCGGCAGCTTGAATGTGTTGGTTCCTATACTGTAGCCCTCATACCATCTCTCAGTATTTGAAGACGAACTCCATTCAGTTATTTTACTTATACATTCTTTAGTATTTTCCAACGGGTGTAGGGTTCTGTGAAGTATCTCTTCTAGTACTGACCATTAATTAAAAGCTGTCATAGTACTTGGCTGCTATAGAACTCTTGTGTGCGACATTTTATTCCTTCCTCTGAGGCAGTTAATAATGACGTACATAAGAGTAGTAATGAGGTATGTTGTGGATCTGCTTCTTCTTTGCTTTTATATATATTTATAGAAATTAAAATGAGCAGGAAAATCCTTTAAGGCAGTAAAACTAAAGAACGATTGCGAAATACGACCCAAAACATACCACAGATGAAGGCTGCTGCGAATGATGAACACAAAGAAAGGAAGACAATCACAAGAGACGGAATATTTCAGTAGTTAGCTTTATTCTCCCAAGAAGTGACACACCAGGTAGGTTATGACATGCTGACGCCGGTGGCTGACTGATGAATCGAGGTTGTGTGAGATAACCGGCATAGATGGTGGTATGGGAGGGGGCAAATAGTTAATCGATATTTCTGAGGTATATTATCTTTGGAAGTGGGAGAACTAATCACATAATTAATGGATGAGATTTTAAATATAAATATTGTAACAAATAATTTGAAAAACTTTAACAAGGAAAAAATATGTGCTGGGCCTAGTGAGAGGGACTTATTGGAGAATGAGAGGCGTGGAGGATGTCTGGTGTGCAGGATATTCTGGTAGGCTAGTTCAGAGGAGGCTGTGGGGTCAAGGAAAACTGATCGCCTTAACTGAGAAACCGATGTTGATTATGGAACTGGCATGTTCTTACACTGGATGGCCTTATTGCCAATATACACTCTGATGGCAAATGGGCTCGTAGTGAGGCCTATATACGATACATGTGAGGTGCATGATCTGTGAGTATCGTTTATTTTATTATTATTTCCTGAATTTACATAGCCTACTACCTTGTTACCTAAAGCAGACCCTAAATTTCTAAATTTAAAAACAATTTAATTTTTTTAATAGAACTGAAGGATTTGGAGAATCTAAAGTATTCTACTAATTAATCTACCATCCACACTACTTCATACTAGAATCAGCAAGTGCGCATGTATTTTCATACTTCTATTCAATAAACTGTCTATACACTAATGTTCTTCCTGCACCACTGCTGGACGGCGCCGACCTCCAGATGCCGGTTGTCTCTGCTGATATGCTGACCCCTAGCGTGGTGGGTGGGCGCAGTGGCGGATCCAGGGGACCAAGCTCCCCCACCACCCAAGTATTTAAGGTCCTCCCACGACATCGGAATTCTTGAAAAAAAAAAAAAAAAAAAAACTCTACTGATCTTTTAAGGGTGGCTTGATCTACAAAGTGTACCCTTACCCGAATCAAGCCCCCAAAACCAAAATCCTGGGTCCGTCATTGGCTGAGCGGTTAACGCTCTGAACTCGCATTCGGGAGGACGGCGGTTGGAATCACCATCCAAGTATTCAGATTTTTTTTTTCCATGCTTTCCGCAAATCACTCCAGTTGATTGCCGGGATGCTTCCTTCAAAAGGGAATGGCCGAATTCCCAGTCGTATCCCGCCTCCAATGACCTCGATGTCAACGAGCCATAAAGCAATAAGTAAAAAAAAAAAAAAAAAAAAAGACGTAACGACCACCAAGTGTTGTTAGGCAGCTTCACGTTCCAAGTGGTGGACTCGTTCTTTTCCGGTTTGTCTTTGGAGCCACCTACACCCACATCAAGACCTGCAATCAGAGCAGGCTGCTTCCAGAGCCAAGTAGAAGTTGACTCTGGTTTCCAGACGCACTGCGATGAGTTGAGTCTTTGCCGTCTTCCTGGTGCAGGCACCGGCTTATTCGTGGGCAGTGCTTGTGGTCACATTTGGGTTGTTCTTTCCTCTACTGCCCTTCTTTCTGTTTCTGATGCCGTTTGTTACAAAGAGGTACGGCCAAACTTTCAGGAAACATTCCTCACACACAAACAAAGAAAATATGTTATGTGGGCATGTGTCCGGAAACGCTTACTTTCCATGTTAGAGCTCATTTTAGTTTCGATCTTCCAACTACGCTCAATGGAGCACGTTATCATGATTTCATACAGGATACTCTACCTGTGCTGCTAGAAGATGTGCCTTTACAAGTACGACACAACATGTGGTTCATGCACGATGGAGCTCCTGCACATTTCAGTCGACGTGTTCGTACGATTCTCAACAACAGATTCAGTGGTCGATGGATTGGTAGAGGAGGACCAATTCCATGGCCCCCACGCTCTCCTGACCTCAACCCTCTTGACTTCCATTTAGGGGGGCATTTGAAAGCCCTTCTCTACGCAACCCCGGTACCAAATGTAGAGACTCTTCGTGCTCGTATTGTGGACGGCTGAAATACAATACGCCATTCTCCAGGGCTGCATCAGCGCATCAGGGATTCCATGCGACGGAGGGTGGATGCATGTATCCTCGCTAACGGAGGACATTTTGAACATTTCCTGTAACAAAGTGTTTGAAGTCACGCTGGTACGTTCTGTTGCTGTGTGTTTCCATTCCATGTTTAATGTGATTTGAAGAGAAGTAATAAAATGAGCTCTAACATGGAAAGTGTCCACATAACATATTTTCTTTGTTTGTGTATGAGGAATGTTTCCTGAAAGTTTGGCCGTACCTTTTTGTAACACACTGTATAACCTCTATCGAAATTTCTAGAAAACTTCAAAAGGTTCCGCCAGATAATTCTGGAACATTAACAAGACTTAAACAATTGAAGCATATTAAAAACAATCAGAGTTAATACATAGTCATTTTCAATCAATACAAAATGTTCAGAATTGGAAATTAGAGATACCTAAACACAGAATTATTTACAGAAATCATTTTGAACAGTAGCAAATTGTTCTTTAGACATTGTAACTTGCATTAATACTTGGAATTACAAACATTTTAGCAATTATCTTGAACAATTCTGTTCTTAAACATATTAAATTGCCTCTATATAATTTCTTCTCATAAAATAAAGTCTATACACACTGATTTACATATGCCAAACAAACATACAAGATCATATTCAAGCAAACTTTAGTTCACTACAAATGCTTCATAAAACACAATTACATTTAAATTATGGTTTGAGGGCTGTTACAGTTTGCTCTTGACTCTTCAGTTTCCTTACATTCTCAAACCACGTTCTTGGGAGTACTTACTTCGCCACAGTCGCACCTGTTTGTTTCTTTGAGGCCTCGCTGCTCTAGGAAACCATGGCCAGATATGAAGTGCATGACCCCTGGGGATGGTTGTAGGTGAGTCATATTAATTCTCTGTTTCACGCAAGGAAACATATCAAAAGTCTTTCTGCTCGTGTTGCTATTAATCCACATTTGCTGCCATTCATCAATCAGCACTTCCCAAATATCTTTTTTGGTTTCAACCAGGACTACAAATTATTTCAGTTGCTTGGTCATACCGTCCTTTTTTTATTCATTATAACGCTCCTCGCCTCCTTACTTCTAGGTCCAGGGGCCAGATACCGAATATAACCGTTAGTGCATCTGTGGACGTTGTTCTGTAAGCCCCGGTTAGCCTGAGCAAAATTCCTCACTGCGTACGCCGAAGCAGCTCCTTTGGTTTAACCTATCCTTGGTGCTTGGCCCAAGTGCTTGCAGCTTATCCAGTATTTGGGACCAGTACTGAAATCTCCTTATGATGAGCAGTGGCAGTTTGAAACGTCGCTCGTCAATGCTTATCAGTTTGTGCCATACCACAATCGTCCACGTACTTGAGACGCAAATTTCAGTTCTTCCTCCAGGTTTATACCAAAGTAACAGACTACTGCTTTTATTTTTATTGTTTTTCGTTGTATCCTGATTACCGGATTTCGTTTCAGTGTTCCTTTTAGGAGCATGTAGGTCGTCTTTTGTGGGTCTAGGTTCAACTTAACTTCTGCACACCACTGACTCAGGCAGTCGCTGTACATTTTGTTTCAGATTCCTGCCTGGTTTTCGCGTCTGTCAAAGTGCGAGATCGACGGCAAATGCACCCAGCAGTTCTGGCATTTATTGTAATTATATCCATGACCGCCTCCAAGCCAATGTCCCAGAAAATTGGTTCCACACTGATCCCTGCGAGCAGCCTTTCGTTAGTCTTTTTCTACATATACTGGTTGGGGCACCACAATTTTGCATATCGATTTCTACAATAATCTCATAAACCGTTTTAAAAGTTTTCTGGATAGTCGATGTTCTTAAGCATTCGCACAGCTCAGGCCACCAGAGATTGTCTAAAGTACCCGCGATGTCCACAAATACTCCCACCACATAATTTCTGGAACAGTTTTGCACTATTTCCACTAAACGGTTAATGGCGTATGTACTAAAACATAAAATTCATGATTCTGAAAAAATAATTAATACAATTTGGGACATTGTAAAGAAGTAAATTGGAAAAAGTAATCAAATAAGGGATGATAAATTAAATAGCTGGTATATGTAATAAACATTTTTTATCTGTTGCTGATAAATTGACTGCCAATAGCTCAGTATGGATTCTGTCAGAACAGGCTTCCAAGAAAAATTTAACTCCATGTCTGTAAAATTAGCTACTCCAGAAGAAATAAGAAAAATTATCAAATCCCTTAACAGCAAATACTCAAGTGGTTATAATGGGATTTCCAGCAGATTAATTAAACTGTGCTCCAAAGAATTAAGTAATATACTAACTTATCTCCTTATGAGAGTGAGTCAAATGGAAACCTTTAATTTGTAATAAAAGATCGAAATTTCGTGCCGTTATCCTGTAAGTTGGTAAGCGTGCTACAAGCAGCATGCAGAATGGCCTGTAGGTGGCAGCATAGTGCAGATGCACAAACACCGTCGCAGTATCAGTATAAACTTTGCTGCCCCACTTGAGACTTGCATCAGGGAAGAACAGCGTTCTGTTATTCGGTTTTTGAGTAGTGAAGGTGTGAAACCTATTGAAATTCGTCGAAAAATGAAGGTTAAGTACGGTGATGCATGTTTGTCACAGCAGCAAGTCTACAAATGGAGTAGGTAGTTCGCAAATGGTGTGACTTCAGTGGAAGATGCTCCTCGTCCAGGTCAGGCACAACGAGTTGTGACTTCACAGAACATTGCAGCAGTTGAAGCCATAGTGATGGAAAACCGCCTGAGTGAACACTGAATGACATTGCAGCATGTTTAAAGGATTAGTCATGGTTCAGCACACCACATTGTGCATGATGTGCTCCAGTTTCACAAAGTGTCTGCAAGATGGGTGCCACGGTAGCCTGACTCCTGAAATGAGAGAACGACGTGTTGATGCTTGTGAAGAACTTCGGCACTTTGAACGAGAAGCTGATAGGCTTCCTTGCAAGAATCGTTACTGGGGACGAAACCTGGGTTCACTTCCACCAACCGGAAACGAAGAGAGCGAGCGAGGAATGGCGCCATTCCTCATCACTAAAACCAAAGAAGGTTTCGAACAGAATCATCGGCAGGGAAGGTTATGCTGACTCTCTTTTGGGACAAAAAAGGCGTCATTTTGGAGCATTACATGCCTAGAGGGACCACTGTCAGCAGTGCATCATACACAGATCTCCTAAAATATCATCTTCATCCTGCAACCAAATCAAAGCGACGTGGATTGCTGTCATCAGGTGTCCTTTTGCAACATGACAATGCAAGGCCCCACACTGCCCGGACAACAGTTGCAACAATCACAGACCTGCATTTTGAGTGTCTTCCTCATCCACCATACTCACCAGTCCTTGCCCCGAGTGATTTCCATATGTTTGGACCACTAAAAGAAGCAATGGGAGGAAAGAAGTTCCGTTCTAATGAAGAGGTACGCACGCATTGCACGAGTGGATGCGCGGACTACCAAAAGAATTGTTTTCTAAAGGAATTGATGCACTTTGTAAGCGCTGGAGGACTTGCATTGAGCATGAGGGAGATAATGGTGAAAAGTGATACAGCTTTTTACCACTTCTGCACAGTAAAACATATTTAACGTTTTCATTTGACTCACCTTCGTATGTTTAGATCTATCACAATAAAGATGAAATTCAAGATACAAAATCTGATCTTGGGAGCATCAGAAATCAAAATATCTTCTCTGGCACAGTACTGTAAGAATTATTAAGAGATTAGGAGATTCAGTTCAGGGATGGATCATGTCTCCCTCCAACTTACCACAACAGGAAAACCACCAACACCCTCGTAATCATTAAATGACAGTATTGCACCAAATTTTCTTTGTAGATACAGTATACCTAATAATATGGCAAAAAGGAATAAAAGTTCCATGTTCTATTACTGGTCAAGAAATAATTAGAAATATGTAGTGTGTGAGTAAATAATAAACATTGTATAATATAAGGAAAACAATTTGAAACAGTATATACCAACAACAAACTTTGCTAAATAAATAGTTGCAAAGAGTCCACTAGCCAAACAGAAGAAGTGGAAAATGATGATTACTATCAATGGAAGGTTGCCAAAAAAGCTACAAAATTTATGCATGAGAAAGAATATTAGCAGAATACAGTGGCTGCAGAGACAAATGTCCACCTAGCAACAACCAGTGGGAGAAAGCAGATTTCTAAAAATACAAAGAAAACTATTGTGTGGCTTTTGCGAGGGAGCTGATCATTAGTGACCTTTGAAGTATCCTTAACAAAACAGCCATAGGGGCAATCAGACCTCCCAACATAAACTACAATCAAGAAAAGAGACGAATTAAAAAGGAGAGACTTGGTTAAGAAATTAGTGAAAGTTTAGTTAGTATATTGGTGATGAAGCATGGAATGATATTAGTTTAGGCATTAAACGTAATGCATGAAAGGGAAAAGATGACCATGACCACAAGCTGGCACTCGATTTCAGGCACAAGGGTGTGGGAAGATTCTCTTTTTTAGGTAAGGGTGTCAGGGATTGGAATGAGTTACCAAGAGAAATGATGAATAATTTACGAAAAATATTGAAAGAATTTAAAGTTGAAAGTTGTAGAGGGCAAATGTAGGTGAGTGTAGGATAAGGGGAAGATGGGTGTGTAGGGATATTGCCACTGGGGCGTGCGCTTCGTTGCAATTTTAATCTAATTAAATTAAGATGTAGTAAGGTGTGCATTCAACGATGTCCGCCTGTCGAATTCATCAGGTAGACATCACTGAGTCCACACCTTAGTACGCCCGGTGTCTCAATCCACGCAACCTCGCAACTATCTGATAATTTAAACATTTCATCAGGATAAAGAAATAGAAAATTTTGAAGATAATTTAATGATAGGAAAACCAAAAGCTTCAAGAGTAAGGGGTACTGGTAACAAAAATTGTAAGTATATTAAAAAAGGGAAGCTCAATACCCTAATTATCATGTCAACAAACCAGGCATGCCAAAGCAAATATTAATATCTGTACTGAAGAATCACAGATTACTTCAACAAGAAAAATGGGAACTAGATTAATCAAGGATCATGTGTCAGATTATAAGATGATAATAATTGAGGGAGGACCAGTGAAATTAGAATTCTGAGAGATAACACAAATTAGTCACTGATTTATACAAGTAGGTCTAACACTGTACTCTAATTTCACTAAGAATGTTACACAGACTTGACTGAACACAATTTCTAAACACAGTTACTTTTGTAATCATTTTAATTCAAATGCTTGATCCACCATATCACAATTCTGTTATTCTAAGGAAAATACGATCCAGTATTACAATAAGACTAGATGAGCCATGCGAAAATTTCGCAAATAAAATGTGATGAATAGTGGGTTGAATGCTTGTAATATAATGAAAAGTAGGACGGCACTTTTATACCAAAAAAATTTTTTTAGTGTAATAGATATGCATCAAAATACTTACCACATACTATGAAACAGGAAAACTTCAAATACTCTGTATATATGACAAACTGTCACTGCCCTTAACTAATACAACCAACCTGACCAAAATGCACACAGCATATTAACAGCTCTGTGATATGTGTTACTGTGCGAATAAAATTTTTACTTTGGAATTGTATAGCAAAACAAAAATGTTTCTTTAACAGAATAAAATATCCAAAATGCTACTTATTGTATAAAAAAACAGTTTACTGAATTCTCTGCGATATATTTGCATTACATTTGATAACAAGCTTAACTGGGCAGGACACATTGGACAGGTGGTAGGAAAAGGTTTCAAAACTCTGCACTTGTTGGAAAGAGTGATGAGAGGAGGCACGAGAGAATTAAAGGAATTGGGTTACAAAACTTTGGTAAGACCATTGCTCGAATATGGTAGTGTAGTATGGGACCCACATTTTGAGTATCAAATACAGGAGTTGGAGAAGGTGCAAAGAAGGGCTGCTAGATTTGTTTCTGGAAATTATCGCAGAATTCAATCAGTGACAGATATGATAAAGGAGCTGGAATGGGATTCATTGCAAGACAGGAGGAGGATGAGGAGGGTCATGGGAGTGTACAGGGCGTATACTGGCGATGAGGCATGGAAATATATTGCGCTAGGTATGAAAAGTAGTTCATGGAAGGGAAAAGATGACCATGACCACAAGCTGGCACTCCATTTCAGGCACAAGGGTGTGGGAAGATTTTGTTTTTAGGTAATGGTATCAGGGATTGGAATGAGTTACCAAGGGGAATGATGAATAACCTACCGAAAACGTTAAAAGAATTTAAAGTTAGAATTTGTAGAGGGCAAATGTAGGTGAGTGTAGGATAGGGGGAAGTTGGGTGTGTAGGGAAATTGCCACCGGAGCGAGTGCTCCATTGCAATTAAATTAAATTAAATTAAATATGCTACTGCAATCTAGGGACTTGGCTCTGAACTGTCTGAAATGCGCGACCTCTTTAAGCATCAAATTCCAAAAAATCCAGTCGTAATTTATGATTTTACCTAACTGGAGACCTTAATCTTTAAAACGATATGACATTTATCGATTTTGGTTAATACATAAATGGCTCGTAATAAAAACACGCTGTGGAAATATTATTGATACTTGTGCCCTTTAAGGGTTAAATTCCGAAAAATTTCTTTTATGATGTATGGTGTGACTAAAGCAGCCATCTTTAAAATAATACCTTATTTACCGATTTCGGTTAGGCATCAAGCGAGGTTAAAAAAAAAAAAGTTTTAGAAGTGATGACCTTTTTGCCCGTTAAGTTTTGAATTTTGAGAAAGTTCTTTCTTAAAATATAATGTAACCAAAGCGGATACTTTAATATTTAAAACGATACCTCATTTATTGTTTTCGATTAGGTATCAAGGGAGATAAATAGCTCATGACAGAAAAATGTGTTGTAGAAATATTAATACTTTTGCCCTTTAAGGGTCAAATTTTGAAAAAATTCTTTCTCAAAATATAGTGTAATGTAACCGAAGACCTCAGTCTTTAAAATGGTACCTCGTTTATTAATTTTGTTTAATTTTCAGGTAAGATAAATGACTCAAGACATAATAAACCATTTTAGAAATACTGATATTTTTGCCATCTGAGGGTTCAATTCCGAAAAATTCCTTTCTTAAAATCTGATGTGACTACAGCAGAAACCTTAATTTTTAGAATGATACCACATTTATCTATTTCAGTTCGGTATTAATGGAGATAAATGGCTCATGACACAAAAAAACTTTTTCTCTTTAAGGGTTGAATTCAAACAAAATTCTTTCTTAATATACAATGTTACCAAACCTGAGACATTACTCTCCATAACCTACTTTATTTATTGATTTCGGTTATATCCAGGGAGATAAAGGGCTGGAGACACAAAAAACGCATTTTAGAAATATTGTCATTTTTGCCCTTTAAGAGTCGAATTTAGAAAAATTCCTTCCTCAAACTATAATGTGACCAAAGAGGAGACCATAAGCTTTAAAATTACACCTCATTCATTGATTTCGGTTAAGTATGAAGGAAGATAAAGGCTTGTGACGAAAGAAATACTTTACAGAAATAATATATATGATAGGCATATCCCCCACGAGTAACAAACCCATCTGTAACACCACTCATGTTAATAATTTGGCAGGACATGTGTGCTGGGATTTCTTATGAAGCAATAACATGATTCCAACTGATATGAAATCACTGATTGTGATTTGGAGGGTGTGAAGAGAAGGGCAGCTAGATTTGTTTGTGCAAATTATAGCAGGACACAGTCAGTAACTGATATGATAAAGGAGCTGGGTTGGGACTCATTGGAGGAAAGGAGGAGGGTGAAGAGAGTGCTGGGTATGTACAGGGCATATGTTGGTGTTGGGTCTTGGAGTGATATTGGTCGACGAATTGGGAATAGTGCATGGAAGGGGAAAGGCGACCATGACCACAAGCTGGTGCTTGATTTCTTGCATAAGGGAGTGGGAAATTTTTGTTTGTTTGTTGGTAAGGGTGTCAAGAGTTGGAAGAAATTACAAATTGAAGTGATGAATAATTCACCAAAAATGCTTAAGGAATCTAAAATTTGTAATTTGGATAAATAAATGTGGGAGGAATTTAACAATTCAATACGGTAACAAAAGAATACTTAAAAAATAATACTATAAAAAGGGGTAATTAGATGGCTAGGGGAATTGACACCAAAGCGTTAGCTACATCACTATTAAAATTAATAATAATAATACATTGTGAATTAAAATAAGGGTCTACTGGAGATAGCGATTCCACTATATCATCATTCACTCACGATGTCAGCATACTGCTGTATTCAAATTGCAAGATGTATTATTTACAAGCAGTTATTCCATTCTAATAGAGCTAATAGCATTATTTTCAAACAGAATTAGGTTGTAATACAACCTGGACCAGCATGAAACCGATAAATGTACTTCTTTAAGTATTTCTAGTGGTTTCTGCGCTTGACTACTGCAGTATTATGGCGCCAAATTCTCATGGAATCGCGATCTCCAGTAATGCCAATAAATTTCCTTTTTTCTTATTTTCTCTGAATTTACATTACTATATACTAATCACTGTCATTCTGTTGACCAACATGCATCTAATAAACTTGGAATTCATTCTCATGTTTTCAGATTTAACTTTAATTAAAAGCATCAGACAAATACTCATTGGATAACTGAATAGTTTGAGTCATTAGTCTGTTAACGAAAAATAAATATGAAAATGGTTTGATAGCAATCAGGCTACAGCACCTAGACTGTTAATTGTATTACTGTGATTGATTAAGAGTATAAAATCCCTACCACGCACAAATAAATGTGTTGGCCAATCAGTGGAAAAAGTTTTTCAAAATCGGAAAGCACTGATTTCCATATCGATTTAATACTGTGATAAACTTATTGTTGAGAAACAAACAGCCTGAATAAACGTTTCAATTGACATTACAAGTTTAAACGGATGGTGAACATCATATCAGTAAAATTTGCTCCTTCATGATTTCACAACATAAATAACAACCTTTTCCAAACATTCACATATGAAGGTAAGCAATCAGCAATGTATTTTCTGTACTACTGAAACACCGAAACGTTATGAACCTACCTCTTCCCTAATATATACAAAATTTATTGGCTCCATATCACCAACTGTTGTCGTCTTAAAAGAATAATACACAATATTCCTTACTGCAAACATATTACTTTTGGTGTGCACAACAGATAGTTGCTAACGGCTTGCAGCAAAGATATTTTATTTATTTATTCCAACGGAAAAATCATTTTGCTTTGATACATCACGATGTTACGTACTAATCACTATTTATGACCAATTAATTAAAGTGAAAACAAGAAATTGCTAAAATAGTAGTTACAGAATAAAATGGTAACGGTAAAAATTAGAAGGAGTAAGAAGTAATTCTGCTATTCGTTTGAAATTTGTCACATGCGTTGCTCAGGAAAAGGAAAAGTGTACAAGAAAGCGAAATGAATCGTAACGTAGACGTGGTGCCACACGAAAATTACCGAACCATGCGATGCATTAAAAAAAAAATAAAAAAAAAATAATAATAATAATAATATTTTTTTTCTTTTGGGTGGACCGTCTGTAAACAAAAGTAGCAGAAGTAATTTTTGCTGGCACTATTTAACGGCGCGTAGTGGTATTCGCAGCTAATAGGCGCTTCTGATTGGCCGTGACTCCTTAATGTCAGTGTGTTATTCCGCGCGCATGAATCGTGTAACACGGAATAAGTTTCTAATAAACTACTATATGTAACGTTAAAAAACATATGTTTATCTTGGTGTAAAATATTTCTTTTTTAAATTCATTTCTTTTATCTTGTAAAACTCGATTCGTAATATTTAATGAATGACATCGTTAGTATTTAGGTCGTAGTGCAACATGGGCCGCAGCGATACGTCACGATAACACACGATATTGCGCATACACAATTTCCATATCGTATCTATCACTATTACTATGGTTCAGGCTGCATTACAGCATAAACTCAAACGATTATTGACGAAATCATATTTAAAAAATATGCGATTTGGTCGTAATGCACCAATTTTTAAATCGTATCTATCCCTTTTACTGTGGTCCATGCTGCATTACAATAAAACCTTAAACGATTATTGACGAAATCATATTTTACAAATTATGTGAACCGGTCGTAGTGCAGCCTGGACCACAGTGAAACATAACCATAATTGCAGACATCCAATTTTTAACGCTGTTGCTGTGGTCCAGGCTGCATTACACCTTATTCGCAAACGCTTATAGACGAAATCATATTATATTTCGTATGCACGATTTTAATAACCATTTTAGCCACGCGAGGAAATTCAGAAGAACGGATGTCGGATTAACAGACTCGACAATAGTTTCTACCTTTCTCACTACATGGAGAGCGTTTCTAAGGCAGTAAACGAATAATAACTACAATATGCGGATTAATACATAAATTACGCATCTAATAAGTTACTGACTGTCGAAAAGCACGGCCAATCGGAATCTTCCATACTACTACACAGACGTTAAATAATGCCAGCAAAAATTACTTCTGCTTTTGTTTGTGGACGGTTCACCCAAAAGAAAAAAATATGTGATGTCTGCTATCTATTGCTAGAGAAATTAAATCTCAATCCACACTACCTCTCCTTGTCTCTATCCAAATATAAAATTAAAATTCCTCTCATCTTCTGTTGTCACAAAGTCTAGGCTGCATTTCCACCTAACCACGCCAGTATATTGCCGCAATAAAAAAAAAAATAACCGAGCTTAATTTTTATGTGAACGTTAAATACCTAGCCAGTGGCGGATCCAGGGGGGGGGGGGGGTAGGGGGCACAAGCGTTCCTCCAAAAGTATCCAGGATTTACCCCCGAAATTGTAATTTTGTTGATTTGGAGACTTTTTTTAGCTCAACTGAATTTTTAAGGGCGGCATGACTATAAAGCATACCCTTACCCCGACTCAAGGCCTGCCCCCCCCCCCCAAGCCAAAATCTTGGATCCTCCAATGTTCCTGGCTTCTTTGTTGTAACAATTTACATATTTTTTCAATCTGGTCAAGGTGATCTGTTATCATTAAAACTTGACAGCGATATTACAGATTTTACAATAGTGTGTTTGATACTATCTTTGGCGTGAGCAAATTGACTGCAAATGGCGGATTTGATTGTTTAAGTTGTATCATTTCGTAATTTTCGTGTGGCACCACGTCTACAGTACATATCATTTTTCTCAGAAGGAGTGACCTGAGGAACAGGTATGAAAAATTACAGACGAATAGCTCAATTCCTTCTTACCATTTTCTTATGTTACCACTGCAGTAAAAATTAAAGGAACAAAAAAATAATTACACGAGAGTATTAAATTTTCAAAACTAATTATTATTTTACCTGTTGTTGAACGCTCCCGTTCGACCTGGTTGCTGCCGATGTACCCGTCGTGGCTCCTTATCAGTTGAGGCTGCGGATGGTCCGCAGTCCTCATTCCTCACAGAGCCGCCGCCGACGCCGTCCGCTCTGCGATGGGTGAGTAACGCTGAGCGGCGCCATTCGGTCGCCACTGCACTCAGAACACCAATAATTCAATTTAACTTACATGGAGCGCACGCTCCGGTGGCCATTTCTCCCCGCACCCGTTTTACCTCCCTTGCTGCACCCACCTACATTTGCCCTCCACAAATTTCAACATTTAATTCTTTCAACGTTTTTGGTGAATTATTCATCATTTCTCTTGGTAACTTATACCAACCCCCGACCCCCTTTCCTATGAAAGAGAATCTTCCCCCACCATTGTGCCTGAAATCGCGTACCAGCTTGTGTTCACGGTCATCTTTTCCCTTCCATGAATTACTTTTTATTCCTACACCAATATATTTCCACGCCTCATCATCAATATACAACTTGTATACTCCCACGGCTCTCTTCATCCTCCTCCTATCATCCAACGAAACTCAATCAACAGCTCTTATCATATCAGTCACTCATTGTGTTCTGTGGTAATTCGCAGAGACAACTCTAGAATCCCTTCTTTGCACCCATGGGCGCTGGGAGGGGGGTGCAAGGGGTTGCACCTGCAACCTCCCCCCCTGTTTTGAAAGAAAATACACAGAAAAATATTAAGAAACAAAAATTTTATTATTAAATTCACTGTTTGAACAATTACTTAAGGCGCCCAGGTTGTTGTCCAAATCTGTTCAACACCTTGTCAATAAATCAAATATTCTTATTTAATAAGTATTATATATAATATATTTATATAATACATTAGCACATGAGCATAGCACTTAACGGTTGTGAAACATTGACTTTAGGAATACCGGAAAGAAAGAAAATTGAAGCATTTGAAATGTGGTGCTACAGAAGAATTCTGAAAATTAGGTGGACAGAAAAGAAGTTTACGGAAGAAGCTTACAGAAAGAAGAGACAGGCTGGTAGGTCATATTTTGAGACATGCTGGATTGGTTAATTTGTTAGTGGAGGGAACAGTCCAAGGGCGTATCCAGGATCAGAACTAGAGGGGGGTAGGATTTCAACTAGGGGGGGCAACTCATTTTGGTTTCTAGGAAGTGGGGTGGGGGACGGAAACATGACATTACAAAATCAAACTCAAACATATTCAGGAAACTATTTTTATCATTGATTAATATAGTAACCCAAATATTTAATCTAAGGACCTGCTATGTAGTTAATTAAGGTTGTAAGTCAGTTAATTGTTTATGTAAACATTAATTGTCTCGGATTTTCAATTTCAATAATTTTGTTTGTCAATATCTCATGGTGTTCTTTCACGAAATTTCGATGCACACTCATCAGACATAATCCAGTCAATCTTTCTGTCCCAAAGTGCTCCTGAACTAGTTCTTCACTCGTCGAAGCGTACTGAAGGCAACTTTATTTTTCTTCTAGGGGGGGGGGGAACAGCCCCCCTCTGCCCCTCGCTGGATACGCCCATGAACAGTCTAAGGTAAGAACTGTAGAGGAAGACAGAGATTAGAATATATGAAGCAGATAATTGAGGACGTGGGTTGTAAGGGATATGTAGAAATGAAGAGGTTAGCACAGGATAGGAAAGGATGGAGTATTGCATCAAACCAGTCAAAAAAAAAAAAAAAAAAAAAAAAAAAAAAAAAAAAAAAAAAATGATGCACCTTTAACATCTAGATTCACAGGAAGACAGGAAAAAGGAGGGGGGGGGGGTAAGGGCATAGGATGATGGTGAACAATGAATGGATAATAGGAGAAATATTAGCAGGAGTAACTGGAAAGAAAGAAATGAGCTTAGCTACTGTGTGGTTTGCTAGATAAAATACAGTATAATTGTTTAAAGTAAGAATGTTTATAATGCAGAAATGGGTTTTTAAGGGAGATTGATTGTCTTGAATGACAATTAATTATAAAATATAAATTCCGATATCACAACTTCATTTTAATGACCGCTGTTAACAATTGAAAAATGATAAATGGATGAACAGATTTCTTCTCAATTTAGATTCACCTTCGCAGTTTTATGGATAACGTTAAGTAACAAATTTTTCCAGATCGGTATAATTGAATTCCCTAAATCAACACAAAGATTTATATCCTCTCATCTGACCATGTTGTTCCTGGTCTTTCCTTTGTGCCCATATTTCCTTCATACCCTTGCTGTGGGCTTCTTTTCTCTCATCTGACCATGTTGTTCCTGGTGTTTTCTTTAATCTTCTCTCCAGGTCAACTTGCTACTTGTGAATTTTTGATTTAAATGTGTCTGTTTTCGAAATCTTCTGGAACAATTTCTGCTAATTTGAGGTCTTTCTTGATTTCTCCAATCCATTTCATTGTATCCGATATTGATTTACTTCGGTTTTAATAGAATCCAACTATTTGTCTTGTAAGTCTGTTAGGGTTCATTCTTTTGATGTGTCCTATTACTTAGTTATATATACAGCCAAAATTTTGAATGGACTGATTCCTCTCCATCAAGCAGCATCTTTGTAGTGAAACCAACTATCAGCTGTGCGTGTTGAACTAAGTGTGTTTGTTGTATCACAAGTAATATTTCTTATACATTCCAGAGACGATACCAGGCGGTGATATGGATCCGATAAATGAGATATACATTAAACAAGAGGTAGGTTTGTTAAATTTATTTGTTAAATGGCTAGAACACATTACAACACAGGATTTAACCAGTATTTCGAGATGTTTATTACTTTTGTACCGCTGGTAGCATAGCAGTATCGCGATCTATAATCAAACCAATAATTCTTCAAGTTTTCTTTAAATGAATTTGCTTATACATTTCAGCCAATACCACAAGATAATTGGGGCTTCATCATCATTCATTAATATTATCATACTAATGCCATAGGACAACACTTCTGAAATAGCTGTGTCGCACAACAACTTGTACATTGGCTTTGTGACTAGGTTGTTGTTTATGTGGTTGATGTAAAGTCAAAGAGCAAGCTCATTTTCTTCATTAACCTGCGTAAGTTGTATCATTTGATGTTTGCCGTATGTATAAATATCAGGTTTACTGACGATCGCGATTCCACAAACAAACGGGTTCATAATACTGCTGTAGTCAAACGCAAGACACCGATAGAAATACTTTTCAAAGTACATTTAACAGGTTCAAGCATAACCTTGAACAGTGCTTATGTGATAAAGCCTTCTACTCAATCAAAGAGTATTTAAATGTTGGTACGAGGGAAAGAATGATGGAATAAAAAATTGTTTATATTAATAGTGTGTAATTATATACGATATTGCAGTACATATTTGTCAGTGACATGGTAAAAAAAAAAAAAAAAAAAAAAAAAAAAAAAGTAAGTCTGTAGAACAGTTGTATAAAAAGTTACTGACATAAAAATGTATGAGTAGAAAATGAATAGATCTATAGTTTACTTAAGGCATTAAATTATTCAGGAAGATAGAAGTAATATAGAACCTAATGAACCTTAACTTGTCCTAATTCAGTATACAAGTTGTTCCATGTAAATAATATGCAGGACCAAATAAAATGAATGAATTAATGCTGGTCCAGGGTATATTTGCACCGTAATTTCTGATTGAAAATAATGGTTCAGGCTGTATAACAACAGAATTACTACCTGAAAATAATACATCTTGCGATTGCTTATGGCAGTAGTAGGATAATATTACTGAATTGTGACGTAACGCTAACTGTCTTGTTGTATGAGCAGATTCCTGGGTTGTAATGTGTTCTCGCCATTTGAGCTTCACTCTTTTACAATAAGTTGCATGTAATTTTCTTCCTCTTTGACATTCCTGTACAACATCTGAGAAAACTTCATATTTTATTTCCCCATTTCTTCCCAAAATGAGAACCAAGATTATAACATTAGAGGGCAATTTCTCACATTTACCCATTTCTTTAAAAATGTGTTCTGTCTGCCCCTATGTGTTACATACTATATTATTACATTCCCTCCACTCTATTTATTGTATATTTTTATGTGGAAAGATATTGGTTTCAGAATTAAACTAATGCATGGAAGAGAAAAGAAGACTGTGACCACAAGCTGGCACTCGATTTCAGGCACAAGGGTGTGGGAAGATTCTCTTTTTTAAGTAAGGGTGTCAGGGATTGGAATAAGTTACCAAAAGAAGTGATGAATAATTTACCAGATGCGTTGAAAGAAATTATAGCTGAAATTTGTAGAGAGCAAAGGTAGGTGGGTGCAAGAAAGGAGGAAGATTGGTGTGTAGGAAAATTGCCACCAGAGCGTGTGCTCTATTCCAATTAATATTTTGTTAAAAAATTAATAATAATTATATTTAATTAAATTTCAATGGAGCATACCCCCCACATTGTAATTTTGAAGACTTTTTTTTTTAGCTCTACATATTTGAGGCCCAAGTAGGCTATAAGGACTACCCCCTGAAGCACTCCCCCCCCCCCCCCCGAAAAACCAAAAATCCACTGAAGGATAACCCTCAGAACCAAAATTCGCTCAAGCCAAGGCCACCCCCCCCTAAACCAAAATTCTGGATTCGCCCCTGGCGATTTCCATACACAACCAACTTCCACCTTTCCTACACCTACCTATATTTGCCATCTGAAAATTTTAACTTTTAATTCTTTCAACATTTTTTTAAAATTATTCATCATTTCTCTTGGTAACTCATTCCAATCCCTGACACCCTTACCTAAAAAAGAGAATATTCCCACACCCTTGTGCCTGAAATTGAGTGCCAGCTTATGGTCATCGTCATCTTTTCTCTTCCATGCACTACTTTTCATACCTACTGCAATATCTTTCCATGCCTCATCGCCAGTATATGCCCTGTACACTCCCATGACCCTCCTCATCTTCCTCCTGTCTTGCAGTGAATCCAATTCCAGATCCTTTAGCATATCCGTCACTGATTGCATTCTGCGATAATTTCCAGAAACAAATCTAGCAGCCGTTCTTTGCACCTTCTCCAACTCCTGTATTTGATACTCAAAATGTGGGTCCCATACTACACTACCATATTCGAGCAATGGCCTCACCAAAGTTTTGTAACCCAATTCCTTTACTTCTCTCGTGCATCCCCTCATCACTCTCTCCAACAAGTGCAGGATTTTGAAACCTTTTCCTACCACCTGTCCAATGTGTCCTGCCCAGTTAAGCTTGTTATCAAATGTAATGCCAAGAAATTTACATTTCAAGTCTTCAGAAAGCAAATTCATTCCCCACCTTATATTCATAATTAACCTTTTGTTTTTTATTTGTGCATCTAATTAGCTGACTCTTCTTTGCATTTATCTTCATCCCATGTTTACCAAACCAACTAGATTTCCTGTCCAGATCACCCTGCAACTGTTTCCAGTCCTCTACTGTTTTGATCCTTTTATACAGCATTATGTCATCTGCAAACAATCTAATTTCAGATAGTAAACAATCGCCACAATTATTCATTAGAATAATGAATAGCAATGGTCCCAATACGCTACCCTGTGGCACTCCCATTTTTACTTCCACTTCCTTTGATACCGCATTTCCTAACCTAACATTCTGTTTTCTACCGTTCAAAAATTCTTCTACCCAACAAATCACTTTCTCATCCACTCCAATAGTTTTTACCTTATTTACTACCAGTTTGTGGCTTACTCTGTCAAATGCCTTTGAAAGATCTAGTGCTACACTATCAATTTGGCCTTCCTTGTCCATTTCATCTGAAATAGCTTGCATATATCCCACCAACTGAGATTCGCATGAATATCCTTGCCTGAACCCATGTTGCCTGCTTGAAAACCACTTACGTTCCTCACATATATTTCTGTTGTGGTTGCATATCAATTTCTCCATTAATTTACCTACCACTGAACTCAAACTGATTGGCCTGTAATTTTCAACTCTATTTCTCACCCCTCCTCTATGTACCGGTACTACTATCACACTTTTCCAGTCTTGTGGTGAGCAGCAAGTATCCAGACTCTGTTATTCATTGTTAAAACTTTGTGGCACACTGTTTTTGATTCTTTCTCGAAATGTTTATTTAAAGATTATTTATTTAAGATTTATAGATCATTTATTTATATTAATTGCGATGGAGCCGAAGAGGAAATATCGCTACCTGCTTTTTTAATCTTACCTAAATTGAAATTTTGTTGTTGTTGTTCTGGAATTAGTTAGACAGATTCTCGTTTTCCAAACCAAAAATAAATTGCTAGTTTGTAATCATTGTCGTCTCTTCTTTGTTTTCTTTTACCGATATCCATCCAGCCAGTTTTTGCCTCATATAGTCTCTGCCATATGTAGCCCATGATGTAGCCCAGATATGGGTGATAGTTTCAGAGGAATTCGCATCAAGCTGGATTTTTGTATACAGCTCCATCTCAATGCAACATATAACGTGTACGAAATCCTCGCCGATATCGTGTTCGCTGCAGAAGTTTCTCAAGGTCATCTCAAATTTTTTTAGTATGAACCAAGATGGTTCTCTGTAATATCACATCCTGTCTTTCAACTACTCCCGATCCAGCTCACTTATCATATCAGTCATTTGTTCAAAAAGGGGTCCGATATTCAGGGATACATATCTTCAATATGCTCCCAACACATATTAAATGTCTAGTAGATGATAAGAATAAATTCAGGGAAAAATTGAAACAATTTTTAATTGACAACTCCTACTCTGTCGAAGAATTTATTTCCAAGGTATCTACAAAATAACTGCCAGTAGCTTGTGTAAAAGTAGTTTACATAATTAATTTACCATGTATGCTATGACTGTACATCTAGTGATGTACTTATTATTTTGTTATGCAACTGTTTATCTGTAAATTGACAACTTTCCACATCCCACAGAGCAAGTCTCATATACTGGGATCAATGGAAAATGAACGTATGGTATTGTATTGTAGTAACTGATTTTGTTGTGCAATAATTTCCATAAATAGATCACGATGCCCTCCGTTCCATCTACTTCACTCCCGTATTTCCCGCCTATCGAGTAGGTTCCATCCTATTATTTACTAGTTTTTAATTGTAATGGAGCTAACACACCCGCGACAATTTCCCTAGTCATCCAATTACACCTTTCCATTTAAAATATATATATATATATATATATATTTTAATTTGAGTGTTGAATTTCTCCCCCATTTACATTTCCGTTTTACATATTTAATTTTAAATTCCTAAAGCGTATTTGGTAAATTATTCATCACTTCACTTGATAATTTGTTCCATTCCCTGACATCCTTATCAACAAAACAAATTTTTCCCACTCCCTTATGTATGAAATTTAGTGCCAGCTTGTGGTCATGGTCGCCTTTCCCCTTCCACGCACTATTCCTACTTCTTTGACCAATATTCCTCCAAGCCCCATCACCAACATATGTCCTGTACATTCCCAGCACTCTCTTCACCCTCCAATAAGTCCCAACCCAGCTCCTTTATCACATCAGTTACTGACTGGGTCCTGCGTTAATTTGAACAAACAAATCTAGCGGCTCTTCTTTGCACACCTTCCAACTCCTGTATTTGATAACCAAAATGTGGGTCCCAAACTACACCACCATATTGAATCAATAGTCTGACCAAAGTTTTGTAACCCAACTCCCTAACTTCTCTGGTACATCCTCTCATCACCCTCTCCAGTAAATGAAGGATTCTGTGACCTTCCTTCAACGAGACAAATGTTCCCTTCGGAGTTGACTTTGTTATCAAACGTTATGTCAATATATTTGCACTTTAAGCCTTCAACAAGCATTTCTGACACCACCCTATAGTCACAATTAAAATTTAGGTTTTTTTTATCTGTGGACCTACTAAGCTGATACTTCTAGGCATTTATCTTCATTCCATGCTGATCTACCGAATTATGTATACTATACAGGTCACCCTGCAGGTGTTCGCAGTCTTCTACTGTTTTTATCCTATTGTATACCATTATATCATTTTCAAACAACCTAAATTCTGATCGTAAACCATCAACACAATCATTCATTAGTATAATGAACACCAATAGTACCAATACACTGCCCTATGGCACTCCTGTATTTCATTTCACCTGCTTTGATAATGTATTTCCTCTTGTGACACTATGCTTCAGGCTTTAAAGAATTCCTCTACCCATCAAGTAACTTTTACATCCAATCCAGTAGATTTCAGTTTATTTAAAACCATTTTATGGTTTACTCCGTTAAATGCCTTAGAAAGATCTATACTATCAATCTGGCCTACCAATTCATCTTTCACATAGCCCACTATCTGAGATTCACATGAATATCCTTGCCTACAGCCATGTTGTCGATATGAAAACCAGTTTCTTTCCTCACAGACATTTCTGATATAGTAGCATATTAGTCTCCATCATTTTGCCTATCACTGATGTCAAACTAATTGGCCTGTAATTTTCAACCCTATTTGTAACCCCTCCTTTGTGAACCGGTACTACCATCGCTCTTTTCCAATCCTCTGGTAAGCAGCAAGAATCCAAACACATTTTAAATAAAATTTCACGGTAAGGAACAGTATCGTATCCCACAATCTTCAATAAATATGTAGTAATATTACCTATACCAGCCCTTTTACATGTTTTTAGCTGCGTTCCTTCAGAATTTTCTGAGAAACTATTTAAAATTTTGTAGTCTCCTCATTTATACTTTCGGGAAGACTCTCCTCTGATTCACTCCCTTCCGTCAGAGAATGATAGTCCCTAGTGCACTCATTAAACCTGCCACTCAACATCTTTGCCATTTTACAATCCTTAATGACTTCAACTTTGTTTTTATCTATAATACCTTCCCTTCCCCTCAATTTTCTAATACAGTCATAGAAATTTCTAGATCCATTATTTACTTTTTTATGAGTCATCATTTGTACAGTTGCAATGTGTCATTTGATAAAGAAAATCAGGAAGTTATAATTGTCTGTTGAGAGATAATGCTTTCTTGCGTTGTAAATAACGACTCTTGTTGGGAATGTGTGGTGTAACACCAAGAATAGTTTAATTAATTGATACCACGTCAGAAACCAACACGTTTATGGTACATTCCATTACTTCTTATCACTAGCATTAACTTCAAAATTTCATAAGTGATCGGTACCTTATTAAATTTGTTTGTTTACCTATTCTACATTACGTTTTTCCCTTCTTTTTATCATGTACAAACTATGGTTTAAGAATGGCAAAACATTCTTCAGTTTTTTCGTTTCCTATAATAGTTACGGTAAGAACAGGCGAGAATGACAACATCATCACTTGACGTGATGAAAAACTCTGCCAGAAGCGACAGCAGGGATGTTTATTAGAACGACACTCGCCAAGGCTGGAGGCAGACTGAAAAGACTTTATCGCTTAACAGTATCCTCAGTGTGTGGTACTAGGTCTCCTGAGAATATTGTTTATTTTATTTTATTTCTTTATTTTTATTAATTTAATTTTTTAATTTAATTTTAATTGCAATGGAGCACAGGATCCGGTGGCAATTTCCCTACACACCCATCTTACCCCTATCCTGCACCTACCTACATTTGCCCTCTACTAATTTTTAAATCTTTAAATTCTTTCAAAGTTTTCGGTAAATTATTCATCATTTCTCTTGGTAACTCATTCCAATCCCTGATTTTGATTTCCTGAATTTACGTAGCCTACTACCTTGTTATCTAAAGTAGACCCTTAGATTCTACAGTTTTTATTTTTAAAAACAATTTACTTTTTTTCATAGAACTGGATAATTATTCTGAAGGATTTTAAGGATCTAAAGTATTCTACTAATTAATCTACCAGTTAATCTACCATATACACTAATTCATACTAAAATCAGCAAGTGCGCATGTATTTTCATACTTCTATTCAGTAAACTGTCTATACACTAATGTTCTTCCTGCACCTCTGCTGGCCTGCGCCGACCTCCAGATGCCGGTTGTCTCTGCTGATATGCTGACCCCTAGCGTGGTGGGTGGGCGCAGTGGCGGATCCAGGGGGCTCAAGCTCCCCCACCACCCAAGTATTTAATGTCCTCCCACGACATCGGATTTTTTTAGATTTGGTGATCTTTTTTTTAAGGGTGGCTTGGTCTATGAAGCCTACCCTTACCAAAATGAAATCCGCTCAAACCCCCTTAAACCAAAATCCTGGATCAGTCACTGGGTGAGCGTTTAACGCTCTGGTCTCGCATTCAGGACGACGGCGGTTCGAATTCCCGTCCAGGCATCCAGATTTTGGTTTCCCCAAATCACTCTACGCGATACTCTGGATGTTTCCTTCAAAAGGCCATGGCGAAAATTCTTCCCTTTCCATGTCCACAGTCCCATCCCGCCTCTAATGACCTCGATGTCGACGAGGCGTAAAGTTATAAGTAAAAAAGACATGCTGACCACAAAGTGCCGTCGGCCAGCTTCACGTTCCAGGTAGTGGACTCGTTCTTGTCCGGTTTGTCCTTGGAGCCACCTACACCCACATCAGGAGTTACCTCCTGGAATCAGAGCAGGCTGCTCCCTGGGCCCTGAAGAAGGTGCCTCTGGTTTCCAGACGCACTGCAATAACTTGAGTCTTTGCTGTCTTCCTGGTGCAGGCATCGCCTTAGTCGTGGGCAGTGCTTGAGGTCACATTTGGGTGTATTCCTCTTCTGCCCTTCTTTCTGTTTCTAATGCTGTTTGCTCGCGGCGTCTTCTACGCTCTGCTAATTTCAATTCAGCAAATCTTGCATTTTCTTCCAGCGATGGTAGATTAGCAGCTTCATCCAGTAAGTGCCAGAGCTCGGTGTAACGCATTATGTCGTATATTCTTATATTCTGAAGTTGTATTTGAAGTATGCTCTTGACTCTTCAGTTTCCTTGCATTCTCAAACCACGTTCTTGGGAGTACTTACTTCGCCACAGTCGCACCTGTTTGTTTCTTTGAGGCCTCGCTGCTCTAGGAAACTATTGTGTGGACCATGACAAGATATGAAGTGCGTGATCACAGGAGATGGTTGTAGGTGAGTCATGTTAATTATCTCTTTCACGCACGGAAGCATGTCGAAAGTCTTTCTGCTCATGTTGCTATTAGTCCACATTTGCTGCCATTCATCAATCAGCGATTCCCAAGTATCTTTTTTGGTTTCAACAAGCCTACCAATTATTTCAGTTGCTTGGTCATACCATCCTTTTATTATCCAGTATATCGCTCCTCGCCTCCTTACTTCCAGGTCCAGGGGCCAGATGCCGAGTATAACTGTTAGTGTATCTGTGGACGTTGTTCTGTAAGCCCCAGTTAGTCAGAGCAAAATTCCTTGCTGCGTACGCCGAAGCAGCTCCTTTGGTTTAACCTATGCTTGGTGCTTGGCCCAAGTGCTTGCAGCTTATCCAGTATTTGAGGCCAGTAGTGATATCGCCTTATGATGAGCAGTGGCAGCTTAAAATGTCGCTCGCCAATGCTTATCAATTTGTGCTATACCAGTGCTGCTCTTCCCCGTACATACCCCGTATGAGACGCAAATTTCAGTTGTTCCTCCAGGTTTACACCAAGCTAACGGACTACTGCTTTTATTGTTTTTCGTTGGATTCTGATTACCCGATTTCGTTTCAGTGTTCCTTTTAGGAGCATGTAGGTCGTCTTTTGTGGGTCTAGGTTCAACTTAACTTCTGCACACCACTGACTCAGGCAGTCGCTGTACTTTTTTTTTCAGATTCCTACCTGGTTTTCGCGTCTGTGAAAGTGCGAGATCGTCGGCAAATGCACACAGCAGTTCTGGCATTTATTGCATTATATCCATGACCGCCTCCAAGCCAATGTCCCAGAAAATTGGTTCACACACTGATCCCTGCGAGCAGCCTTTCGTTAGTCTTTTTTCTATATACTTGTTGGGGAACCACAATTTTGTATACCGATTTCTACAATAATCTCTAAAACTGTTATAAATGTTTTCTGGATAGTCCGATGTTCTTAAGCATTCGCACAGGGCGGGCCACCAGAGATTGTCTAAAGTGCCGGCGATGTCCACAAATACTCCCACCACATAATTTCTGGAACAGTTTTGCACTATTTCCATTAAACGGTTGATGGCGTATGTACTACAAACATAAAATTCATGATTCTGAAAATATAATTGACACAATTTGGGACATTGTAAAGAAGGAAATAGGAAAAAGTAATCAAATAAGTAATGATAAATTCAATTCTGATATATGTAATAAACATTTTTCATCTGTTGCTGATAAATTGACTGCCAATAGCCTAGTATGGATTTTGTCAGAACAGGCTTCCAAGAAAAATATAACTCTGTTTCTGTAAATATAGCTACTCCAGAAGAAATAAAAAAAAAAAATAGTTCCCTTAAAAGCAAATACTCAAGTGGTTATGATGAGATTTCCAGCAGATTAATTAAATTGTGCTCCACAGAATTAAGTAATATACTAAGTTATCTATTCAATATATCTTTACTTAAGGGTACTTTTCCAGAAAGGATTAAGTATGCTGTAGTTAAACCACTGTATAAAAAGGGAGATAAGGCAGCCGTATCGAATTACCGACCAATTTCATTACTAACAACCTTCTCCAAAGTTTTAGAGAAAGCAATATACAATAGAGTTGATGAACATCTAAAAAATAATAATATTCTAACTAAATCACAATTTGGTTTTCAAAAGGGTCATTCAACAGAACAAGCTATATTTGCATTCACTGACAATATTTTAGAAGGAATAAATGATAAATTAATTCCTGTGGGAATTTTTTGTGACTTATCTAAGGCATTTGACTGTGTAGATCATAAAATTCTGATACAGAAACTTAAGTATTATGGTATAGATGGCATTATTAATAAATGGCTTGGTTCTTACCTTTTGAATAGAAAACAGAAATTGTCAATGGAGAACTTTAAGGCTGCCTTAAGTGGTCCACTGTTTTCTGATTGGAAATTAATAAGATGTGGAGTACCTCAGGGATCAATATTGGTGCCACTATTCTTTTTAAAATATATATAAATAGTCTACCTTGTTTTTCATTCAAAAACTAATAATTTGTCCAATAGGCTGATGACACAAACATAGGAAATAAAACTATTCCAGATTTATACAGATAATATATTTCAAATTATGTGTTTGAACTTATTAAATGGTTTACAGCTAATGGCTTGTCTTTAAACATTGATAAAACTCAACATATGGAATTTAGTACATCACACAGACTAACACTGGATATAGAAATAAAATTTGCAGGCCAGTCTATTCAAGAGGTAGAGTGTGTGAAATTTCTAGGTTTGCATATTGATAATAATCTAAATTGGATGGTATATGTTTCTAACTTTCAAAAGCGATTGGGTTCAGCCACATTTGCAATTTGAGCTATAGGTGATCTCTGTAAGAGACAGCTAGTTTATTTTGCTTATTCTCACTTCTTAATGTCATATGGCAGTGTTTCTCAAACTTTTAGTTTCACATACCTCTATAAAATATCCTAGGCAATGGCGAACCCTTCAAACAAACAAAAATACAACAATGTGTATGTACAACATTTGTGTATTTTATACATTGAGGTAGCCAGTCCGCCATTATGTAAAACTAGTCGTGAACCTCCTACCATCAATTGGCAAACCCCTAGTGCAGGGATGGCGAACCTTTATTGATATACGTGCCCTTTTTTCTAAAGAAATTTTGAATTAAGCTATGACGTGTCATCAAATAGTAATGACGTAGTAATTAATGGAATAAGAAATAAAACTAAATACTGATTGGCAACCAGAAATACACATTTTGTACACTAAGCAATAATAACATCAACAATTTTGTGTTTATTTAAGTAGCTGAAACTATTCCAAATTCTGTACTTGCAATTTAAATGCCAAATAACGTATATTAGTTTCATACTTTTAGCAGCATGCAAGCGGAAGTCGAGTCATCTAACAAACGGTTTCAAAGCGAGTCTTTAATATTATTCTCGGTTTTTTTTTTTTTTTTTTTTTTTTTTTTTTTTTTCAAAGAGATGCGCAATTTGTTTCTTAGTATCATTTTATAGATGATGCCTACAAATCACTGTTCCAGAACATAAAGCACACACAGCTTTATCTTCTTTATTAATCACGCCATATTTCTCAGTCCACCAAGGCCGAAATACCCTATTACAATTATTTTTTTTTTTTACCAAATTAAACATGTTGAATAGTTGTAAATATAACTCAAACAAAGTTAAACAAGAAGCTGAGGTAACGAAATTAATTCAAAAAATGCAAGAACTATGCCTAATTGGTAAAAGTAATCAAAGACGTCAACAAAAACAAACAAGTGAATAAGTTGGCAAAGCGCTCTTCCCGTCGCCTACGCTAGCTCACTCAATCTGTTCGCTCGAAATCTTCCTCTTTTGCACAATCTATAGTCGTTCTGGCACCAGTAGTTTCGTTCACGACGAAGTTTGTTAGTGTAAATTACGATGACGAAAAAATAAATTACTTATATCGATTAGGTACCTAGTTAATTAATGCCGTGCCCAAATTTTTTGGTCGCGTGCCATCATCGTTACGCGTGCCATTGGTTCGCCACCCCTGCCCTAGTGGTTCAATAAGTTAGGGATTTTAACATTGATGGCTGAGTATATATACACATTAATGATCTTTGTAGTCACTAATTATACTTTGTTTGAAACAAATAGTAAAATACACAATCATGGCACTAGAAGTAAAAATTATCTTCACAAGACTTACAAGTCATTGTCATTTGTTCAAAAAGGGCTCCGATATTCAGGGATACATATCTTCAATAAGCTCCCAACAAACATTAAATGTCTAGCTGATGCTATAAATAAATTCAGCGAAAAATTTAAAGAATTTTTAATTGACAACTCCCTCTACTCAGTCAAAGAATTTATCTCTAAGGTATCTAAAAAATAACTGCCAGTATTTTGTGTAAATGTAATTGACGTAATTAATGCACCACATATGCTATATGACAACATTTTCTGGTGTATTTATTATTTTCTTAAGCAATTGTTTAATGTACCATTAATCTATGACTATGCATCATCTGGTGTAGACTATTTTGCTATGTATTTGTTTAATATACCATGTATGCTATGACCGTATATCGTCTTATGTATGTATTATTTTGTTATACAATTTTTTACCTGTAAATTGAAAACTTTCTACATCCTAGTCTCATATATTGGGATCAATGGACAGTGAATGTATTGTATAGAAGAGCAGCTAGATTTATTCTTGTAAATTATCACAGGACCCAGTCAGTAACTGAAATGATAAAGGACCTGGACAGGGACTCATTGGAGGAAAGGAGGAGGGTGAAGAGAGTGCTGAGAATGTACAGGACATAATTATGTTGGTGATAGGACTTGGAATGATATTGGTCAAAAAATCAGAGTAGTGCATGGAAGGTAAGAGGCGACTATAGGAACAAGGTGGCACACGAATTAAGACATAAAGGCCTGGGAAAAATTCCTCTTGTGGGTAAGGGAGTCAGGAATTGGAACAAATTACCAAGGGAAGTGATAAATAAAATGTCAAAATCGCTGAAGGGATTTAAAATTAAAATTGGCACATGGCAAACGTAAATGGATGGTGGAGTTTAACACTCAAAGTGAATAAGATCATAAAATAATAAAAAAGGGGTAATTAGAGGCGTAGCTAGGTCAACAAGGGCCCCGGTGCAAAACAAAATTATTTTGGGCCCTCATGCCATATGGGCGACATTTTATTGCTTTGTGTTGCTGGTGGAGGCCTCCTGAGCAGTGTTTGGGGGTCCCCCTGAGCAATAAGGGGCTCCCTGTATCTCAGGGGCCCCCTTGGAAGGCAGTTTGCCGTGAAGGCCCTCTGAACTGCGCTTGGGGGCCCCTTGAGGTATGCTTGGGGGTCCCCAGCAGCGCCTAGCCCCATAGTAGCTACGCCCCGGGGGGTAATTAGATAGATAGGAAAATTGCCTCCAAAGCATGCGCTCTATCGTAATTAAACCTAATTGAATTCAAGTAACGTGTATCTTGGAATTTTTTAAATCTTCAGATTTAGCGTCCCCTTCGTTTTGGTGCATAACTTAAAAAATAATTCTTAAAGGTTCTGTTAATGTTATTTGTGCCGATGGGACGAGGGACAACAATTCAAATGATATGAAGTCTCCCCCGTATGGTGTCTTCAATACAACAATACTATACATTCATTTTCCATTGCTCCCAATATAAGAGACTGGCTCTGTGGGATGTGGAAAGTTGTCAATTTACAGATAAACAGTTGCATAACAAAATAATAAGTACACCACAAGATGTACAGTCATAGCATACATGGTAGATTCTATAATGTAAACAACATTTACACAAGCTACTGACGGTTATTATTAAGGTACCCTAGAAATAAATTCTTCGACAGAGTAAAAGGAGTTTTCAGTTTTTTTCCTGAATTTATTCTTATCATCTGCTAGACATTTAATATGTGTTGGGAGCATATTGATGATATGTATCCCTGAATATCGGACCCCTTTTTGAATAAATGACAATGACTTGTAATCCTTGTGAAGACCATTTTTTAACCCTAGTGCTATAATTGTGTATTTTACTATTTGTTTCAAACAAAGTATAATTTGTGACTACAAAGGACATTAATGTGTATATATACTCAGACGCTAATGTTAGCTCTCTACATGAAGTTCTATTGCTAACCACATACATAATTCTTATTACACGCTTTTGGGCTCTGAACACTTTGTCTCTATGGGTAGAATAAGGCAATAAGGAGTGAAAATAAACTAGCTGCCTCATATGGAGATCACCTATAGCTGAAATTATACGAATTGCAAATGTGGCTGCACCCAGTAGCTTTAATAAGTCAGAAACATGTACTTTCCAATTTAAATAATGATCAATATACAAACCTAGAAATTTCACTCTCAACCTCTTGAATGTACTGGCCTGCAAATTTTATGTCTATATCTGATGTTAATCTGTGTGATGTACTGAGTTGCATATACTGAGTTTTATCAAAGTTTAAAGACAAGCCAATTGCTGTAAACCATTTATTAATTATTTCAAAGACATAATTTGAAATATATTCTTTAGATAAATCTGGAGTATTTTTAATTCCTATGTTTGTGTCATCTGCATATCATATCATTGATACGCCGTGAAAGCCTTCGTTCTCACAACAATTTAAATTTTAGATAGCAACGATCCTAGATACTTAGCAATTGAAATTGCAAGTGAAATTCATACTCTAGAACATTAAGTATCTCTGTAGATGAACCTATCAGCTGTTCGCGTGGTGAGTCGTGTTTTTGCTGTGTAGTTGTAGTGTGTTTTGTTCTCTCAAGACGACAGGAGGAGGATATATGGAGCCTATAAATGCTGTGTATATTCTGGAAGAGGTAGGTTTACAACTTAAAGCTGCTTAAGGAGTCGCACAGCACAGCTTAACAGCAGGACTCACCTTTCACTCTCCTGCTTTTCAATTTGGTTGTGAAGAATTGCGAATTAGCACATTATGCTCTTTAGTTCACCACATGATGTTCATGACGTCTTTAAATAAGTTATGTTTGTGGGTCTGAAAAAAAAAGAGCAAATGCATTTACAGAAACTACAAACATTGATTACTAGTGTTTCACTGTGATAAATCAGTAATCCAAGGTTAATGGACAGTAATTACTGCGCAAATTCACTTTTGTACGAAAAGTACTAAAGGCACGGGAATTTCTCATTGATATGTCATTTACTAGGTATGTATTCCACACTGATATCTATCAACTCTTTTTGTCTGTGTTTGTTAATGTTGGATTGTCAAGATGTTGAGGTACTGCTGTGAAAGTTAGGCCTATTTCCTTGAATATCTTGCTTTCCACTTTGAGTTAAAATTGGTTAAATATGTAGTTCTTAAAATGTAGTCAAAATGTATTACGTATTTGCTAGTCAGTATCTTATCACTGACAGAAACGTTTATTTGTAAAAGTGACAAATTTTCACTTTTCAGTATAGTAAACCACACAGACAGACTTCAGTATGTTAGTATCCTTTTGTTGCTAACAGAATTTTGCATTAGGGAGAGGTGTATTAATCTGTGATGTATTGTGCATATCTTTCTAATACACCCAGTATCATTTTTCTCCAAAAAGCATAGTTGTGGTGATCCTATGAAATCCATGATCGTTAATTAGTTGCTAATAATAACTGGAGAAGGCAAGGTAAAAAATTTATACTCAAACATTTCTGTTGAGCTGCATGTGAGTATGTAATGTAGAAGTTGTTTTCTGTTACGTTGGTGTACATTGTAACAAGTATTGTGCTATTCATTACCAAAATGGAGCCATAATCTTAGAGGAAGGATTAAGAATTGTGGATAGGTTTCATTTCATAATGACAACAGTTTGTTTCACCACTTGCAGCCTCAGTGGTGGTTTACATTAAGTTGTGTCCGCTCACATTAGGGTAGCTGTTGGGGCTTTGAGACATGAGTCTATCTTCTCTGGTTATAGCTGGAAGGAAAAAATGTTCTGAGGGCAGGCTATCTGTCATCAATCTGTTACTGGCTTATAAATAATAGAGGGTAAGAAATGCTGTATCAAAAGGAGTGGAAATAAAAATGGGAGTGCCAGAGGGTAGCGTATTGGGACCATTGCTATTCATTATTCTATTAAATAATTGTGTTGATTGTTTACTATCAGAAATGAGATTGTTTCCTGATGATTTAATGATGTATAAAAGGATCAAAACGATAGAGGACTGTAAACAGCTGCAGGGTGATCTGGACAGGATATCTAGTTGATTCGGTACACATGGGATGAAGATAAATGGAAAGAAGAGTCAGCTTATTAGGTACACAGATAAAAAACTAAAGGTTGATTATGATTATAATGTGGGGGAAAGAATTGCTTGTTGAACACTTGAAGTGTAAATATCTTGGTATTATGTTTGATAACAAGCTTAACTGGGCAGGACACATAGGACAGGTGGTAGGAAAAGGTTTCAAAATTCTTCACTTGTTGGAGAGAAGTAAAGGAATTGGGTTACTAAACTTTGGTCAGACCATTGCTCGAATATTGGTAGTGTAGTATGGGACCCACATTTTGTGTATCAAATACAGGAGTTAGGGAGGGTGCAAAAAGGGCTGCTAGATTTGTTTCTAGAAATTTCTACAGAATGCAATCAATAACAGAAATGATAAAAGAGCTGGAATTGGATTAATTGGGGAAGACAGGAGGAGGGTGAAGAGGGTCATGGGAGTGTACAAGTCATATATTGGTGATGAGGCATGGAAAGATATTGGTGTAAGAATTAAAAGTAATGCACGGAAGGGGAAAGATGACCATGACCATATGCTTGCACTCAATTTCAGGCACAAGGGTGTTGGAAGATTCTCTTTTTCACGTAAGGGTGTCAGGGATTGGAATAAGTTACCAAGAGAAATGGTGAATAATTTTCCAAAGACGTTGAAGGAATTTTAAGCAAAAATTTGCAGAGGGTAAATGTAGGTGGGTGCACGAAGGGGGAATATGGATGTGTAGGAAATAGCTCCATCACTACAGCTCTATATGCATTTTAATAGAACCCTTTTTTAATACTGTGGTTCAACGTAGCTTCTTGTATTGTTTTGAAGATCACAATTTACATATTTTTTACACTTAAAAAACTTTTTTTACCTTATTTGGTATCCTCACATGCTCTAGCAGTGTGAATGGCCCTTCTTCACCAGCAGGTTTCTTCACTTCTAAGACATACGTTCAATGTGTAACAAAGAAATTAAAATCCGAGTAACGTATGTATCTGACTAAATCTACTGAACCTTTATTATTGCATTAATTATTCTGCATGAGGGCAGTAAAAGTCTATTTGTATGTTGTTTCATAAATGTTGTCCAGACCTTACACTGTTATATTAATTAGAATACAACCAATGTAAAAAAAAAATAACTATATGTACAGTACATGAAAAAATTTGGTCACAGTGATTTTAGGGAATCGTATAAAAGACCACATCATTTTATTCTTTGACATCTAATTTATGAATCGTGAGTGGTTGCATAGTCATCTGTTATGTAAGAGTGTCCTCTATTATATTTCAATACTTTAAAAAAAAAAAAACAAAAAAAACAAATGGTAGTTGCTTTTATGATACAAGGCTTTTTAAAGAAGCAGTAATCACAACTATTGTACTTCTATTATAGGAAAAACATTATAATTAGTTTGAAATATAATTACTGATATACTATTTTACTTCTGGAGTCAATGGTAGTTGCCTTTCTAAGTTGAGCCCTATTTTTTAATAGCATTTTAGTAGTAGTTTGCCTTTTTCAAATTTATTCCTGCTGCAAACTAGATTTTTTACAGTCACCAGTACCGATTTTTATCTCTGAGAAAGTAGCTTTGTCTGTTTGAAGGTCAACACTTGGGTATGTCATTTGGTAGGCTGTATGTTTGACTCTTGGTTTTTTATTAGCTAGACCACAGATATTTCAATTTTTTATGATTTCTGAAAATTACATCAGGTGAATTTCATCCTGATTCCTTCAAAATTGCGCTGCTGAATTCCTTCCCAGTCACTGTCCTCAATCCTTTCTTGGTCCCAATACTATCAATGAACCATAAAAAAGATCAGTAGTTTTTATATGTACAGAACAGATATAATGTACTTGGTAGATATATATGCCAGTTCCTTTCATATATAAAGTATCAAATAATTTTTTCAGAATTATTAAAACTAGTAACTGAAAATTTCTAAACAGACTGATTGAGCCTGGACGAGCAATAATCATTCAATATGATGATTGGCGTATTCTAAGCCCTACCATCCAGATTCTAGTTTTCCATCTTCAGATTAATACTGAAATCATTTCTTCATAAAATGGTATTATCATGTTCTTTATTCCAAGATGACAATTCTCTCCTAGATCTAATAATCATATTGTGGGAAAGAGGTGAAGTTATAACCAAAAATTAACCTATTTATACTATCTAGGGATGTTTGTTTATTTATAATATAAAAGAATTCATTCTCATAATACATATTATAATTCTGTAAAAAGGCTATGCGAGCAGTCAGTGAGAATTTTCTCGTAGCCCTTCATAGAATTACTTTCCTTTTGTAGGACCAGCATGTGTCGGATAGTATTCTGAAACTAACTAAAGTTTTAATTTACAAATTGTTTTGGGCTTTAGTATCTGATGTTGTTTGCTTGTATTTTCATTTGGTTTGGCAGTCAGCAAGTAATAAGGGTCAGTAACTACTTTAAAAAGGAATTTTCATATTTGTATTGGTGTTACACTTCCTGAGTGAATGTTTTCGATTTTCCTTTATTTAAATTATATTCCTAAGTTATGTGTATATTATATTGCATTTCACATTATTTCCTTCTCTTTTTTTATTTTAGGATATGCTGGAAGATGCCGACCAAGAGAATTCTGAACTGGAACCTGTTCCTGATAGGTAAGGTGTTTCCTTGTCATTAAACAGTAAGCTGCTGTTGTAGAACTTTATATTACTATAAAATCTGGTCAAGACTTGCCACAGTGTTAAATGTAGATTATTCTACCTAAAGCTGCGTTCACACTTGGATACTAGTATCGAGATTTATATATCTGACAAGTCGTGGCACTATACCTCATACAAACTGCTCATACATTGGCAAATATCAGAGTATCTCATACAAGTCGCTCATACATTTTGTATTTGCTCTTTCCACCTTTGACTATGACTGTATCTATAGAAATTTAACAAACCCAAAAACTCAAATGTGGAAATCAGTGATCTATACTGTTAGAAGAAGAATATTTCATTGTTTGTTCACTTTGTTTATGTCATTAGTGCTTTCCTTAACATGGCATAAGCACCTTCTATTTCACATCTAATTAGAAATTTTTTTTACTGCCATCGACATTTCCTTTCCTATGTCAGTATCATGTAAGCACACACACTTAATCAGTCTTCCTTATCAGATGGCTTTTGAATCCTTTGACGGTTAAAATGAAAATAATGAGATTTAATGGTGCATCAGTGTACAGAAATATCAAGCATGTTTTGATACTTGTGTATTCTGATGTAAATGCAAGCTTTATACTCATTCTAGTCAATGAAGGCCTCAGACAAGTATTGATTGATACATGTCCCAATACAAGTTCTGATACAAATCCCGATACATGTTATAAATTTGTGCCATATGTAAACATAGCTTAACATATGTCATTTTTCTATGGTGAATAATTTACCAGTTACTAATAAAACTCAATATCGGTATAAAAAGGATTACATATTAACTATTACAATTTGTTTTTCTGGGCAAAAATGAAGCTAAGTAATTGAGTTTTATATTATAGTTTTATATTTTACTCACTTATCAGCGAATTTACATCTCCCTTGTCAGAATAATTTACTATATATATATATATATATATATATATATATATATATTATATATAGATAGAGGTATAGACTCAAGCAAAACTTCACCAAGAACGGTAGGTGTGCGGTAATACTCTGGCTTCACATTTGGGAGGACACTGGTTTGAATCCTCATCCAGTCATCCAAATTTGGATTTTCCTTGTTTTCCCCAAATCACTTTGGGTGAATGCTATGGTGGAATCCCTTTCCATTCCTTTCACAAGTCCTTTCCGCCTATAATGACTTCAGCATCGATGAGGTATAAAGCCAAAATCACTAAAAGGAAGAATCCTTAAGTTTAATAGCTTTTATCAGTGAAATAGTATAAGGCAGGAATTTGTTCCAATCCCAGACACTCTTAACCACAAAATAAAATTTTCCAACTCTGTTATGCATGAAATCAAGAGCCAGCTTGTGTTCATGGCTGTCTTTCCCCTTCCATGCATTATTCCTGATTCTTTGACCAATATTCATCCAAGCCCCATCACCAATAATTTTTTTGTCATCAGTCTCTTGACTGGTTTGATGCACTCGTCCATCCCTTCCTATCTTGCACTAGCCATTTCATCTCAACATACCCCTTACTACCCACTGCTTCATTTATTCTAATCTCTGTCTTCCTCTACAGTTCTGTTCCTTCTACTAACAAATTAACCAAATGTGACCCACCATCCTGTAAGACTCTTCCACAAACTTCTTTCCTTGCCTATAATTTCCAAAACTTGTTCATTTCGTACTTCATCTCGCCACTTAATTTTTAGCATCGGATGTAATTGTAGGCTTCTGCGACCATAGCCATAGCTGTCCAGATGGTGCCCTGGAAGAAGACCACAGAATGATGGTCCAAACGTTGGCTACAAGAAATATGACACAGTGCCACCCAGACAGCCAAAAATCAACTAATTTTTTGCATCCTTCTATAGCACCTCATTTCAAATGCTTCAATTTTCCTTCTTTCTGTCTCCTTGAAGTCCAAGTTTCACTGCCATAAAGTGCGGTGCTCCACACATTGTTTTAAAAAGTTCTTTCCAAGTCCTAAGATTAATATTTGAAATTAAAAGAATTCTCTTTTTCATGAAGGCTCTATTTGCTACTGTTATTTTGCTTTTAACATCATTCCTGCTTTGGCCATCAGTTGTAATTTTACTTCCTAAGTATCAAAATTCGCTAACATCTGCTATCGCATCTTACCCTATTTTTATATTTAGTCTACCAGTAATGTTATCATTTCTGCCACACTTCATTACTTTTGTCTTGCTTTGGTTCATATTTAGTCCAAAATCTAATAATATTCAGTAACTTCTCAATATCTTCAGCCCTCTCTGCTAACAAGACAATGTCATCAGCAAATCGTAGCATACTGATTTTTCTCCATGAGCATTTATGCCACATTCAAATCTTTATTTCACTTCCTTTATTGCTTCTTCTGCATACATTTGAATTTTAACGGGGGAAAACTACAACCTTATCTTACACCCTTTTTAATTGATACATGTGTCTCATGATTCTCTACTTTTATTAAAGCTACTTTATTCTTATAAAGATTATAAAGTATCCTTCTAGCTTAGTATTTTAGACCAGACTTCTTTAAAATTTTGAACATCTTGTCCTACCTTACATTATCAAAAGGTTTGACACTGTTAATGTTTTCTCTTGGAATTGTCCTACAATAAACAAAGGATCAATTTTACTCTTTCCTTCTAAAAACATTATACAAAAATTCAATTATGCTCATGAATTTTCGAAACCTGTTGTCCAGGATTCTTTTAAGTACATTCAAGATTCCAGTAAGTTTTCATTCTTCTGAAGTCACCACGCTGAAGTATATTACCTTTACTCTTATATAGGGGCGTCAGTGTGGTGGATCTCCATTTGATAGTCATCTTTCATAGTAGTCACACTATCTCCCACCAAATACATGACAGTCTCACTGCTTTTCCGGTTTTAATTTCGCTTTCAGCCTTTTCTATCTCTTCCCTTTGAATCATTATTTCTGGACCTGACACTTCTGCATTTCTTCTAGTTATTCTCTGTGGTTTTCTGCTTTCAAAAGCTGAAATATTAATCCTTCCGTCTGTGTTTAACCTGTCCCATTCATGGATAATATTACCACTCTTCTCCTCAACTACACTTACCTGTCCCAAATCTTTTCCTTTCACATGTCTTGTTTCTGTGGTCTTATTTACAACTTTTTCCAGTTCTGATGTCCCAAGTTTTTTTTTTGTACCATGCATTGGTTGTTTATTCCTTTACCAAAGCAGTTGTCCTCTTTTCTGTATTGTTAGCTTCCTTGTAGCTTAATGTTTCTTCTTTCTTGTGAGACAACTCCAATTGGAAGACAACGTAGTATTAACCCTGCAGTAGTCGCGCTCTGAAAAGTCCCATTAGAAATGGCTTGAGTGGACTATACATGTAATCCACATGACCACTGCAGGGTTAAGAGCCATATTACTAATAATATGTTATAATAGAGACCGACTTATCTTTGGTGATACTTTCATAAATTGAACTTATTTAGCTAGTGAATCTTTTTTTTAAGTGTTTTACAATTCAATTGCATTACTGATATAATTCTTTAGTAAGGTGCAATTATCACAATCCTAACTTAGTATAGAAGAGTAGAAGTTAACCATATATCTTTTACATTGAACTGTAATTTTGTTATTATTGTATCCTCTGCCTGTATGTATCTTTATTTATGACTTTTAGTACACATCAGCAATAAAGGAACTGATTTTTTTTTTCTCTTTCTAGGGTGACAATTAAATTTGAACAAAGCCTAGTTCAGTGCCATGGCCAAGAAGATTCTGGTGCGGTAGAAAACACATCAGTCATTAGGCCTCTACAGTTTACTTGTGCTAAATGTCTGGATATTTATATTTCACGGGAATTGCTGATAAGGCATATTTTCTCTCATGATCGACACGTCAATACTCCACAGTACATCTGCCGAAGATGTGGTCATGTTTCTGTAGATCGGTTAACATTCAGTGCCCATACAGCTTATCATAACAGCGAAATTAGTTTGAAGAAACAACCATTATTTCAACTTGTGTGTGCTTTTTGTGCACAAATATTTTGGTCTTGGAATTCTCTAACAAAACACGTGTTTGATCATATCTCAACTGTCTCCTGCCCCTTATATGTCTGTATTGATTGCTCAGAAGTCTTTCAAGATTTGAAAAGGCTCCAACTCCATCAGGACTCCAGCAGATCTTCACAACTGTCTTGTACATTTTGGCAGAAAAGGTAAGAATGAGAGTCTCTATTTTAATTTAAGAAGGCAGTAATGCTTTTGTGATTAAGGTTTTAACTTAGATCACCTATTGTTGCTGTTGGTATGTAAAAGTATGTTGCAATTCAGTAAAAACAGCTGTCAAATCTATATATATATAATTCTTTCAGGATTTCTTTCTACATATAAATTTGTCACCTCCCTTTTTGTAAATGTAGATATATGAAGATTAACAGTTAAAAATAATAGAATGTCTCCATTGTGATGTCTAGTTTAGACTTCTTAGTCAACAATGACACACCATCTATTGGTAGGAAGCTGAAAATAATTGATTTATCTCCAAAAATGCAATATACCAGTATCAGGATGAGCTGGTTTTATGTGCTGCACCCTGTATTAATACAATGGTTTTGCTCTTATAGTGTAACAATAGTTCAAACTTATTAATATACGTTAAAGGTCGAAGTTTAATATCCCAAAGCAACTACACAAAATACTTGGATTAAAAAAAAAAACAGAAATCCTAAGAAAACATGTACCAACACATGAAACAAAATCTCTTTAGCCTTAAAGGCATTTTATGAAACTAATATTTCTTTAAGTTACACACTAATAAAGCAAAATGATACTTTTATGTAATCCGTGAAATTTTATTAACATACTATACTGTATAAAAAAAAATCTGTAATATGTTTTTTATTTCAGTATGTAACACTATCACTTTAAGCTCCAGTTATCATTTATTACTAACATAATTTGAAAATCACAGGCATTCACTGATTTAACTGCCTGATCATCTACTGATAAAATTCAGCCAATCACAACACACCATGAAAGTAAACTTGAGAACTGAATCACTAAATGATCAAAATTCTCTGGTGGCAGGTCCAACATATATAGTAAAGCAATTGAGAGTTTACTGAGTACAGGATCAAAAATAAAACAACAGAATTGGTAAAAAAAATTATTCTTGATACATTAAAGTATATACACTACTCAATTTAAAAAAGGCAGATATTTTAAGTAACTTCTTTAATGAGACCATTAGTGATAATGAATCAAAAATGGGAGGGATAACTAGCTTAACAACACAGAAATGAGGAGACCATAAAATTTGAAATTCATCCTGAATATATACTGTAGTAACTAAGAAAGCTAAAAAAAAATTAAGGTGCTGGTATAGATATATTTCTGCATTATGTCTTAAAGCTAGCAGGATGTGACACTGTACCTTATCTTGAAATATTATTTGAATTAAGTCTGGATACTTGCTGCTTACCAGAGGATTGGAAAAGTATGATAGTAGTACCGGTACATAAAGGAAGGGTGAGAAATAGATATGAAAATTATAGGCCAATCAGTTTGACATCAGTGGTGGGCCAATTAATGAAGAGATTGACATGCAACCTAATAAGAAATATATGTGTGGTTTTCGAGTAGGTAACATTGCTTTAGGCAAGGATATTCATGTGAATATCAGTTGGTGGGATACATGCAAGATATTTCAGACGAAATGGACAAGGGTTGCCAATTGATAGTGTAGCACTAGATCTTTCAAAGGCTTTTGACAGAGTGAGCCATAAAATAATAGTAAATAAGGTGAAAACTATTGGAATGGATAAGAAAGTAATTAGTGGGGTTAAGGAATTTTTAAAAGGTAGAAAATAAAACAGTTGGGTTTGAAATGCAATATCAAAATAAGTGGAAGTAAGAATTGGGGTGCTATAGGCCAGCATATTGGGACCATTGCTTTTCATTATTCTGATTAATAATTGCGTTGATTGTTTATGATCAGAAATTATATTGTTTGCAGATGACTTAATGTTGCATAAAAGTATCAAAACAATAGAGGACTGTAAACAGCTGCAGGGTGATAATAATGGTATATCTGGTTGTGTTGTTAAACATGGGATGAAGATAAATGCAAAGAAGTGTCAGCTTAATATATATATATATGTATATATGGAACAAAAACTAAAATTTGAGTATGATTAAAAGGTAAAGAAAGAATTGCTTGTTGAATACTTGATTGGTAAATACCTTGGCACATTTGAGACCAAGCTCAAATGGGCAGAACACATTGAACAGGTAGTAGGAAAATATTTCAAAATTCTGCACCTGTGGGATGAAATGATGAGGGGACATTCAAGAGAAGTAAAGGAACTGGGTTACAAAACTTTGGTGAGACCATTGCTTGAATATGGTAGTGTAATAGGGGTCCCACATTTTGGGTATCAAATACAAGTGTTGGAGAGGGTATGAAAAAAGGCTGATAGATTTGTTTCTGGAAATTACTACAGAATGCAATCAGTAACAGAAATGATAAATGTGATGGAATGGGATTCACTAGAAGACATGAGGAGGGTGAAGAGGGACATGGGATTGTACAAACGGTATATTGGTGATGAGGCGTGATATTGGTCTAAGAATTAAAATTAATGGCAGAAAGGAGAAAGAAGAACATGACAAAAACCTGACACTTGATTTCAGGCACAAGGGTGTGGGAAGATTCTCTTTTTTAGGTAGGGGTGTCAGGGATTGGAATAAGTTACCAAGAGAAATGAATAATCTACAAAAAACCATTAAAAGAATTTAAGGTTGAAATTTGTAGTGGGCAAATATAATTGCTTGCAGGAAAGAGGGAAGATGGTTGTGTAAGGAAATTTCCACCAGAGTGTGGCATTGCAATTAAGAATCAAATTTTTTTTTAAAAAATTAGAAATTGGATATAAAATTATAAAGTAGTATGTTTGGTTTGCATAATTTTTATCTGGTTTATAGAATATTTTTATTTGTTTAAGAAATAATTGTTGCATATTGTAATAATTAAATATTGGTGGCATAAGTAGGATAACAGTCCCTTTTATAAAAAAGAATAATAGACATATTCATAATTAATTACTTAAGTTTGCTATCACTTAATGATGATTATCTTAAATTACTTTGTCCTGCAATACACTGGTTGCTGTGGTTGGTTACCGGAAGGTTTTACCTTCCCCCAAAAGTTAATGAGTACTCCTTTCAATGGATTAAATAATACTATGAATTACCAACACTGGCAAATCACTTTTTACTTCATATTTATTTGTTTGTGAGCTCCATAGTAACATCACATATGGACAAAGCACTAAACTCATCCAAAGATACTAAATCACAAATATATTTTGATAATGACCAAATAATGCATACTAACTGCTTCACAAACCACAAACAAAATTCTGACAATGGTCTCTGCTCGCAACTTCAACATGCTTAAATATACTACATGGAAAATATTACAAAGAATGCTCAAGCATTAACAATTCATTAACAATCGAATCCTTACATACATAGTTACAAATTTTACAAAATCACTCGGTCATTAGAAAACTCCTTAGAATAAAAGTTAAAACTGTTTACACGCTTTTAATTACAAAATTAATAAGCAAACCAGCTCAAACTGTTGAGAATTGTCCTCCAAATATTGTGGCTCACATCAACACAATTACAATATGTTAGTTATTATTTTATAAATAATACTGTCCCTGATCTTATTGTATATCATTTACACAGCTTCTCCCCATAAAACAATGTTCATTTGCTTGACAAATATACACAAATTCTCACTTAATCATATAAAAAATATATACCTGTAAATCCATAAATAACCTAGTTCCATCTTGCTATATGAAGTGTTTTCAGGAAGGGAGACTATTTTGAAGAGGGTAGTATAATATTTTAGATTAAGTTATTACTTTCTGAAAAAAATTAAAAATTTCTGTTACTTTCTGAAATATAACTCCTTATACATAATTCTTAAAATGAAATTTCCTAAAATGGCTGGGACTGAGGGTTGTTGCAAACCTTCCCAGAATTAATGTGATTGAAATTAAATTCTTCATGATTACACAAACACAGAAGCCGAGCACATACTCAAATCATAGCTAATGAATTGTAATACTTATTGCACTTATGTAATCAAATTACATAATACTTCATTCCATACAAAATCTATAAACCTTTTACCAGAATTATTTATCTATTTAGAAATCAAATTATCTTATTACAAATTCACTTTCCAAATTCCTATATTACTAAATAATTATTTAATAATATGGTCTATATAAATTCTGTCAGTTTGTGAATGACAACAAGTTTGTTATCACTAGAAACCCCTAAGTGGGGAGTGTCAGGGGATGAAGTCAGCTGTGGTCTTTGAAAGAAACCATCCCAGCATTTGCTAGGGGTAATTGTGAGAAAGTATGGAAAACCAGTCATGTTGGCCAGATGGGGTTATCCCCATCCTCCCAAAGGTTACATAGGAGGGCGAAATCCCCGTGATTATATCCCACAACAGCTCAGGACTAGCTGTTGCCACATGGCAGCCAATCCCAAAATCTTGAAAATTCCAAAACTCAATGGACAGAACTGTTTCAGCTGGTTTAGACAAATGCATCATTTACTAGTGACGTTCCGTATAACTACCATTAACTTTTCATCTGGAGTAGACAAACTAGTTATCCATATACACTTTTACATCTTAAATACAAAATCATATATTAAATATACTGAACATTCCCCAATACATGCATTCCATAAAAAAAAACTACTTACCATTATAATAACAGACATTAGAACACTGCCTCCCGAGATATCAGTAAAGGTCCTTACATCTTACAGTGAAAGCGAATTTCAGGATTTCCTGAGACCGAAAAGCTACATAAATTCCTTTTTTACTATCCTTTCAGTTTCATTCTATTAGTATGTACATCTATGTCACTAGACTTTTATATCTACAGATCATCTGACTCTGACATATCAACAGATCAGCTGGCAGGTCACATGGTTTTGTTTTCATGAATTGTTTGTCACTGCTCTGCAAATTTAATTAACCAACCAACAACACAGGTTACGATTGTAACTACTGCAATTGAGTCTCTCATTGCTTCCTGTTGCGTTGGTATCATTATTGATGTCGGCTTTAACGCAACTGAACTGGTACTTGCGTGACTGCCTTATTGTTGCCACCTGATCATAATATATCGCTTTCCACCTGTGAGCTCAGACTGAATGCTGTCAAAATATATGTGAAAACTCAGGCAATCATTATTTAATACACTATCCAAATTAGTGCCCTCATTTTTGTTACATTCAAAAATAATTGCCACACTCAAGGAAATATCTTTATCGTCACAATATGACTTTAATTAATACAATCTTTGTTAAATGAATTATCAGCTACCTCACTACTTGCACCCTCATTATTAGTTACATATACTTTACTTGAAGTTATATCTTTACTTTCATATTCACTATCTATTAACATAATTAATATCTATACCTTATAAATCATCTTAGTCTGTATCTACACCTTTTATAATGTTTGACTCTCATACTTCCTCCACAACATAAATATCTTCTTCAATTAACACTGCAATATTATCACCCACATCAAACAGAGAACTAAATGTCGTGTCATCTAGGTCAAATTCAGGACATTTTCTAGTATTAGAAATCAGTACATAGGTCTTTTTCCTCTCACTTGCTTTAACGAATAAACATCTTACCTAATGGCTCTCTTCCTCATCTGAATCTTTTGTTGACACCACAGTGCACCCTCATCTTTCAGATGTGTAAGGAACTCATCGATTTCAGCTCTTTTACGAATCTTCTTCCCACCAATACAAGCACAGTCCCAAGTATACTATGTTGCAGCCTAACAGTTTCTACTGGCTATACTGTAGCCACAACTATGATCTCTGCATTGTTTTTGGTAATCAAACTATAACCATTTTCTTAAATTTTTTATACAAAACTTATTATTCTCATCTACTGCAAGTGGTGAGATGCAACTCCGGTTATCATTAGGAATAATTTCTGCCCCTTGAACAACCTCATTAATGCAATCAGAGTATACTGCTTCCTTACGAGCATTTACCCTTGACTGAAAAAACAATAATTATGTTATGCAGGAAGAGTATGTATCATACGTTAAAAAACGTTAGCTTCAGCTTCTGGTATGGATACTAATTACATTAATCGATAGTGATTTTGAAAGTAATAATATCACTTCAAGTATTGTATGTTGAACTAGTAATGAAGGTGTGAGTAGTGGGGTAGTTGATAATTCATTTAACAAAGAATGTATTAATTAAAGTCATTTTGTGATGGTAAAGATATTTATTTGAGTATCGTTAAAACTTGAATATGACGAAAATATGGGCTCCAATTTGATAGTGTGTTAGATACTCATTGTGTTAATTTTATAACATTTTTACAGCATCTGTGTCTGTATTAACATTCAAACTGAAATCAGCTGGCGCAATATTCATAGAAATTATATTATCTTTATAGGGGTAGAAACCTAAAACCACATCATTTTCCACCACTATGGAGTCTGACTTATTGGCAATCTTTAGTTTTGCCCAACCCTATGCTTTATTTTCCTTTGAAGCTGTTGGTTTTGTATATACTTGTATATTTTAATTCAACTGCAATGGAGCAAATGCTCTGGTGTCAATTTCTCCCACCACCAATCTTCCCCCTTCCCTGCACCGAACTACATTTATATGTATCTATAAACTACTCCAGGTGAATGCCATGATGTTTCCTAAAACTAGCCCATGGGCGTCTCCTGCCATATTCCATATATCCCTTCCTATTCACATATGGTTAAACATTAGTATAGGTGCAATGCACCTTCTCACTCTGAGCTTTAGTGAATCATGGAGTAATAATACTCATAATAACTTATTTCTCTTGAACTCCTTAGTAGCATCACTTGTGGACAAAACATTAGACTCGTACAGTAATACTAAAGCACTGAAGTGACTGAATATGTCAAACATCTTTGGACAGCGACTGAAACTGACCGCTTGCTGTCACCGCACGTGTAGATAGATTCCACAGAAACATGAAAAATATAACAAAGGGTGTCAACAGACGTTTCTCGAGTATTAACAATTCATGTACAATCAAATTGATACAAAAATAGTTACAAATTTTTCAAAATAACTCAATCATTATAAAACACTTCAGAACGAAAGTTAATACTATTTACATGCATCTATTCACAAAATTATCAACATAAACATAAACCAGTCCAAGCAGTTGAGAATTACCTTTCAAATATTGTGTTTCACATCAGCACTTACAATTACAAATTTTAATTAATATTTCATACAGAATACTGCACAATACTGTATATCATTGGCTTTGATTTTCTCTATAAAGCAATGACATGACGAATATTTGCAAATTCTCAATTAGTCACAGAAAAACATAAAAATTCGTAATTAGTCAAATCCCATCTAGCAATACATAATTCTTAAAATAAAATTTCATAAAAGTGCAGGTTCCAAGTGCAGTAACAATTGTTACAGAATGTGATGAGAGGTGATGTAAAAATTGTTATTGTATACTTAGAGCGTAATGTACAATAAATGTGAATTTGAAATAAAATTAAATGAATTTCTGTAATATTTAAAGAAGATTACCAAAATCAGTTAAGAGATTTTATATAAAAAAAGATTATAAAATTAATAGCTAATGTAGAGAAACTGTAGAATATTAAAGTCCACTCTTGCGTAGTTGCAGAAAACAGCTCTAAAGTTGCAAATTTTATGAGCGTCTTGTAATGTTTCCTATGATTATCAGGAATCGTCTTTACTGAAATTCAAAACATAAACATTTATTTACTAATACTGATACCTTTTTGAATCATGCTTGCAATAATATTGTAACTGTACAGTGCTAAATTTGGTACCATTATTTTTTTTTCCAGGTGTCATCATGCCATTCCCATTCATGATCAGCGGCAGCCTTATTCTTCTGAAATTTTTAGAAAGTCTTTTAAGAATTCAAGGATTCTTGTAATGCAAAAAAATATTGATATCAGTGAGAAAATTTGTAGTGGTGAAATTTGTAGAAAATCTGTTCTGATTTCTAGTGAACTTATAAGACATGAAATAGTTTATACAGGAGAACGTCGTTTTTCTTGTGGAGTTTGTGGAAAGTCTTTTGTGGGGTCTAGTGGTCTTATAACACATAAAAGAATTCATACAGGTGAGCGTCCTTACCTCTGTGAAGTTTGTGGAAAATCCTTTTCGAGGTCTAGTATCCTCCAACAACACAAAAGAGTTCATACAGGTGACCGTCCTTATTCTTGTGAAGTTTGTGGAATATCTTTTAAGGGTTCTGGCAACCTTATGAATCATAAAAGAGTTCATACAAAAGAGCGTCAATATCCTTGTAATGTTTGTGGAAAATCTTTTTTGTACTCTAGTAACCTTATAACACACAAAAGAATTCATACAGGTGAGCGTCCGTATCCTTGTGAAGTTTGTGGAAAATCCTTTGCGAAATCCAGTAACCTTATAAAACATAAAAGACTTCATACAAATGAGCGTCGCTATCCTTGTGAAGTTTGTGGAAAATTCTTTGCGAGGTCTAGTGACCTTATAACACACAGAAGAATTCATACAGGCGAGCGTCCATATCGTTGTGATGTTTGTGGAAAATCCTTTGCCAATTCTAGTAGCCATATAATACATAAAAAAGTTCATACAGGCGAGCGTCCCTATTGTTGTGAAGTTTGTGGAAAATCCTTTGTGACGTCTAGTAGCCTTATAATACATAAAAGAGGTCATTCTGGCGAGCGTCCTTACCCTTGTATAGTTTGTGGAAAATCCTTTTCGAAGTCCAGTGTACTTTTTCAACATAAAAGAGTTCATACTGATGAGCGTCCTTATTCTTGTGAAGTTTGTGGACTGTCTTTTAAGAGTTCTGGTACCCTTATGAATCATAAAAGAGTTCATACTGATGAGCGTCCTTATACTTGTGAAGTTTGTGGAATGTCTTTTAAGAGGTCTAGTCATCTTATAAAACATAAAAGTGTTCATACAGGTGATCATACTTCTTACGTTTTACCAAGTCTAGTTACATCATAAAACACAAAAGAGTGCATGTGTACATCATTATTCTTGTTGAGGTTGTCGAAAATCCTTTGAAATTTCTCATCAATTAATTGGGTATAAAAGTAATTATAAATGAGACTGTCCTTATTCTTTGGTAGTTTGTGGGGAAATCATTTGCGCAACCCTGTATCCTTATAGCTTAGACGAGTTCATAAAACTGAGCTGCCTTATGTTCATGAACTTTGCAGAGAGTCATTTAAAGGGTCTGATCACTGTAGCATATATACAAGAATTCATACAGTTCAGCATATTCTTGTGAAGTATGTGTAAAATCGTTTACAGTGTTTAGTAACCTTGTAGCATGTAAAAGAATTTATTGTAGTGAGTATTCTTACCATTGTAAAGTTGTTTGAAAATCATTTATATACTCTAGTAACATTATGATACATGAATGTGTTCATACAGATGGGTGGAATTACTGTTGTAAACTTTGTGGAAAATATATTGAGGAGTCTGATACAAAAGTAGACAGAGAGGGATTCACTTGAATTAGTAGCCTTATACTTGAGAATTTGTTTAGGGTATGTGTGAGTAGTCGTATCCTTGTAAAATTCACAAAAGTCATTAACCCAGGCTTAAAAACTTAGTGAATAATGTAGTTAAAATATTTTCTCTTCCTTCTTCCGGTCATGTTTGTGGAAATTTGTAATAATGGAGATGGTCATTTTAAGAGCCTAGTCACATTGGAACATATTAATCCTATCCTAATGAGGGATCAACTTTGTGCAATTTATGGGAAACCATTTCATCTTTCTTTTAGTTGTAAGATATGTAAAACTATTTATGTAGGCAAATGGCCTCTTGCAAATTTTGTGGGAAGTGGTTTAGTCTATCTAGTATTCCAAATGAATAGCCTTAAACTTGTAAACGATGATGTGAACTTTTTATGATATCAAGTCACCAAATTATAAAGAAATGAATTCTTATTTTAGTCACATTCTTAGAAAATAATTAAGCTATGTGATATCCTTATAAAATGCAAAAGAAGCCATATAAATGATTTAATTTATGTTTGTGATGGTTGTGGAAAAATATCTAAGTACTCAACTAGCTATTTAACTAATAAAAAAATTATGTAAGTGAGCAACTCTATGCTTGTCATTTGATGACAGTTGTGTAAACAGTCAAGTTAAGTTACACCTATACTTGTAAGCTATTACATATTCATGAAGTTTGTGGTAAATAGTTTATATATAAGGCATAGTAGTACCCATGTGATTGAATAATTTTAAACTTTTTGTGATTATGGAAAACATTATTAATATTAAAGAAGCCATAGATGTGAGCTACAGTATATTAACAAAACTTTGTGAATATCATGTATATTATCTTTTAACCCAAACAGCATATCATTATCCATTTATTAGCAGCCCTGAGTTTGTGAAACTTCTATAAAATCGTTTGTCATGACTTGTTGCCTTACAAATCATGGACGAATCCATTAAACTAGGCATCAATTTCACAGTAATTTTTTTGAAGTTTTATTCACACTTTCTATTAATCTTTGGGGCGTTTGTGAATACATTTTTCTAATGTATCATTTGGTTGAAACTTTTCCAGAAAAGTGATTACTAAGTCTAATGAAATTGTGTTAATGTTTTGTCAAATTATTTCTGTTTTTTCTTACCTTGTAAAACATTATAACAATAATATTTGTACATTGTGTTTAGAGCAATTTAAAGTACTCAAATTTCTTAGAACATTATAACAATAATTTTTGTACATTGTGTTTAGAGTAATTTATTGTACTCAAATTGTTGGATTAATTGTTTTATTTTAGTTTAGTCAGATAATATTGACTAATGATGCTGGTGTTTGTATTTCTTTGCTTTTTGCTCAAGGTGAATAAAAGATCTACACAATTTTTTATATTAGCATAAACCACAAAACGCCACCGGTTGAAACTATGCTCAAGATCTACACAATTATTTGTTTGTGTATTTTTTCCAATGTTTATGTATTAATATTTTGTTGCTTCTCATGATTTGTTGATAAAGATTTTTTTGAGTAATTGGTTACTCTGTGTGTGCTATAAATATTGTCTTCCCATAAAACATCTATCTTTAATTTATATTTTTCTGTTTGCTTGAAATATCAATACCATTATTTGAAGCCAATCATGTTTATATGGTATTTTGTGCAAAGAATTATTATTTCAGTATGACCACTATGATCAACTTTTGTTTTTCTACATCTACATATATACTCTGCAATTCACAAAATTGTGGGTGGCGGAGGGTGCTCAGCACCAAAGCTAATCTCTTTGCTGTGCATTCCAGTCCCGCATGGTATGATGAAAAAGAGAATTCATGTAAGAATCTGTGTGGCACCTTATTTCTCTAATTTTATCTTTACTGTCATTCCGGCTCAAATAGGTTGGTGGATGAAGTATTTCACTACACTCGTTAGTGAAAGTGGGAGTACGCATGTTTACCAATAAGTTTAAATGAAATGTGCGTCGTCTATCTACCAGAGATTCCCAGCCTAGTCTACTAATCAGTTCTGTGACGCTTTCATATGGACTGTAGCAAGCGGTCACGAATCGAGCGGCTCTTCTCTGTACTTTCTCTATACTCTCAATCAACCCATTATGAAATGGATCCCAAATCGCACAACAGTAGTCCAGATGTGGACGCACAAGAGATTTGTACGCTATCTCCTTTGTTTGTTAAAGATTTGACCTATGAATTGCAGCCTAGAATTAGCTCTACCTACTAACGAATTAATGTGTAAGTCCCATTTCATGTTCCTTTGTGCTGTTACTTCCAAATATTTCATAGAATTGACAGTATCAATAACTGAACTGTTTACTTCATATTTCAGAACAATTGGATTCTTTTTGTTAGTCATGCTCATTGTCTTGCACTTTTTACAATTTATTGTAAGTTGCCACTTAGAGCACCATGCCAAAATAACTTCCAGACCACGCTAAATTTCTAAGCAATCGGCCAAATTCCTCACTTCCCTATAAATAACCGCATTATCAGCAAACAATCTAAAATGCTTTTCACTTTGTCTCTGTGATCATTTATAAAAATTAAGAAAAGAAGTGGTCCTATTATACTTCCTTGAGGTACACCGGATGTAACATCTATATTAGAAGAACTTTCTCCTTCAACGACAACATACTGCGACCGACCAGTTAGGAAATCCTTTATCCATTCACAAAGCTGATCCGATATACCGTACGCTCGAAGCTTCGCTAAAAGGTGGTTGTGTTGCATCTACTTGTGAACCTGCATCGATAACTTTCATTACGTCGTGTGTAAATAGAACAAGCTGTGTTACACATGATCTTTTCTTCCGAAATCAGTGTTGATTTGTTGTAAACAAATTATTTTCATCTAGAAAATTCATAATGTTCGAGCATATAATATGCTCCATAACTCTACTACAAACAGATGTTATACAGGTCTATACCAAAAGTAGTAGGACTGATTTTTTTAAAAAAAAATTATTGAAGATATCTTTATAATTCCTTAACCCTTTGACTGCTGTAGACGCGTTAACGCGCGTGGCTACTACTGCGCCCAGGTGCTCCAGACGTGTATACACGCGCCGCCTTGCCGCTCTGCTTGTGCTCCAGACTTGTATACACTCGCCGCCCTGTCTGTACTCCAGACGTGTTAACACGCTAGCCTCTTAGCGGCCTGGCTATGAAGCCATATTTCCACCCAGGGTGGTTAGTTGTTTTCCTCATTCGGCCCTTGAGCATTGGCAGCTGCGACCTAATTTGTGTTGCTCTTTTCCTTTTAGTTTTCGCTGAGAAAATGGCATACAGTCATTATTTTTTTTAACTGCTTAACGTCTCTTAACAGCGAGGTTTTTAGAGATGTTAAAGAATGGGGGGCAAGGAAGGTAAGGAATTCGGCTATGGCCTTTTGAAGGAAGCATCCCGGCATTCACCTGGAGTGATTTGGGGAAACCATGGAAAACCCAAATCTGGATGCCTAGACGGGGATTTGAACCATCGTCCTCCCGAATACGCCGTCGTGTTTGTACCGCGGAAGAAATCATGCAGATAATTACTAGAAGCGACAGTGAATATAATCACTTAAATATGGATGACAGTGATAACCCTTCGACAGGATCTCGATGTAGTTTTCCTAAGCTGTGTACATCAGCTAGTGGAAAATGACCATTTTTCAGAGTTTGAAGCTACAGATTGTTCGAGCAAAATGTGTGGAAAAAGAGAATGCTTTAGTGACGTGTTTGACAGCGTGTACTTGTCGATTAAGCTGCAGGACACAAGTGTGGATTACGTTAACATTCCAGCAGTTTGTCATTTTTCCTGATATTTCTAACGGAATATCATATGATATCTAATGCTGATGAGACCAACAGATACGCGAGAATCAATTCACACTATATTTTCACTATGAAGTGGTTTAAAAACTTTAGATGTTATATTAACTGTATTTATTTTGTATCTGCGGTTTCAAATCGCAGAGCGACAGCAGAAGAACTCCACACACAACGCTCCAGATGTATTCAGCACACAGCGGTCCGGTCTAATGCGGCATTCCAGCGCAGGTAAACAGCTTAGGCGTAAACAAAGCCGCACTCAGCGAGGGCTCGGCCGGCCGAACCGTAGCAGTTAAAGGGTTAATCCTCTTCGAAATAGCACCCTTAGGCAGCTACATGCCAAAAATTACGCTGCTGCCATTGGCCATACGCCATCTGGAAGTCAGTTTCGGGGACGCTGTTGAGAGCCCTCGTCGATGCTGCTTGAACGTCCTGGATTGAGTCAAACCGCTGTTCCTTCAGCTGCCTTTTCATCCGTGGGAATAAAAAAAAAGTCAGTTGGAGCCAGATTGGGACTGTAGGCGGGGTGCAGCAACGTAGCAACGCTGAATCGGGCCAACAGTTGCCTTCTTCATCCTCCCGTCCAATGAAGGCTCGCATGAGCAAATCAAAGATCAAGACAATGCTGATCGTGTTTTTTTTTACCGTCGCGGGGTGATTCATAAGGAGTTCGTTTCCCCTGGGGAAACTGTCAATTCGAACTTTTACGTGCAAGTGCCAGCCCGCCTGTGAGACCGAGTGAATCGCGTCCGACCAGTCATCACGGCCAACTGGACTCTGCATCACGACAATGCGCCGTGCCAAGGCGCGCCGTCATGAGACAACTGTTGGCCCGAATTGACATTGCCGCGTTGCTGCACCCCGCCTACAGTCCTGATTTGGCTCCATCTGACTTTTCTTACTCACATGGATGAAAAATCAGCTGAAGGAACAGCAATTTGACTAAATCCAGGACGTTGAAGCAGCATCGACGAGGGCTCTCAACAACGTCCCCGAAACTGACTTCCAGAAGGCGTATGGCCAATGGCAGCAGTGTAATTTTAAGTGTGTAGCCGCCTAGGGGTGCTATTTCGAAGAGGATTAAGGAATTGTAAAGATATCTTCAATAATTTTTTTTTAAAAAATGAGTCCTACTACTTTTGGTATATACCATGTAGATATGGGACGATAGTTTCCAGGTTCACTTCAATCACCTTTTTTGAAAATCGGGGTTACTTGCGTGATTTTCCAGTTTGAAGGTACTTTTCCCTCTTCTAAGCATTTGCTGAATATATCAGAGAGAAATGGCCCGATTTGCGCCGCATACTCTGAAAATACTCTTACTGGAATTCCATCCAGGCCCGGTGCTTTCCCCCACTTCAGGAGCTCTAATTGCTTTATGATACCTGCAGTATCTATTCGTAATGATTCCATCACCAACTCGACACGGCGTGGGAAAACTGGAATGCTACCCTTATTTTCTTCATAAATGAATTTTTGAATACAGTATTAAATACGTTAAGTTTATCACGACTTTCAATAACCTCCACGAATTAGTGCTGGTAAACTGCTGTTGGTACAATTGACTTTTCATATAGACGACCAAAATTTCTTTGTGTTTTCTGTGAGCCTCTAAGAGAGAGAGTTGGAATGAAAATCACATTCTTGACACGTCCTCTTAACTCAGCTAAGGCCATGTAATACAATATAAGCAGCATCTTTATATATACCCATTCATATTTAACCTAAACAAAATATTTAACCTGAGAAGAATTGTTATCTCACTAACATTTCTAAACACGTGAGTGTTCATGTTGGTCATGGGCCTATGGCTTGTGGCATTATTTAATTCTTGATAGAACTAATTGTAATAATGCATTTATACTTGATTTTGAGTTTTTCCTTTTGTATTTGGAATTATGTTACAAGACATTGCTTTATTCTCAGTACCATACAACTGTGTTAATCTTCTTTTTTTTTTTTTTGTTGGTGTTGAATATATGTTAATAATGCATTAGATCTTAATAGTCAGAAATAACCTTCCAGTTTATGGTGGTATTGTAGAGTTTCAGAAATAATGTCAATGTTTATTAGAAGTTTTTGTTGTATAAAGACTTTTACAATTAATTAACTCTCTTAGTTGTGCTTTAAGTGATGTTTTGAATAACTAATATATTCTGCTCCACAAAGAATAAATGATTTACTACCTCTATCATCTATGTTAACGTTTTCCAACCAGTGGATACAGTACACAGAGAGATTCAACTGTTGTCTGTATTTTAAATCTTCAGATTTGAAAAATTAGCAATGGTGTTGTAAACTGCAGATCTAGCATGTGAACAAAATGCTGATGCCCCGTGGATGAATGTGATGGAGGTAGAGCTGTCCTATACAGGTCTTGGTGAAGTATCAGGCTTTGATCAGTTTTTCTGTGAAAATAGATTCATGTTAATCACCGAGCCTAGTAGGTGATCTGACAATGCTAAAGCCTAGCATTTATTTTGTGAGGACACAACTTTGTTCCTTACTTTGGCAGTCTAGATTTTGGTTATCTATTTTTTTCTCTAGGCCTCTCCGTGTAAATACTGGAATGTTTTAGTTGAAACACAATAGGAAAATTCTGTTGCTTTCCCCCAAGCCACTTCCCACACTAATGACATAGACGACATAAAAACTTCCACAAAAGATCTGTTATTCAGTTGGCAGCTTGAATGTGTTGGTTCCTATACTGTAGCTCTGATACCATCTCTCAGTATTTGAAGACGAACTCCATTCAGTTATTTTACTTATACATTCTTTAGTATTTTCCAACGGGTGTTGGGTTCTGTGAAGTATCTCTTCTAGTACTGACCATTAATTAAAAGCTGTCATAGTACTTGCCTGCTATAGAACTCTTGTGTGCAACATTTTATTCGTTCCCCCGAGGCAGTTAATAATGACGTACATAAGAGTAGTAATGAGGTATGTTGTGGATCTGCTTCTTCTTTGCTTTTATATATATTTATAGAAATTAAAATGAGCAGGAAAATCCTTTAAGGCAGTAAAACTAAAGAACGATTGCGAAATACGACCCAAAACTTACCACAGATGAAGGCTGCTGCGAATGATGAACACAAAGAAAGGAAGACAATCACAAGAGACGGAATATTTCAGTAGTTAGCTTTATTCTCGCAAGAAGTGACACACCAGGTAGGTTATGACATGCTCACGCCGGTGGCTGTCTGGTGAATGGAGGTTGTGTGAGATAACCGGCATAGATGGTGGTATGGGAGGGGGCAAATAATTAATCGATATTGCTGAAGGTATATTAACTTTGGAAGTGGGAGAACTAACCACATAATTAATGGATGAGATTTTGAATATAAATATTGTAACAAATAATTTGAAAAACTTTAACAAGGAAAAAATATGTGCTGGGCCTAGTGAGAGGGACTTATTGGAGAATGAGAGGCGTGGAGGATGTCTGGTGTGCAGGATATTCTGGTAGGCTAGTTCAGAGGAGGCTGTGGTGTCAAGGAAAACTGATCGCCTTAACTGAGAAACCGATGTTGATTATGGAACTGGCATGTTCTTACACTGGATGGCCTTATTGCTACTATACACTCTGATGGCAAATGGCCTCGTAGTGAGGCCTATATACGATACATGTGAGGTGCAAGATCTGTGAGTATCGTTTATTTTATTTTTATTTCCTGAATTTACATAGCCTACTACCTAGTTACCTAAAGCAGACCCTAAGTTTCAAAAGTTTTTATTTTTAAAAACAATTTAATTTTTTAATAGAAATGAAGGATTTGGGTAATCTAAAGTATTCTACTAATTAATCTACCATCCAAACTAATTCATACTAAAATAAGCAAGTGCGCATGTATTTTCATACTTCTATTCAATAAACTGTCTATTCGCTAATGTTCTTCCTGCACCTCTGCTGGCATGCGCCGACCTCCAGATGCCGGTTGTCTCTGCTGATATGCTGACCCCGAGCGTGGTGGGTGGGCGCAGTGACGGATCCAGTGTGCTCAAGTTTCCCCACCCCCCTCCCGCGACATCGGAATTTTTTAGATTTGGTGACTTAAAAAAAAAAAATAATAAAAAAAAAAAAAAAAAAAAAAAAACTCTACTGATCTTTTAAGGGTGGTTTGATCTACTAAGTGTACCCTTACCTGAATCAAGCCCCCCAAACCAAAATCCTGGGTCCGTCATTGGCTGACCTCGCATTCGGGAGGTCGGCGGTTGGAATCACCGTCCAAGTATTCAGATTTTAGTTTTCCATGCTTTCCGCAAATCACTCCAGGCGATTGCCGGGATGCTTCCTTCAAAAGGGAATGGCCGAATCACCTCCTGTTCCTTTTTCCCAGTCCCATCCCGCCTCCAATGACCTCGATGTCGACGAGCCATAAAGCCATAAGTAAAAAAAAAAAAAAAAAAAAACATAGATGTAACGACCACCAAGTGCTGTTAGGCAGCTTCACGTTCCAAGTGGTGGACTCGTTCTTTTCCGGTTTGTCTTTGGAACCACCTACACCCACATCAGGATCTGCAATCAGAGCAGGCTGCTTCCAAAACCAAGTAGAAGTTGACTCAGGTTTCCAGACGCACTGCGATAACTTGTGTCTTTGCCGTCTTCCTGGTGCAGGCACCGGCTTATTCGTGGGCAGTGCTTGAGGTCACATTTGGGTTGTTCTTTCCTCTCCTGCCCTTCTTTCTGTTTCTGATGCCGTTTGCTCGCGGCGTCTTCTACGCTCTGCTAATTTCAATTCAGCAAATCTTGCATACTTCTTGCAGCGATGCTAGATTAGCAGCTTCATCCAGCAAGTGGTTACGCATTATGTTGTATATTCTTATATTCTGAAGTTGTATTTGAAGGTATTATAAGATTGTTCGTGGTTTAATTAACAGGATAAATAATCAGTCCACTAAAGTTCATTTTAAACTTGCGTTTACTTTCAGAAATTACGTCAACGTTAGTGTTTACATGAATCCAGCGATGGTGTACAACAATTCTTCCACAGACAATACTATAACACAGTCCTTGGCCGACGTAAATTGAGTCTGTTAAAACTACTACTCTGTCTCGGATGTTCGCTTTATACAGGGTGTTACGAAAAGGTATGGCCAAACTTTCAGGAAACATTCCTCACACACAAACAAAGAAAATATGTTATGTGGACATGTGTCCGGAAACGCTTACTTTCCATGTTAGAGCTCATTTTAGTTTCGTTAGTATGTACCCCATGTTCTTCCACATGCGCTCAATGGAGCACGTTATCATGATTTCATACGGGATACTCTACCTGTGCTGCTAGAAGATGTGCCTTTACAAGTACGACACAACATGTGGTTCATGCACGATGGAGCCCCTGCACATTTCAGTCGACGTGTTCGTACGCTTCTCAACAACAGATTCAGTGGCCGATGGATTGTTAGAGGCGGACCAATTCCATGGCCCCCACGCTCTCCTGACCTCAACCCTCTTGACTTCCATTTATGGGGGCATTTGAAAGCCCTTGTATATGCAACCCCGGTACCAAATGTAGAGACTCTTCGTGCTCGTATTGTGGACGGCTGTGATACAATACGCCATTCTCCAGGGCTGCATCAGCGCATCAGGGATTCCATGAGACAGAGGGTGGATGCATGTATCCTCGCTAACGGAGGACATTTTGAACATTTCCTGTAACAAAGTGTTTGAAGTCACGCTGGTACGTTCTGTTGCTGTGTGTTTCCATTCCATGTTTAATGTGATTTGAAGAGAAGTAATAAAATGAGCTCTAACATGGAAAGTAAGCGTTTCCGGACACATGTCCACATAACTTATTTTCTTTGTTTGTGTGTGAGGAATGTTTCCTGAAAGTTTGGCTGTACCTTTTTGTAACACCCTGTATAAGCTCTATCGAAATTTCTAGAACACTTCAAAAGGTTCCGCCAGATAATTAGGTTATGCCGTCGCTGATTAAAGGAAATGGTGAATTATCAGAAACAAGCGTAGAGAAAGCAGAAATTTTGAATGATATATTTAAAAAGGCTTTCACGATAGAAAACTCAGAGGAGATACCGATATTTAACAATCGTACCGACAAAATTATGAATGATCTCGTTCTTGATGTCGAGGGAATAACTAAACTGCTTATGAATGTAAAAACCAATAAGGCTCCCGGACCAGACGGTATTCCTACAAGATTCTACTCAAGATACGCAAAGGAAATTGCACCGTATTTGATGAAATTGTATACCGTCTCTCTGGATCAAGGAAAAATACCAGCCGTATGGAAGACCGCTATCGTAACTCCAGTGTTTAAAAATGGGAATGTTAATGATCCTCAGAATTATAGGCCGATCTCGTTAACTTCAATATTTTGCAGGATTTTAGAACATATCATCTATTCGAATGTCATGCGGTTCTTGGATGAAGGAGAGCTTTTAAATCCAAATCAACATGGATTCAGAAAAGGCCGATGCTGCGAAACACAACTTGCACTTCTAATTCACGACTTGTGCCGAATTATAGATGAGCAATCCCAGGTTGATTTGGTTCTATTAGACTTTAAAAAAGCTTTCGACACTGTGCCTCACACTAGGTTACTTAGGAAACTTCGCGGTTACGGCATATCTAGACAAATATGCGACTGGGTTGCAGACTTCCTGAAGGGCAGAACACAGTGTGTAGTTCTCGACGGTGAGCGTTCATCACTTACTGAAGTGGGGTCTGGAGTTCCCCAGGGAAGCGTGTTAGGGCCTCTGTTGTTTCTCATATACATCAATGATCTATGCGACATAATAGGGGGAATGAAAAGATTATTTGCCGATGATGCTATAATTTATCGCGAAATCAAAACCCTGGACGACTGCGCTTTGTTACAAGACGATATTACGAAAATAATTGCGTGGTGTAAAGATTGGCAGTTGGAGTTAAACGCTAAAAAGTGCCAAGTCATGCGTGTGAGTAAAAAGGTGACACCATTTAACTATGAATATACGATTAATGACACTGTCCTTAGAACGGTAGATTCCGCTAAATACCTAGGGGTAACAATTCGTAATAATTTGTCGTGGAATGAGCATATTGAGAATGTAATGGGGAAAGCAAATCGTATACTCCGATTTCTAGGTCGTAATTTAAATCAATGCACTCAGGAAGTTAAATCGATTGTATACAAGTCACTAGTACGTCCTCACTTAGAGTATTGTTGTTCTGTATGGGGTCCCCATCAAAAGGGGTTAATGGAGGCTTTAGAGAAGGTCCAAAGAAGAGCCGCCCGATTCGTGACAGGTATATATAGTTGGAGGGAAAGTGTAAGTGCGATGTTGAAGGAGTTAGGTTGGGAAGACCTGGAACACCGAAGGCGTTGCTCTCGACGGAAGCTAATTGAAAAATTCACGACAGATGTATTTCGGAATGACAGTCAGCAAATATTGCTACCAGCAACATTCATATCTCGAAATGACCGTGAAAATAAGATAAGAGAAATCAGGGCCAGAACCGATTCATTTCTGTACTCATTTTTCCCACGAGCGATTAGGGAATGGAATAGAAAGGATTTACCGGGCGAGTAAACTTAAAATCCGACAGGAGTAGCTTTCGATAAAGCACTCCAGCCATCCTGATCTGGGTTTTCCATGGTTTTCCCAGATCACTCCACGCGAATGCGGGGATGGTTCCTCACAATAGCCCATGGGCGCCTCCTGCCATATCCCTTATAACCCTTCCAAACCATAACCCTTCTCGATAGGTGCTATGCACCCTCCGCCACACACTTTTAGTGAATCGCGGAGTAATAATAATAATAATAATAATTCTGGAACATTAACAAGACTTAAACAGTTGAAGCATATTAAAAACAATCAGAATTAATATGTAGTCATTTTCAATCAATACAAAATGTTCAGAATTGGAAATTAGAGATACCTAACCACAGAATTATTTACAGAAATCATTTTAAACAGTAGCAAATTGTTCTTTAAACATCGTAAATTGCATTAATACTTGGAATTACAAACATTTTAGCAATTATCTTGAACAATTCTGTTCTTAAACATATTAAATGGCCTCTAAATAATTTCTTCTCATAAAACAAAGTCTATACACCCTGATTTAGATAAAATTGCCAAACAAACATACAAGATCATATTCAAGCAAACTTTAGCTCACTACAAATGCTTCATAAAATACAATTACTTTTAATTTTTTGTTTGGGGGCTGTTACAGTTTGCTCTTGACTCTTCAGTTTCCTTGCATTCTCAAACCACGTTCTTGGGAGTACTTACTTCGCCACAGTCGCACCTGTTTGTTTCTTTGAGGCCTCGCTGCGTTATTAAACCATGGCCCTGGGGATGGTTGTAGGTGAGTCATATTAATTCTCTCTTTCACGCGAGGAAACATATCAAAAGTCTTTCTGCTCATGTTGCTATTAGTCCACATTTGCTGCCATTCATCAATCACCACTTCCCAAATATCTTTTTTGGTTTCAACCAGGACTAAAAATTATTTCAGTTGCTTGGTCATACCGTAGTTTTTTTTATTCAGTATAACGCTCCTCGCTTCCTTACTTCCAGGTCCATAGGCAAGATGCCGAGTATAACCGTTAGTGCATCTGTGGACGTTGTTCTGTAAGCCCCGGTTAGCCTGAGCAGAATTCCTCACTGCGTACGCCGAAGCAGCTCCTTTGGTTTAACCTATCCTTGGTGCTTGGCCCCAGTGCTTGCAGCTTATCCAGTATTTGGGACCAGTACTGAAATCTTCTTATGAGGAGCAGTGGCAGTTTAAAACGTCGCTCGCCAATGCTTATCAGTTTGTGCCATATCACAATCGTCCACGTTCATACTCCATATGAGACGCAAATTTCAGTTTTTCCTCCAGGATTACACCAAGCTAACGGACTACTGCTATTATTTTTATTGTTTTTCGTTGTATCCTGATTACCGGATTTCGTTTCAGTGTTCCTTTTAGGAGCATGTAGGTCGTCTTTTGTGGGTCTAGGTTCAACTTAACTTCTGCACACCACTGACTCAGGCAGTCGCAGTATATTTTGTTTCAGATTCCTACCTGGTTTTCGCGTCTGTGAAAGTGTGAGATCGTCGGCAAATGCACACAGCAGTTCTGGCATTTATTGCAATACATCCATGACCGCCTCCAAGCCAATGTCCCAGAAAATTGGTTCGCACACTGATCCCTGCGAGCAGCCTTTCGTTAGTCTTTTTTCTATACACTTGTTGGGGAACCACAATTTTGTATAACGATTTCTACAATAATCTCTAAAACTGTCATAAAAGTTTTCAGGATAGTCGATGTTCTTAAGCATTCGCACAGGGCGGGCCACCAGATATTGTCTAAAGAGCCGGCGATGTCCACAAATACTCCCACCACATAATTTCTGGAACAGTTTTACACTATTTCCACTAAACAGTTGATGGCGTATGTACTACAAACATAAAATTCATGATTCTGAAAAAATTATTAACACAATTTGGGACATTGTAAAGAAGGAAATAGGAAAAAGTAATCAAATAAGCAATGATAAATTCAATTGCTGATATATGTAATAAACATTTTTTATCTGTTGCTGATAAATTGACTGCCAATAGCCTAGTATGGATTTTGTCTGAACAGGCTTCCATGAAAAATTTAACTCTATTTCTGTAAATTTAGCTACTCCACAAGAAATAAGAAAAATTATCAGATCCCTTAAGAGCAAATACTCAAGTGGTTATGATGGGATTTCCAGCAGAGTAATTAAACTGTGCTCCACAGAATTAAGTAATATACTAAGTTATCTGTTTAATATATCTTTACATGAGGAAACTTTTCCATAAAGGCTTAAGTATTTTGTAGTTAAACCCACGGACGGATCCAAGGGGGGGCTAGGGGGCTCAAGCCCCCCCCCCCAAAAGTATCTACGTCCACATCCGACATTGTAAATTTGGAGACCTTTTTTTTGGCTCTACGGATTTAAGGACCGAGGAGACTATAAATACTACGTTTTGCCCATCCCCCCAAAGCCAAAGTCCAGTAGAGGCAAGCCCCCCCCGACCAAAATCCACTCAACCCAAGCCCCCCCAAACCAAAGTCCGCTCAAGCCCCTCCCAAATCAAAATCCTGGATCCGCCCCTGGTTAAACCACTCTATAAAAAGGGAGATAAGGCAGTCATTTCGAATTACCGACCAACTTAATTACTAACAGCCTTCTCCAAAGTTTTTGAGACAGCAATGTACAATTCAGTTTATCAACACATTAAAAATGACAATATTCTAAATCACAATTTGGTTTTCAAAAAGGTTATTCAACAGAACAAGCTATATTTGCTTTCTCTGACAATATTTTAGATGCAATGAATGATAAAGTAAGTTCTGTGGGAATTTTTGGGACTTTTCTAAGACATCTGACTGTGTAGATCATAAAACTCTGACAGAGAAACTAAAGTGTTATGGTATAGATGGCATTGTTAGTAAATGGCGTAGTTCTTACCTTTTGAATAGAAAACAGAAATTGTCAGTGGAGAACTTTAAGGCTGCCTTAAGAGGTCCACTGTTTTCTGAGTGGAAATTAATCAGATGTGGAGTACCTCAGGAATCAATATTGGTGCCACCATTCTTTTTAATATATATATATAGTCTGCAGTGTTTTTCATCCAAAAACTCATAATTTGTCCAATAAGCTGATAACACAAACATAGGAAATAAAAATACTCCAGCTTTATACAGAGAATATATTTCAAATTATGCGTTTGAACTTATTAAATGGTTTACAGCTAATGGCTTGTCTTTAAATATTGATAAAACTCAACATATGCAATTCAGTAGATCACACAGACTAACAATGGATATAGAAATAAAATTTGCAGGCCAGTACATTCAAGAGGTAGAGTGTGTGAAATTTCAATGTTTTTATATTGATCTTAATTTAAATTGGAAAGTCCATGTTTCCGATGTACTAAAGGGATTGGGTGCAGCCACGTTTGCAATTCGTACAATTTCAGATATAGGTGATCTCCATATGAGGCAGCTAATTTATTTTGCTTGTTTTCACTCCTTATTGTCATATGGAATAATATTCTGGGGCAATTCTACCCATAGATACAAAGTGTTCAGAGCCCAATAGAGTGTAATAAGAATTATGTGTGGGGTTAGCAATAGAACTTCATGTAGATTTTTTTTTTTTTTTTTTTTTTTTTTTTTGTAACAGTTTAACGTCCCTTTTTAACAACGTGGTCTTCAGAGACGGGAAAGGTTGGGGGCAAGGAATGGGAAGGCATTCGGCCATGGCCTTTTGAAGGAAGCATCCCGGCATTCATCTGGAGTGATTTGGGGAAACCATGGAAAACCCAAATCTGGATGCCCGGACGGGGATTCGAACCGCCGCACAGTGGGCCAGAATCTTGAAAACGTGGCCAAAAAGGAAATAAAAAAAGTTTCTCTATGGGAATTTTCGACTATCAGGTTGGCTACAGTAATGTTGGAACTACTGAATACCGATTGTTTGGACGATCAATTGTTAATTTCCTCCTTTATATTTCATGTCAAAGTCGGCACTTCATTACTAGCGGTACATGCAGCCGACCAGGAAACAAAATAGTCTTGTCGTTAAAGATAAATTCTGTGTAAGTGAAACGAATATTTTAAATATGTACTGTGTTCCAGGAAGTATGTACTAATTAAAATACATTTATGTAATTTTTAAATTATTAATTACACATATTTTTTTAATTAACTTAAAGCCGGAAAATTCGGTAGAAAATTTTAAAATGTGCTTAAAACAGTAGAGATAAGTTACGAATTCCACGATATTCCGCTTTCTTTTGCACCGTGTCCGCAAGTATATACTATTACCTTAGTAAATTAACCTTCAAATCCACCTACTAGTACCAACTCCGGCTTTAAACAAATTTTTAAGCGACGCTTGCAGAATGTATCCTTTTTTTAAAAAATGAAATTATTAATATTAAGTTAATTTTTTCATAAATAATTATGAAAAAGTACATTTTTTAACACAAATATTCTACATACTTTGTGGAATTACTTTTTAACGCTTTCAAACACGTGTTAAGAAATAAGATTAGATAAATTAATAATTTTATGAACTGTCGGATGATGCTCAAGAATCAACCAATAAGTTGATAAAGCAATATCGCATAGGCTTTTCACGAAAGTTTTCCGGACTTAAGAGTATCGAAAACGTGTTCAGGAGATTGTTAGCAACCACAGACTTCAACATTTCTTCTCTGCGCAAATCATCAAACAAACTGAAGAGTTTGTCGTCAGAAGCCGTTGCCCTCTTAGTTCCTGAGCCGGAAGATTATGAAGATTCCGATGTAGATGATGAGGAATGATGGCGATTCAGCTGAAGATGCAGAAGAAGAAGATAACGAAGATAAAAAAGAAGAAGATAATGAAGATAAAAAAGATGAAGAAAACAATAACTTTTAATTATAGTCACAAAAAATTTACTAAATGATTAACTGTAATTGAAATAAAATTCTTTTTTTATAATATTTTATACTATCTTCTATCCTCTATTTGGTACTTTTATCGAACTTTCCATTTTTTTAACTTATATTTATAACCATTAACTACAACAGCCTCTAAATATTGACTTTTACATAAATAAAAAGAATTTTACCAATTTCTGCCCGCCATCTTGGATCCACCATTTTGTTTTGTTTTTTAATATTTGAAGTCACAATCTTCACCATCAATCTCGATAAATCCCAAAAAAATAATTTTATATGATTCAACGGACTTTTATCAATATTTGTCCGCCATATTGGATCCAACATTTTCTTTTTTTCACTTTTTGATACCATATTCTTAATCACCAACTTCGATAACCTTCACGTACTAACTTTCGTACAAATTGAACAACTCTAGCAACCTCGATAACTCCACAAAAATTACTTTTATATGGATCAAAGGACTTTTATCAAAATTTGTCCGCCATATTGGATCCACCATTTTCTTTTTTTCACTTTTTGATACCATATTCTTAATCACCAACTTCGATAACCTTTACATACTAACTTTCGTACAAATAAAACAACTCTAGCAACCTCGATAATTCCAGAAAAGTTACTTTTTTATGAATAAAATTACTTTTAGCAATATTTGTCCGCCATATTGGATTCGACATTTTCTATTTTCACTTTTTGGTATTATATTCTTAATCAGCAACTTCGATAACCTTTACATACTAACTTTGGTACAAATTGAACAACTTTTTATATTTTGGCCAGCTTTTTGCGATTCTGGTCCACTGTGCGCCGTCCTCCCGAATGCGAGGCCAGAACGCTATCCGTTACACCACCACGCTCGGTGGTGAAATTCATGTAGAGAGCTGTTCAAGAAGTTAGGGATTTTAACATTAGCGTCTGAGTATATATACACATTAATGTCCTTTGTAGTCACAAATTATACTTTGTTTAAAACAAATAGTAAAATACACAATTATGGCACTAGAAGTAAAAATGATCTTCACAAGAATTACAAGTCATTGTCATTTGTTCAAAATGGGGTCCTATATTCAGGGATACATATCTTCAATAAGCTCCCAACACATATTAAATGTCTAGTAGATGATAAGAATAAATTCAGGAAAAAATTGAAAGAATTTTTAATTGACAACTCCTTCTACTCTGTCGAAGAATTTATTTCTAAGGTACCTAAAAAATAACTGCCAGTAGCTTGTGTAAATATAGTTTACATAATTAATTTACCATGTATGCTATGACTGTACATCTCCTGGTGTATGTATTTAGTTTGTTACGCAATTGTTTACGGTACCATGTATGTTATGACTGTACATCTTGTGGTGTATGTATTATTTTGTTATGGAATTTTTTTAATGTACCATATATGCTATGACTGTACATCTTATGCTGTATGTATTATTTTGCAATGGAATTGTTTAATGTACCATGTATGCTATGACTGTACATCTACTGGTGTACTTTTTATTTTGTTATGCAACTGTTTATCTGTAAACTGACAACTTTCCACATCCCACAGAGCCAGTCTCTTATATTGGGATCAATGGAAAATGAATGTTTTGTTTTGTATTGTATTGTACTAATTTGAAAATAAGTAAACAGAAGTAATGTGCCATTTGTATTTTCGCAACATATTTGTACCAAAGGATAACTTAAAAAAAAAAATCTTTTACCGTAACTGTGACATGTTTCTAGTTTTGGTGGGAAGTGAGAGTCGCAATTAACAATTTAAAATCTACCTGTTTCCGTATTTTTTTAACAGAAATTGTGAACGGAATGTGTTCTCTGTAGCACGCAGTATCGCTGGTAGTTATCAGCTGTTTGTGTTATGTGTTGAAGAACGTGCAGCAGGAGTAATATTGCGTATTATTCTCTCGAGTCGTCAAGAGGAGGCGATATGGAGCCAATGAAGGCCGTCTTTATTAAGGAGGAGGTGGGTTTGTTACTTTTTATGCGTTTGTGGAGTCGAACAGTTCATGCATTGCTGATTGCTGCTCACAGTAACAAGGACGCTTTCGAATACATTGCTTTTATTTGTGTGGCTGATGCGAAATCCTAAACAATCTCATTTTACTTATCCATGTGCTATGATGTTGATTATAGTTGCAAAGCTACGTGTGAGCCGAGTCTTTTACAAAAACTGAGAATGTTTACTAGGATTTTTTTATCCGCTTGAGTTTTTTGTTTGAAACCATAAGTTTGTGATTATATTAAATCGATTTGGAATCGTTTGTCTTGTAGTTTATAAAACGAAGTGTCTTATATTCAGCAGTTGGTTCACACATTGATTTTATGTGATTTATATCAAACCATTTTTTCTGCTTATTTGTTGCTGACTAACAATGGAAGCACCCGAGTTCACCAATTTTTTAATGTCGGACAGTTGTTTACTAGTTATAATTACAGTTAGATGTGAAGTAATGATGTAGTGTATTGGGACCATTGCTATTAATTATTCTAATGAGTAATTGTGTTGATTGTTTTCTATCAGAAATTAGATTGTTTGCAGATGACATAATGCTATTGAAAAGGATCAAATCGATAGAGGACTGTAAACACCTGCAGGGTGATCTGGACAGAATATCTAGTTGGGTGGTAAACATGGGATGAAGATAAATGCAAAGAAGAGTCAGCTTGTTAGATACACACAAAAGTATAGATGATCAACAGAATGGCGGTGAAAGGTAGATGCTTGTACGAATTCTAAGAAAATGAAAAAAAAAGAGTAAATTAATTTCACCTGCCAGTGTAATTCATAGTTATCAGTTAGTATTTTTTAGAAAAAGTGCTAGCACAATTTTGCTGTGTAATTATGTACCTACATGTGTAGCGGTAGGAAGATATATGTTTCTCAGTGACGTATATTCCTATTGTACTAAAATATGCTCAAAATGGCATAATTGCTATATGGTAGATTAATTGGTTTAATTCTAGATGGGGATACCACTACAATCTCTTACCGCTTTGCGTAATGAACACACAGATCACGTGGTATATATGACATCAATGTGAAGTATTCAGTCTGCGCGTACTACCAGCAAAGTAGCAGCGATAGACGTCATTTGAAAATTTGGTATGTGCAATATCATGTGTTATGTTTACGTTTCACTTTGATCCAGGCTGCATTACGGTAGCTGTTGGGGCTTTGAGACATGAGTATATCTTCTCAGGTTATAGCTGGTAGGAAAAATTTTTCTGAGGGGGGGCTATCTGTTGTCATCAATCTGTGACTGGCTTATAGATAATAGAGGGTAAGAAATGCAGTATCAAAAGAAGTGGAAATAAAAATGGGAGTGCCACAGGGTAGCGTATTGGGACCATTGCTATTAATTATTCTAATGAATAATTGTGTTAATTGTTTACTATCAGAAATGAGATTGTTTGCTGATAATGTAATGATGGATAAAAGGATCAAAACAGTAGAGGATTGTAAACAGTTGCAGAGTGATCTGGACAGGATATCTAGTTGGGTTTGTAAACATGGGATGAAGATAAATGAAAGAAGAGTCAGTTTATTAGGTACACAAATAAAAAACTAAAGGTTGATTATGAATATAAGGTGGGGAAATAATTGCTTGTTGAACACTTGAAGTGTAAATATGTTCATGTTATGTTGAATAACAAGCTTAACTTGGCAGGACACATTGGACAGGTGGTAGGAAAAGGTTTCAAAATTCTGCACTTGTTGGAGAGAAGTAAAGGAGTTGGGTTACAAAACTTTGGTCAGACCATTGCTTGAATTTGGTAGTGTACTATGGGACCCACATTTTGTGTACCAAATACATGAGTTATAGAGGGTGCAAAAAGGGCAGCTAGATTTGTTTCTGGAAAATACTACAGAATGCAATCAATAACAGAAATGATAAAAGAGCTGGAATGGGATTTATTGGAAGACAGGAAGAGGGTCATGGGACTGTACAAGGCGTGTAGTGGTAATGAGGCATGGAAAGATATTGGTGTGCGAATGAAAATTAACACATGGAAGGGAAAAGATGACCATGGCCACACGCTTGCACTTGATTTCAGGCACAATTTGTCGTGGAATGAGCATATCGAGAATGTAGTGGGGAAAGCAAATTGTATGCTCCAATTTCTAGGTCGTAATTTAAATCAATGCACTCCGAAAGTTAAATCGATTGTATACAAGTTACTTGTACGTCCTCACTTAGAATATTGTTGTTCTGTATGGGGTCCCCATCAAAAGGGGTTAATGGAGGCATTAGAGAAGGTCCAAAGAAGAGCCGCCTGATTCGTGACATGTATATATAGTCGGAGGGATAGCGTAACTGCGATGTTTAAGGAGTTAGGTTTGGAAGACCTGGAACACCGAAGGCGTTGCTCTTGACGGAAGCTAATTGAAAAATTCACGACTGACGTATTTCGGAATAACAGCCAGCAAATATTGCTACCAGCAACATTCATTTCTCGGAATGATCACAATGGTAAGATAAAAGAAATCAGGGCCAGAACCGATTCATTTCTGTACTTATTTTTCCCACGAGCGATTAGGGAATGGAATAGAAAGGATTTACCAGGCGAGTAAACTTAAAATCCGACAGGAGTAGCTTTCGATAAAGCACTCCAACCATCCTGATCTGGGATTTCCATGGTTTTCCCGGATCCACACACTTTTAGTGAATCGCGGAGTAATAATAATAATAAGGGTGTAGGAAGATTCCTTTTTTTGGGTAAGGGTGTCAGGTATTAGAATAAGTTACCTAGAGAAATAGTGAATAAGACATTGAAGGAATTTATAGCAAAAATTTGCAGAGGGTAAATGTAGGTGGGTGCACGAAGGGGGAATATGGATGTGTAGGAAATAGCCACTAGAGCGTGCGCTCCATCACTACAGCTCTATTTGCATTTTAATAGAACCCTTTTTTAATGCTGTGGTTCAACGTAGCTTCTTGTATTGTTTTGAAGATCACAATTTCCATAGTTTTTACACGTAAAAAACTTTTTTTACGTTGTTTGGTATCCTCACATGCTGTAGCAGTGTGAATGGCCCTTCTTCACCAGCAGGCTTCTTCACTTCTAAGACATATGTTCAATGTGTAACAAAGAAATTAAAATCCGAGTAACGTATGTATCTGACTAAATCTACTGAACCTTTATTATTGCATTAATTATTCTGCATGAGGGCAGTAAAAGTCTGTTTGTATGTTGTTTCATAAATGTTGTCCAGACCTTACACTGTTATATTAATTAGAATACAACCAATGTAAAAAAAATAACTATATGTACAGTACATTAAAAAATTTGGTCACAGTGATTTTAGAGAATCGTATAAAAGACCACATCATTTTATTCTTTGACATCTAATTTATGCATCGTGAGTGGTTGCATAGTCATCTGTTGTGTAAGAGTGTCCTCTATTATATTTCCATACTTTAAAAAAAAATGTTAGTTGCTTTTATGATACAAGGCTTTTTAAAGAAGCAGTAATCACAACTATTGTACTTCTGTTATAGGAAAAACATTATAATTAGTTTGAAATTTAATTACTGATATACTACTTTACTTCTGGAGTCAATGGTAGTTGGCTTTCTAAGTTGAGCCCTATTTTTTAATAGCATTTTAATAGTAGTTTGCCTTTTTCAAATTTATTCCTGCTGCAAACTAGATTTTTTACAGTCACCAGTACCGATTTTTATCTCTGAGAAAGTATGCTTTGTCTGTTTGAAGGTCAACACTTGGGTATGTCATTTGGTAGGCTGTATGTTTGACTCTTGGTTTTTTATTAGCTATACCAGAGATATTTCAATTTTTTATGATTTCTGAAAATTACATCAAGTGCATTTCGTCCTGATTCCTTAAAAATTGCACAGCTGAATTCCTTCCCAGTCACTGTCCTCAATCCTTTCTTGGTCCCAATACTATCAAAGAACCATAAAAAAGATCAGTAGTTTTTATTTGTCCAGAACAGATATGATGTACTTGGTAGATATATATGCCAGTTCTTTCATATATAAAGTATCAAATAATTTTTTCAGAATTATTAAAACTAGTAACTGAAAATTTCTAAACAGACTGATTGAGCCTGCACGAGCAGTAATCATTCACTATGATGATTGGCGTATTCTAAGCCCTACCATCCAGATTCTAGTTTTCTATCTTCAGATTAATACGAAATCATTTCTTCATAAATGCTATTATCATGTTCTTTATTCCAAAATGGCAATTCTCTCCTAGATGTAATAATCATATTGTGGGAAAGAAGTGAAGTTATAACCAAAAATTAACCTATTTATACTATCTAGGATGTTTGTTTATTTATAATATAAAAGAATTCATTCTCATAATACATATTATAATTCTGCAAAAAGGCTATGCGAGCAGTCAGTGAGAATTTTCTCGTAGCCCTTCATAGAATTACTTTCCTTTTGCAGGACCAGCATGTGTGGATAGTATTCTGAAACTAACTAAAGTTTAATTTACAAATTGTTTGGGGCTTTAGTATTTGATGTTGTTTGCTTGTATTTTCATTTGGTTTGGCGTCAGCAAGTAATAAGGGTCAATAACTACTTTAAAAAGGAATTTTCATATTTGTATTGGTATTAAACTTCCTGAGTGAATGTTTTTGATTTTCCTTTATTTAAATTATATTCCTAAGTTTTGTCTATATTATATTGCATTTCGCATTATTTCCTTCTCTTTTTTTTATTTTAGGATATGCTGGAAGATGCCGACCAAGAGAATTCTGAACTGGAACCTGTTCCTGATGGGTAAGGTGTTTCCTTGTTATTAAACAGTAAGCTGCTGTTGTAGAACTTTATATTACTATAAAATCTGGTCAAGACTTGCCACAGTGTTAAATGTAGATTATTCTACCTAAAGCTGCGTTCACACTTGGATACTAGTATCGAGATTTATATATCTGACAAGTCGTGGCACTTTACCTCATACAAACTGCTCATACGTTGTCAAATATCAGAGTATCTCATACAAGTCGCTCATACATTTTGTATTTGCTCTTTCCACCTTTGACTATGACTGTATCTATAGAAATTTAACAAACCCAAAAACTCAAATGTGGAAATCAGTGATCTATACTGTTAGAAGAAGAATATTTCCATTGTTTATTCACTTTGTTTATGTCATTAGTGCTTTCCTTAACATAGCGTAAGCACCTTCTATTTCACATCTAATTAGAATTTTTTTTTTACCGCCATCGACATTTCCTTTCCTATGTCAGTATCATGTAAGCACACACACTTAAACAGTCTTCCTTATCAGATGGCTTTTGAATCCTTTGACAGTTCAAATGAAAATAATGAGATTTAATGGTACATCAGTGTACAGAAATATCAAGTAGGTTTTGATACTTGTGTATTCTGATGTAAATGCAAGCTTTATACTAATTCTAGTCAATGAAGGCCTCAGACAAGTATTGATTAATACATGTCCCAATAAGGTTCTGATACAAATCCCGAGACATGTTATAAATTTGTGCCAGATGTAAATACGTCATTTTTCTATGGTGAATAATTTACATGTAACTAATAAAACTCAATATCAGCATAACAGGTATCAGATATTAACCATTACAGTTTATGTTTTTCTGGGCTAAATTGAAGCATACTAATTGAATTTTATAGTTTAGTTTTATATTTGACTCACTTAACAGCAAATTTACATCTCTTTTTTCAGATTAATTTACTTTTATATATATATATATATATGCAAGTAGTATTGGATAAGAGGGATAGTAAACTTTTATTTTGCTGACTCGGGCAGAAATCTCACCAAGAACGGTGAATGAGCGGTAATACTCTGGCTTCAAATTCGGGAGGACATGGGTTTGAACCGCATCCAGCCATCCAGATCTGGATTTTCCGTGTTTTCCCCAAATCATTCTGAGCGAATGCTGTTGTGAAATCCCTTTCCATTCCTTGCCACAAGTCCTTTCTGCCTCTAATGACCAAAACATTGACTAGGTATGAAGCCATAAGCACAAAAAGGCAGAATCCTTGAGTTTAATAGCTTTTATCAGTTAAATGGTATAAGGCTGAAAAATTTAACTGCATTTAGTAGAAACAAATCATTTAATACATTACATAGTGTGTACACTTTTTCATACATCTATGTGTAATTATTATTTTCTCTTTCCTGTACCAGCTTATTTAATTTATTAACTGTAATGGTGCATGTACTCCGGTGGCTATTCAATCATCTAATTATACCTGTTTTATTTCAATTATTAATTAGCTTGTGTAATTTGAGTGTTACATCCCTCCCTAATCTTCTTTTGCAGTTTATAAATTTTAAATTACTTCAGCCTTTTGGTAAAATATTCATCACTTCACTTGGTAATTTGTTCCAATCCCAGACACTCTTAACCACAAAATAAAATTTTCCAACTATGTTACGCATGAAATCAAGAGCCAGCTTGTGTTCATGGCTGTCTTTCCCCTTCCATGCATTATTCCTGATTCTTTGACCAATATTCATCCAAGCCCCATCACCAATAATTTTTTTGTCGTCAGTCTCTTGACTGGTTTGATGCACTCCTCCATCCTTTCCTATCATGCACTAACCTTTTCATTTCAACATACACCTTACTACCCACTGCTTCATTTATTCTAATCTCTGTCTTCCTCGGCAGTTGTTAACCTTGACTGTTCCCTCCACTAACAAATTAACCAACCCAGCATGTCTCAAAATATGACCTACCAGCCTGTCTCCTCTTTCTGCAAGACTCTTCCACAAACTTCTTTCCTTGCCTATAATTTCCAAAACTTCTTCATTTCGTACTTTATCTGTCCGCTTAAGTTTTAGCATCAGATGTAATTGTAGGCTTCTGCGAGCATAGCCATAGCTGTCCAGGATGGTGCCCTGGAAGAAGACCTCAGAATGAGGGTCAGAACGTTGGCTACAAGAAATATGACACGGTGCCACCCAGACAGCCAAAAATCAACTAATTTTTTGCATCCTTCTATAGCACCACATTTCAAATGCTTCAATTTTCCTTCTGTCTGTCTCCTTGAAGTCCAAGTTTCACTGCCATAAAGTGCTGTGCTCCACACATTGTTTTAAAAAGTTCTTTCTGAGTCCTAAGATTAATATTTGAAATTAAAAGATTTCTCTTTTTCATGACGGCTCTATTTGCTACTGTTATTTTGTTTTTAATATCATTCCTGCTTCGGCCATCAGTAGTAATTTTACTTCCTAAGTTGGAAAATTCACTAAAATCTGCTATTATCCTCAACCTGTTCTGCTAACAAGACAATGTCATCAGCAAATGGTAGCATAACGGTTTTTTCTCCTTGAGCATTTATGCCACATTCAAATCTTTATTTCACTTCCTTTATTGCTTCTTCTGCATACATTTGAATATTAACAGAGATAAACTACAACCTTAACTCACACCATTTTTAATTGATGCATGTGTCTCATGATTCTCTACTTTTATTATAGCTACTTTTTTCTAAAATAAGATTATAAAGTATCCACATATCTCAGTATTTTAGACCTGACTTCTTTAAAATTTTGAACATCTTGTCCCACCTAACATTATCAGAACGAATTTCTTAATAAACAAACGCTATAAGAGTATCTTTGTTTTTCTTGATCCGCCCTTCAAGTATTAATCTTAACGCCAGAATTGCTCCTCTTTTACTGCGGTTTTTGCTATTATTGGCAAACAGGAGTTCCTTTCTGCCATTATCAATGATGTGCTCACTAATGACATCCATTACAGCAGAAAGTAGAAAAGGACCTAATGTTGATCGTGCTCAGAGCCTGCTTCAATATTGAATGCTCTAGTGTTTCTATGATGTGTGTTCACTTATGTTAAAGAGCCATCATACATTTCCTTTATCATATCTTTTCTGTAACTCCTTCCCTCCATAGTCACCAGAACACTAAATCACATAGTATTTTATCATAGACCTTTCCAAAATTTATGATGTATAATATTGAAACAATTAATGTTTTCTCTTGGAATTGCCCTGCAATAAACAAAGGATCAATTGTACTCTTTCCTTTTACAAACTAATACGGAAATTCAATTATGTTCATGACTTTTCGAAACCTGATGTTAAGAATTCCAGTAAGTTTTCATTCTTCTGAAGTCGCCACGCTACAGTATATTACCTTTACTCTTATATATGGATGTCAGTATGGTGGATCTCCATTTAATTTAATTTAATTGCAATGGAGCACAGGCTCCGGTGGCAAATTCCCTACACCCCCCCCCATCTTTCCCCTATCCTGCACCCACCTATATTTACCCTCTACAAATTTTAGCTTTAAATTCATTCAATGTTTTTGGTAAATAATTCATCATTTCTCTAGGTAACTCATTCCAATGCCCTGACACCATTACCTAAAAAAGAGAATCTTCCCACACCCTTGTGCCTGAAATCGTGTGCAAGCTTGTGATCAAGGTCATCTTTTCCCTTCCATGCACTACTTTTCAAACCTACTCCAATATCTTTCCATGCCTCATCGCCAGTATATGCCCCTGTACACTCCCATGATCCTTCTCATCCTCCTCCTGTCTTGCAATGAAA
>JARYHS010001113.1:3733745-3760360 GCA_031002005.1 Vandiemenella viatica | reverse complement strand
GTGAGGAATGTGCTGGAGCATTGTCGTGATGGAAGCACCAATTTCCTGATGACCACAACTCCGGTCTCTAGCGCTGCACAGCATCATGTAGGTGATGGTGGACTTCCCCATAGTACTCTCTGGTGATTGTTTGACCCTGCGGTGCATACTCTTGGTATACTACACCGCTGTAGTCAGAGAAAGTAGTTAGGTCTCTTGACGTTGCTGAGTACTTGGCAGGACTTCTTTGGTCTTGTGGAATGCATCCACTGTGACGACTGGGATTTGGTTTCAGGGTTGTACCCGTACACCCAGGACTTGTCACCAGTGATTATGGTGTTCATGAAGGCAGTCTCATTGTTTGTGAAGTCCTGACATCCTGTGAGACTTCAAAACGGTGTTGCTTTTGCGCCACTGTTGGCAGTTTTGACACTCTCTTCATTGCCAAATCTTTGGTCACAATGGAATGTGCCGAAAAGTGCTGATGCCCACCTCATCCGCAATTTCTCGGATAGTGACACGACCGTCCCACATCACCAGAGTGTCTACTTTGGCAATGACCTGGTTGTTTCAGCATGTTAATGGCTGTCCAAGTGTGGCTTGCTCTCCACAGATGTGTGGCGATCTTTAAACGGTTTGTACCACTCCTTAATTTTTATGATACATATAGCAATATCACCGAAAACTATCTGAATCTTCCAAATAGTTTCCACCTGGCTGTCGCCAAATTTCTTACAAAACTTGATGCAGTAGCGCTGCTCCAATCTTTCCGTCATTTTTTTGGTAATTAAAAACCAATGAGAGCACTACACACAACCTCATTCAAGTGTTGCTTACCAGCAACTGTCTCTATCGACAGATGGGGAAAAATTTTGATCTGCAAATTGTTATTTGTGGGTTGGGCTGGGATTGTTTGGCGAACAGACAACGTCGTTTTCATTTGAATTTGCTGGAGAATTTGCGAAAACTTTAAGTTACGAGTGCAACGAAATACTTCTTCCGCCAACCTATTTAGGTCGCAATGACAGGAGGGATAAGATTAGTGAAATAAGATGCCGTACTGATTCATTTATGTATTCCTTCTTTCCTCGATCTGTTCGGGATTGGAATGGGCAGAATTAGGATTGGTGCTTAGCACCCTCTGCCACCCACAGTATTTGTGATTTGCAGAGTACAGATGTAGATGTAGACTATAGAGCCACCTTATAAACAATCCATCACATCGTTTCTGATTGTCCTCTTCGAACCTACAAAGGAACAGTAGCAGAAATACGTGATGTTTTGACCAGTGTAGTTGATTTGATAAAAACATTTTATACAGAGGTACAAAATTTTACAAACTTGTGATATGCTCATTTGTCCTCATTTTTTATATATCTTTGTTGAATATTATATGATAAATAAATAAATCACCAGTAGATAAATCCTTCTAGTTTTCCATACCTCTGTAACAATAGTCCGTTGTTGATTTACTTAACAAAGATGCAGCAGCTGGAATATATAATATATATGAAACAGAAAGTTCACCATTTCATTACCAACAACATTTTCAAAATTACTCTTAAGTGGAGAACTACAGGTATCAAATATATAATTCTTCTACCCCAGTGACATGATGATATTATACAAGTATTTCTTTAATTTACCATTTCCCAGCAGTACAGGTGTTCATACAGGTTTGGGATTAAAGTTAACATTGTCCTCAGGATACAGAGCACTTTAGCTTTGATTTTCATTAGTCCAGGTACATATAGCAGTGTATTGTTACATCACTAGCTTGTCTTAGTGATACTTGTAAATTCCAAACAGAAAGTTATAGTTGATTTCTTGTTCTTCATTTTTTCAAAACAAAACTAATAGTCCACAACATTTTCAAGAACAATGTGCAACATGTAAAAAAAAAAAAAAAAAATCACACTTTGTCTGCTGTCACTTCTTTATCAGAGAAAATTGTTTATTTTCTGTGGCAGCAACTGAAAAGTAATGTAGACTATTGTTCTTAGGAAATTTGTCCTGTGCTATTGGTTTTCCATAGTTGATTCAATGTTCTTTGGTTTTCTTCAAAATAAGTTTTAAAAAAAGAATAAACTGTAACAATTGCCACTGACAATGTTTTAAAATAAAAATATGGTTGTGAAGAGGTTTCCTTCATAAAATAAGTATTATGTAGGCTTTAACTGTTTTAGGATGAGTACTGGTGATGGTTTCACTTTGAATAAAAATGATCATTAAGTTCTTGTGATGAATTAATACAGCTGTAAGTTTGAGATTTAAACTTGAAAATAAAAATTAAAGTAGTTTTGGGTTTTGTTAAGCATAAAACCTACTTTTATGGGTATTTTATTCCTCAATTCTCCTCTTGCACAAAAACAGACTTTTTTGTTTAACAAATAATAATAATTTAAAAAAGAATTTAAGTTTCAACAAATAAAAATCTTAACCTCCAAAGCTTTTTAATTGCCACTAAATTTTAAACTGCCATTTGTCTAAAGTTGCTAGTAGCATAGAAAACGAAAAATAATAGCAAAAAAATTTAGAACCATTAAGAATTAAACCTTGACTTTTTGTGTGGAATGCTACTACATTAACCCAGAGCTAACACACAATGATGATATAAAATTTGCTTTTACATTACCATCTACATCCCAGTCTTCACAGGTGTACCTCCATATTGTGTTGTGCAAACACAATATTTTGATGTTTTCCACAAGACAATTTGGCAGTACACCCGTGAAGACTATATTGGCAACCATACACTGGGAAAGTCTCTGTTCTTACATAAATAAACCATGAACTAAGGGGTCTTTGACCTAATAAAAGATTCATATCAGTGGATGATGTAGTCCTTACAATTAAAACTTAGCAGGTGTTTCTCATATATCTTATGTATCATATTTCAATTGAGACTCGTAAAATTATGGGTATCAGGTTGGTTGCAGCAAAGAAAATATGCAAGTTAATCTCTACACTGTTCATATAATTTCTGTTGATTTCATTATTATTGCAGTGGTGGTACATCTCTATACAATACCTATTATTTGAAGTAAATTAATTAATTTCTTTTATTTGCAGGTTAAAATTTGATCTGCAACTAAAAAATTTAGTTTTGTGTTGTGATCAAAGTGAAGGCAGCAGTATGGAGGATTTACAAATTACACGTACGCCTTTAACCAGACCTGGTGTCAGTAATACCAGTGTCTCCTATGAGAACAGTTGTAGCACCGCTACATTTGTTAGTCGATCACAATATACATGTGCTATGTGTCTTAAATATTTCTCCACTAGGGACAAGCTAATAAGCCACGTCTTTTGCCATGATCTGTACATAAATTCGCCATTACATATTTGTCAATTCTGTGGGCTAGTTTTCTCAGATCTGTTGAAGTTGTGTGCCCATAGCTTTCAAGAGGAAGTTATATTTAAAGAGCCATCATTAATTGAACTTGCTTGTGCATTCTGTTCAGAAACTTTTTCATCTTGGTGCTCTCTAAGAAATCATGTGTTCACTTACATCTCACGTGTTTCACCTCCATCATATGTTTGTGCATATTGCTGCCAAGTATTTAAAGACATGACAAAACCCCACTTTCATAAATATACCAGCAGAACTTCACAAGGAAGGTAAGTTATTAGTTTGTATTTTGAAATTTGATTTCAATTATTTCTATTTATCAGAAGTTTTGCATTTATATTGGATATATGTCTGCTTAGTTACTTCAGTTTAATGAAGTGAGAAAGTAGTGTTTGATCCAATAGCTAACATTTGTGCTGTTACATGAGTTTTAAGTAGTAAGTAAGCTAGATTAATACAAAACCGTCTTCTTTGATGAATAGTTTCCTCATTGCTTCATTTGGCAGCAGTTGATAACTAACATCATGCAACTGATGAAGTTCCTAGTTACTGCAAAATAGGAATACAATGTAAAAGACAGTCTCATCACAATCTGGAGAGGAATATTTTGGGAAGAAGATCTGAATAACTTGTGTTAATCTATGATTTAAAGTGTCTATGGATTATTGAATGCCCGTTGTCTAGAATTCCTTTCTTCTCTGAGTTGAAACTTCAAGAGTTGATTGAAAGGAATTAACACTTTCAGCAAGGGAGGTCTTTTCAGAGTTATTATAACACATTACGGATCTGTGAATTTTTACTATTTAGTTTGGGAATTTTGCTTAAGTTTTTTTTTTTTTTTTTTTTTTTTTTTTTTTTTTTTTTTTTAGTAAAATATGTACAGTAATTTAGGCAAATTAGTGGTCTTTCTGACTAGGTAACTAATTGTGAGATAAAATGGGAACCACATTACTTTAATTTAACTAAGATATAATTGGGTGTGGAGTACTAGGTAGATGACAGGTAAAAAGATTGGTGTATTTGTTTAGTGTGTATGATGACATTCTTACTTGGATGGCTAAGGGATAAAGAATGAGTGTTAGCTTATGAAAAGGAGAACCGACCATGACCTTATACTCATACTTGTTTTGAGGCATCAGTTAATGTTAGTTTTTTTTATATCTGAGGTAGCTGAATCATTTTTGTAATAAGATCATAAAAGACTGAAAGAATTTAAATTGGAAATCAATATGATTGACATAAGTAGGTGGGTAATGGAAGCTGTCACAATGACATGAACCCCTGTATAGTTTAAAATGATAATGTTGCATCTGTATTAAACACACCATTTCCTCATTTCTTTGGCTTGACTTTGAAATACCTCTTGTAAATAAAAGCAAATTTTGGAATTAGTGTACAGAGTTTCCCTAGTTAAAAATTGTAGAAATAACATAAATAATCGATATAAAAAATTTCAAACTACTAAATGTAATGAGTAATGTAAACTAAATATAATTTTTTTTTAAATATTTTGGAAACTTCTGAGGGATAACATAATGCCTTAATCAAATACTGGTGATATCTATATATTAAATGAGAAATTGGAAGCCTTTTCTTCTCATGAAAATGTGTTATGACACCTGGTTAGAAATCATTAATATTATTTCTTCTTTTAGTTTTTAACACTTATTTTGGTCAGCATTTACTCTGTGATATGACAGTTCTATTTAACTACTGTCAATGGCCAGTATATTAATTCAAGATAGGAGTGTGCCACTATCATGGCTAAATGTATGAGTTTTATACTACAAAGACAATGCTGGAAGTTCTGGGCCTGGCACAGGGATGGCATTGCTATTGATGTGACTTTGTGTTTTCTTCTTTGCTTACAATGTTAGCTTCAAACATAAAGTATTTTTTTTTTTTTTTTTTTTTTTTTTTTTGACAGTGCATTGGCTGTGTTACTGGCTGTAGAGGTTCTGAGTGTGATATGTTGATTCTAAATTCTTAAATAACAACAAATGTACATTGGTTTGTGTCTCCCACTAGTGGTTTTCAAGTAAGCAACATGGCGTTATGCAAGCATATTCAGGCGAATCTCAGTTAGTGGGATATATGCAAGATATTTCAGATGAAATAGACAAGGGAGGCCAAATTGATAGTGCAGAAATACATCTATCAAATGCTTTTAATTGAGTTAGCCATAAAATGGTAGTAAATAAGGTAAAAACTATTGTAGTGGATGAGAAAGTGACTTGCTGGGTAGAAGAATTTTAAAAGGTAGAAAACAAAATGTTACAGTAGGAAATGCAATATCAAAAGAAGTGGAAGTAAAAATGGGAGTGCCACAAGGTAACATGTTGGGACCATTGCAATTCATTATTCTAATGAATAAGTGTGTTGATCGTTTTCTATCAGAAATTATATTGTTTACAAATGACATAATGCTGTATAAAAGGATCGAAATGGCACAGGATGGTAAACATCTGCAGGGTGATCAGGACAGGATATCTAGTTGGGTTGGTAAACATGGGATGAAGATAAATGCAAAGAAGAGTCAGCTTATCAGATACACAAATAAAAAACTAAAGGTTAATTATGATTATACTGTAGGGAAAGAATTGCTTGCTGAAGACTTGAAATCTAAATATCTTGGCATTACATTTGATAACAAGCTTAACTGGGCAGGACACATTGGACAGGTGGTAGGAAAAGGTTTCAAAATTCTGCACTTACTGGAGAAAGTGATGAGGGGATGTACGAGAGAAGTCAAGAAACTGGGTTACAAAACTTTGGTCAGACCATTGCTTGAATATGGTAGTGTAGTATGGAACCCACATTTGAGTATCAAATACAGGAGTTGGAGAGGGTGCAAAAATGGTCTGCTAGATTTGTTTCTGGAAATTACCAGAGAACTCAAACAGATATGATAAAGGAGCTGGAATGGGATTCATTGGAAGACAGGAGGACAGAGAAGAGGGTCATAGGAGTGTACAAAGTCTATATTGGTGATGAGGCATGGAAAGATATTGGCGTAAGAATGAAAAGTACTGTCTGGAAGGAAAAAGATGACCATGACCACAAGCTGGCACTTGAATTTAGGCACAAGTAGGAAGATTCTCTTTCTTAGGTAATGGTGTCAGGGATTGGAATATGTTACCAAGAGAAATGATGAATAATTTACCGAATAACTTAAATTAAAACTGATGCACCCCAAAATGTCCCCATGTGGCAATAGTTATTCTGAATCATCCAGTACAGACTGAACGTGTGTTTAGTGACTTCTGACTCAAACCCAGATGGCAGACACCTTTTTTCTCCTTTTGTTGAGTCAGTCTATTACTCTGTTCTTTCAGATTGATACTGTTTACCTGCTCGTCGTTCTATTCAGTGGCTTTGATATGAGTGCAAAGTTTGATCTGGATTTATATCTCTTTGGTGATAGTTCATATCTATTTAGAGGTGGGAATTTCGTTCTTTTCTGAGTTGTTGTCAGCAGCTGTTTCTGGTAGGTGTGTGGCAGGGGCAGTGTCATAGATGTCTCTGGCGTTATCTGATGAACTGGAATATTTTTGCTTTTTTGTATCAATCAGCTCCGTTACATCCTATACATAATGTATGCGTTTTTTTTTGTGTGTGTGTCTGGGGATGTGAAGGAGGTTTAATAAGTGGTTGACTGAAGAACTCATATATATGCAGGGTGTTACAAAAAAGGTATGGACAAACTTTCAGGAAACATTCCTCACACACAAACAAAGAAAATATGTTATGTGGACATGTGTCCGGAAACGCTTACTTTCCATGTTAGAGCTCATTTTATTAGTTCTCTTCAAATCACATTAAACATGGAATGGAAACACACAGCAACAGAACGTACCAGCGTGACTTCACAAACACTTTGTTACAGGAAATGTTCAAAATGTCCTCCGTTAGCGAGGACACATGCATCCACCCTCCGTCGCATGGAATCCCTGATGCGCTGATGCAGCCCTGGAGAATGGCGTATTGTATCACAGCCGTCCACAATACGAGCACGAAGAGTCTCTTACATTTGGTACCGGGGTTGCGTAGACAAGGGCTTTCAAATGCCCCCCATAAATGGAAGTCAAGAGGGCGGTGAATCGAGGAAGTACAGTACACACTAACGAAACTAAAATGAGCTCTAACATGGAAAGTAAGCGTTTCCGGACACATGTCCACATAACATATTTTCTTTGTTTGTGTGTAAGGAATGTTTCCTGAATGTTTGGCCGTACCTTTTTTGTAACACCCTGTATATATATATATATATATGAACAGTAGTCTGAGCAACTGAATAGCACACATAATTGCAACCCAACAGAATATTAGGGAGTACGAATCACATGAGGCATTGAACTATGTGTGACTAAGTTAGACACACTGACTGAGTTAATTAATATTAAACAGAGGAATGTCGCTATCTAACAACTTTAACATGAGACAACTGGCTAGCACACAAAGTCTAACTACACTGGTTGCAGTGAGAGCAACTGACAAAGGCTCTTACCACTCTATATTGTGTCACCTCTTACAGCTCACTACCAGCGACTTTGAGTATATATGTTCATTAAACTAAATAAAAATATTAAAAATGACTTTTTCAGATCGTAATAAATATTCTGGCCATTGAAGACTTAATTTGTGCCCCACAGGACAGGCTTGTTGCACTGTGGAGTAGCAAATAGCTAAAGCAGAAATCTGGTCAGCTTGCCTAAGTTATTATTACATGAAGATACTTTCATTTTGACATTGCTGCAGATGTTTCTGGACTTGTGATTTTTATCAAGAGTCACGCCGAGGTATATTGGCTTATCGCCATGTTTAAAAGTTGCTAAACTTTGCTTTATATTCAGGATAGGCTTAACCTATTTATTACACAGATGAAATGCACAGATTTCATGTTTGTAGGATTTGTTTTGAGATAATTTTGGTTATTGTAAGTCTCAAGATATCTGAGTGTATTCTTAAGCGTCTCCTCGACAGATCCAGACGTTTAATGTGACCAGCTAGAGCAAGGTAATCAGGATAAATGAAGGTCTCACAACAGTTGTACTGTAGTTGATTGTTAGTGAATATATTAAAGAGTGTTGAAGTAACAACACTGCCCTATGGAAGATCATTGATTGGTTTCTACGGCTGACTTTTTGTATTTTGGAAACATGAAGAATGGCCATTTACTAACGATTTTCTTTGTATATGTGTCGAAATAATGATCGCCCAGTGTTAACATGATTTGTGAAATAGTTTTCTTTAAATGACTAAAAGCAAACATTTTGTATCTCATTGTTATGGAAATAGAAAATCGTGCCATCGTCAAGTTTTTCATTTTGAATTGTTTATAGCTTACCAAAATTCGTCTAAATTTATTAAAGGTTTGTTTTATCTTCAACAGTGAAGAAATGAGTTACTGAATTTAAATGTGTTCATACAGCTCTTGAATTTTATCCACGTGGTCGATGACCAACACTAATTGCAGTTGGAAACATAGAGAAAGTACACAATCTGGTATCAAAAGATGGGCATTTTATCAATTTGCTGATCGGTGTATATGGAAAAAGGGAGCGTTACAATTTTCAACGAGAGTTTAATACTACAGAAGTTTCTACAAAGATGGACGCCAAATTTGCTAAATGTACATGTAGAAATAAGGAAAAGTGTTTTTCAAGTATGCTTTGACAGTTTTAACAAGTCTCCTGAATCTTGTGCAAAGACTTGCTACTGAGAAGTGGATCCACTACTGCAATGCTATAAATGAAACTACTGAAAACAATTGGTGGACGGCGGTAAATCAGCATCAAAAACGTCGAACTTGATTACTTCTGCGAGAATATTCATGGCTAGTATTTTTTTTGGAGAATAAATCGATAGTTTTGTGGTAATTGTCTTCATAAGGGGAAAACAGTTACTGGCGAATTTTACATAAGTCATTTACGCTAAATTCATGGGAAGATATATGGATTACAAAGATAAATATCATTCTTCAGCGCAGTACACCTATCAGCACGTGTTTCGGCAATGAGAAAAGAGTGGTGTAAAGTACGAATTGTTGCAACATCGACCCCATTCATCAAATTTGGTCCCCAGGTGCTTCCATCAATTTCCAAGCCAATTGAAATACCTGAAGATCACTTGGACATGAGACCAGATCAATTGATAGTTGATGAACGAATTTTCGACGGCGTAACGTGCCATCATCTTCAGGTTGCGTCTGCTGGCCGGCGTGAGGAGGGCAGTCCAGGACGCGACTGCTGGGCCGGACATTTATACCCTTCGAGCCATCCCCGCCACTCCCGCCGCAGCGCTCCGATAGCGGTGGTGGGGGCGGTACGTTCCGATGCGTCGAGGAATGACCATCAGTCTGTATGCCACCTCCGTAGCGGACTGTGACCGAGCGTGGTGGTGTAACGGTTAGCGTTCTGGCCTCGCATTCGAGAGGACGGTTGTTCGAATCCCCATCCGGGCATCCAGATTTGGGTTTTCCATGGTTTCCCAGATCTCTCCAGGCAAATGCCAGGATGCTTCCTTCAAAAGACCATGGCCGATATCCTTCCCATTCCTCGCCCCCCCCATCCATTCCCGTCTCTAAAGTCCTCACTGTTAAGAGACGTTAAGTTGTTAAGAAAAGCGGGCTGGGCCGTGGCCCTGGGTATGAAGCCTGAAACCCAGCACTGTAGTTGCTCCACAAACTTCAGAGCCAAGGGACAGTGCATGACGGAGGTGTCATACAGATTGATGGTCACTGCTCGACGTGTCGGAGTGCCACGGGGAAAGTGGAGGGGATGACTCGAAGGGTATAAATACCGACCCTGCCGGTCCGGCCCAGAAGTGCCCTGAACTGAACTCCTCACACCAGCCAGTAGACGTAACCTGAAGATGATGGCACGTTACGCCGTCGAAAATTCGTTCATCTACGATCAACTGATCCGGCCGCATGCTGGAGAGATCTTCAAGCATCAGATTCGCCGGGAAAACCTATGATTACATAATAAAAATACTGACACAATACCAAAGGAAGTGATAATAAATGGAGATATTTCTACATCTATTGGAATGACACATTCATTAGAGAAATGGGAACCTACTGGAAAATATAAATGCATTTTTTTAAATAAAACTTATCATCTTGACCTTGAATATACCGCATGCTAATTTGTGTGTAAAACATAGTTCTTTAGTAGAAACTGGAACTGGTGTTATTTGCTTATATAAATCTGTTCTGTTATATATAAACATTTTCTTTTTCTTCTAATGATGTTTTCTTACAGAAAGTTTGCAACTATTATCGCATAATCCTCCTCGTTATTTGTTGCTCTTATTAAGGAGATTTTGTTGTGTGTATCAAACCAATATTGGAGATTTTTTACGGCTAGGTTTCCTTTTTCCTGTAATATTGCCTTCAGTGACAAGCTGCATCCATCTGTACACACCATTAACGAAGTATAGCGAATGTCTGCTCCTTTCTTGTGGTTATTAATGACCATGAGTACCCTTAGTGAGGGTATTATTTCATCATTAGATGTAGTCATATTGCTCTGTAGATAACTGTCATAGGTTTTTAGATTAGCAAAAGTTTTAATTTTCTTATATAAGATTTTTTGAAGACAGCAAAAAGTGTTGCTAATATTCATTTCATTTGCATGGTTAATGTTTTATACACAGGCATACTCAAACTATTTAATCATTCGAATACATTTTCTTGTAATGTATGTTTTTATTATGTGTTATGTAATTGGGTGATTAGTTAGAGATCTTAAATGTTACCTATAGTCTTAAAGATCAGTTTTGTTTAATATATACAAATACCGAATATTACTTTGTCTAATACCGTCAGTAAACAATTTATACCTACCAGAATTAATATCTAACGAAAGTATATCTTACTTGGAGACCATCAGACATATTAAGAACGGATTTCGATCTCCTTCATATATGATGAAGGGTACACAGCATATATGTCTGTGGTATAGTCGTTTCTCAAACTGTGCCCTAATTTATATTAACATGCATAGAAACAAAAAAAAATCTAGATACCCTCGATATAATAAAATTATTATACCGCATTATCAAATGGCGTCGTGGTCTATGTGGTAGGGTGATGGATTCATAATTTACACTGGGTTCTAATCTCACCAGAATCAAATATTTTTATTTTATTTTTATCTTCAGAAATTATGAAGCTTGACTTTTTTATTTTGTTTAAACTTCATTTACATACTTTTACTGCGGGAAATAAAATTTCAAACAAATCACAGTTCTTGTAATAGATACCACAAAATGTAATTTTGGCCAATATACCAACAATGGCTTCATAATATACCTTGCTCATACCCAATGAAATTAAGTCAGGAGGTGAATTGAAATTGGAATCTGACACAAGCATTTTGCAATTTTGATAAGCATTTGTCACTTGTTCTTCCATTTCCTTGTTGAGCTCCATTTTTCGTCACGGATAGACTTAGTAGTTTATTTTCAACCATTTACAGGCAACTGTTCCTGGAATAAATCGAGTCTACAAGAGATAAAGGAAAAACTATTTTCCCAATGCTACGTATTTCGTTTAACACCTTTGATGATATTCAAGTAAAGAAACAATTAACATGAAATAAGTACAATGGTAGTAACTATTTCAACTGAAAATGCACCGAAACAATAAACATAGTAACAAAAAATTAAAAAGTAATATAAGAATCGAGACTTTCCTGGTGTATGATTGCAATGAAGTCTTCAAGGCTGTATGGTCGATTTGTGTTTTGAAAAGACAATAAGTCGATTTATCCGTGAAATCATTACAAAAAATATATTAAGGAAAAGAATGACACTGAATTGTAGGTAATATGATTTGTTTTAAATATTATTTCACGGCATAAAAGTATGTAAATAAAGTTTAAATAAAATGAAATAGTCGAGCTTGATAATTTATGAAGATAAAAATAAAATAAAAATATTTGATACTGGTGAGATTTGAACCAGGGTCAGAAAATTATGAATCCATCACCCTATCACATAGACCACATCGCCATTTGAAAAAACGGTACAATAGTTTATTATATACAGGTTATTTAGATTTTTTTGTTTCTATGCTTCTTAATATTTCAGAAACTAGAGCGCATTTTGAGAAATTACCACAGACATATATGTTGTGTACCCTTCAACATATATGAAGGAGAACAAAATCCGTTTTTAACAAGTCTGATGGTTCACAAGTTAGAGTCTTTTATGAATATATGAATATATTAATTTGTCACGAAACAAAACATCGACTTTTCCTGTTTACAGGGTTTATTGTGACTACAAAAGCAGCATTCAAACCTATGGGCAGCAACATTCTACTGCTGAACTCCAAAGCAACACCGAAGAGATGGAACCAGTCACAACCTACGGCCATAGTAGTAGCTTCAAATACAAACAAATCATTAAGAAAAGTCAGTCAGATAAAATGTTAAATGTTTGCAAATTACATAAAACATTACATATACCATTTTTCTATCTTAAAAGTCATCAAAATATTAATAGCACCAATATTCCAAATCCAAGAATAGTATGTAAAAAATCTTTCACCCAATCTGATAGTCTTCAAGAAATTCAGAAGATTGATTCTAGTGAATGCCTGTTTTGTTGTGAATTTTATGGAAAATCCTATACATATTCTAGACATCTTACACAGCACCAGCAGATTCAGTATGTTGGACATCAAGTTTGTAGAAAATCTTTTACAAAGCTTGACTGTGTTAAGCCTAATCAGACGATTCGTTCTGCAAAACGCGTATTTTTGTGTGAAGTTTGTGGAAAATCTTTTAAACGCTCTGGGTCTCTTAAAGTCCATTGTAGAATACATTTGGGTGAGCAACCATTTAGTTGTAATTCTTGTGGAAAATCTTTTATATATTCTAACAGTCTGAAGAAACATCAGAGAATTCATTCTGGTGAGCGCCCATTTTCATGCAAAACTTGTGAAAAGTCTTTTACTGACTCAGGTAATCTTAAAAGGCATCAGATAATTCATTCTGGTGAACGTAAATTTTATTGTGAAGTTTGTGGAAAGTCTTTTACTGACTCGGGTTATCTTAAAAGGCATCTGAAAATTCATTCTGGTGAATGTAAATTTTCTTGTGAAGTTTGTGGAAAACGTTTTACACAATCTAGGAGTCTAAAAGAACATCTCACGAATCATTTGGGTGAACACCCATTTTGTAGTAATTCTTGTGGAAAATCTTTTAAATATTCTAACAGGCTTAAGAAACATCAGAGAATTCATTCTGGTGAGCGCCCATTTTCATGTAAAATTTGTGAAAAGTCTTTTACAGACACTGGAAATCTTAAAAGGCATCAGAAAATACATTCTGGTGTACGTAAATTTTCCTGTAAAGTTTGTGGAAAGTGTTTTACTTATTCAAAAGATCTTAATCGTCATTGGAGGATTCATTCTGGTGAACGGCCATTTTCTTGTGAATTTTGTGGAAAATGTTTCAGACTATCTGGGGCCTTAAAAGAACATCTCATGATTCATTTGGGTGTGCGCCCATTTTGTTGTAATTCTTGTGGAAAATCTTTTATATATTCTAACAGTCTTAAGAAACATCAGAGAATTCATTCTGGTGAGCGCCCATTTTCATGTAAAGTTTGTGAAAAGTCTTTTACAGATGCTGGAAATCTTAAACGGCATCAGAAAATTCATTTTGGTGAACGTAAATTTTCCTGTAAAGTTTGTGGAAAGTGTTTTACATATTCAAAAGATCTTAATCGTCATTGGAGGATTCATTCTGGTGAACGGCCATTTTCTTGTGAATTTTGTGGAAAATGTTTCAGACTATCTGGGGCCTTAAAAGAACATCTTATGATACATTTGGGTGAACGCCCATTTTCTTGTGATCTTTGTGGAAAAACTTTTATGACTTCCAGTAGTCTTAAGCGTCACCAGAGGATGCATTCTAGTGAACGGCCTTATTGTTGTAGTGTTTGTGGAAATTCTTTTAAACAATCTGGACATCTTGTAGAGCATCAGAGGATTCATACCAGTGAACGCCCATTTTCGTGTGAAATTTGTGATAAATCCTTTACACATTCTGGAAATCTTAAACAGCATAAAAGGATTCACTCTGGTGAGCGGAAGTTTGTTTGTGAAGTTTGTGGAAAATCATTTACAAGGTCTGGTGATCTGAAGTGTCATCAGACGATACATTCCAATGACCGACCTTTTTCTTGTGAAATTTGTGGAAAGTCTTTTCGTAATCCCGCTTATTTTAAGCGTCACCAAAGGATCCATTCTGGTGAGTGACGATTTTCTTGTGGTGTTGTGAAAAATCATTTACACACTCTGGACATCTGATTATTCATTCTGCTGAATGACCATTTTCTTAATAGCTGTGGGAAATTTGTTAAATTGTCTAGCTATCTCACACAGTATCCTTGGACTCAATCAGTTGAGCATCTGTTTTCTCTGTGAAGCTGTTGGAAATTGATTTACTCATTCTGAATGACTTAAAGTCGATTGAACGATTCATTCTGATATTATTCTTGCAAAGTTTGTGGTTAATCTCTTACACAATTTAATTAAAGCATAAAGTGATTTGTTTTGGATAATGTGTATATAGTTGTAAAATATTAGGGAATTCTTTTACAATTTTTGCAAATTTTAACACACATATTATTCGTTAATCTAAATGCTCAGTTTTCTGTGATTTATACAATGCAGGCATTTTATCCTAGATTGGAGAATTACTTTATGTGAATGTTTCAAAGTTTTTCCCATTATTTTATAGGGTTGACATATAAATAATATTAGAGGATTCAGTCAGTTTATTTACACTATTCTTTTGAATTCACATGTTTTGAATTCATAACAAGCATTGTAGAAGTCATTCTGGCGAATACTTATTGTCTTCTGAAGTTTGTGGATAACCTGTTAGTATAGAATCAAATTATATTATGGCCTTTTTCTTGTAGAACTGGAAGAAACACAATGTTATAGATTGGTAATCTCCAATTTCATTCTAGATTTCATTTGAATAAATACTAATTTCTCCTAATTTTTATATGCAAAATGGTAATCTAAATACTTGGTGACATTCAAGTGAAGGCTATTTTTCTTCTTAATTGTAAAAGAAATATTTTTTTTTTACATTTGGATCACTATCAGAAATTGTAACTAAACATTATGAGATATTCATAGATGATCTGGCGTTGTTAAAATACGTCAAAGTATTTTGTGAAAAGTAATTTTTTAATTTCTGTTTCCCAGTCTAAGAGCATTTATTTTGTAGTTACTCTTATAGGTTTATTGGAAAAAATGTGTAGTAAATTGGCTTGTAATGTTTTATCATGGAAAATCTTTTATCTTTCAAATTATTGGGAATATTATCTGTATTTTACCTATGAAATATAAATAGGTATAAGAATGAAGGTAAACAATATTTGCTTTTAGCCAGATTTGTATATTGACTCATAAGCATTTCCATCCAGTGTTGATTTATTTGGTTTATCTCACGCCTAAACTTTCATTATTGTTGGGTGAAACTCTTAATACTAGTAATGCTAGACGTATTTTTTTGTTGACAATGGGTTAGAAAAAATAACGAATATAAATCGTCAGTTGTGTTGTTGTGAGGATGCATGACAGTTTAACAAGATTTCTCTGTGATACCAAAATTTAATATAATATTTAATGTTGGGTGACTCAAGATAAACTAAGGAAGCCAATAATATGGGCAGAAGACATACATTATGGTTCCTCATTGAAGGAAATGTAACAAATCTTCTCAGGTTGAGTCTTAATGTAAGGGTTGGTCTATATGTATATGGGGTAAGTTAACTGGACGCCACCCTAGTGATTCCTTTTTCCCAAGTAAACAAATCATTGGTCCTGTATTGATGAATCACTTGATGGATCACCAACTTTCAACATGAAAGATTAACTACAAACAATTTATTTGCAACGCAATTTTATGGAATTATTATCCACTATTTTATGACATTTGTATAAATTTTGTATGAAAACTGTATATAACATTTTATAGTTATAGTAAAAAAATTTAATAAAATTATCCTTGTTTAGTACTCTGTCATTAACTTTTATTCATTTAAAAGATGATCTTTTATACACAAACTTCAAGGAGTCAGATTATTTCTGGTTTCATTTTGATGCTTTATATACTTATGCCATGTCTTCAAGCTCATTTCACGTAATTAAAAGAGACACAGTGTTTATGAGATTGTTTTTGCTATTGTGATCATTCTAAGGTTTTAAGGACAGTGTTTAACTGCTCTAAAATCAATACTCTTTCACTGGTTTACAAAGATTATAAATAATTTGTCAGGTCGTCAGGTGAGTTTAACTTTCACTAAAGTAAGGATACATAGTCTCTTGAGTAACAACACAAACAATAAACTTTTACACTAACATTTATTCCTTCAAAACTCTCAGAAATGTAGATAAATATCACACCAGACTTTTCCAAAGATTTAAAGCACATTAATAACAAAAATGATGTGGAATTACTGTTAACACATTTCTGAGCTAGGTTTTCTGCTCACAATAATTGGCAGTTTATATAGGCAGTACACAGTTTTCGAAAAAAAAAAAAAACTCCTCAAGCACCAGCCAATGCTTGTGGACTGCTGACAATCGCCCCAGAAATATCGCTATCTTGAAGTAATAAATAAAAATGTGTGTAATCACGGGGAATCATAAGAAAACATTTTAAATTTAAAATAGACGGTAATTAAAAGTGTTTAAATATACTATTGACAAAATAAAAAAAATTTTAATAGCCAGAATCAAATTCAAAACATTTTAGCTTACACAATATTCTTAGTTACAGTATTTTAATGAACATTTGAGACACTGTATTGCTATTAATAAAATTATAGTTTATTTAAATAATTTATTTCCTTCAAAACGCTATACATGCACTGAATAAATTGATCAATGTTTATACCTCTCTGACGCCATGATAATTAATTTAAAGCATTGAAATTAGTAGAAAGTTGGGTCTTTGGGTTGTTATGATCCCATCCTAGCAGTCACGAAATTTTGTAGCGGAGTGGTTGAGTATTAATGGCTGACACATGTGGTCCATGGGTTTTCCCTACAGTACACGATGACTTGCATTGACTATCTTCATGTATTGTATTACTGATCCTCTTCTCTTGCAACTGCTATCAAACTATTGAATAAACATAAGCATCGAGGGTTGAACATGCATCTTGGAGACAGTGGCGTAGCTAGATGCAAAAACTTATTTTGGGCCTTCAGGCCAGATGGGCGACCTTTTTTTTATTTGTGTTGCTGGTAGTGGCCCTCTGAGCTTAGTATGGGGGTCCTTGAGTTGTGCTTAGGGGGCCCCCTGAGTAGTGGTTGGGTGCCCCCTGAGCAGTGAGGGGCTTCCTGTGCCTCAGAGGCCCCATTAGGGGACGGTAGAGCTAAAATAAAGTCACCAGTGTGCCGTGAAGGGTCGTGGGCCCACTGAACTGAACTTGGGATTCCCAGAGGTGCGCTTGGGGCCTCCTGAGCGTAGGGCCCAGCCCCATAGTAGCTACGCCCCTGCTTGGAGACTAGTAGGAGAGGGAGAGGGCATCTAAGCGTTAGGGTTAATTGAAATAAACCAACCTCTTCAGGAAAAGTTGTTTAATCTGTTCTAAAACCATAGCCTAACTACAGCTGATGATTTACAATAAGCGTCGTGTATTCCGTAACTAGTGCTACTAAACAGAGGGATGATACTAGGCCCTACTGTATGCAATCAACAATGAATTGTAAAGTTAGTGCAGCGGCTAACTCGCTTAGCTGATAAAGCGTGTGTTCCATTGCAATTAAATTAAATTAAACTTGTCTCCCGACATTAAAGAAGTGACAGTGTCCCACGCAGGGGCGGATCCAGGATTTTGGTTTGGGGGGGGGGGGGGCTTGGCTTGAATGAAATTTGGTTCAGAGGGCTTGCCTTCAGTGGATTTTGGTTTTGGGGGGGGGCTTGAGTCGGCCCTTAGGGTAGTCTTTATAGCCTTCTCGGGCCTCAAATCCGTAGAGCTAAAAAAAAAAGGTCTCCAAAATTACAGTGTCGGGGGTGGTCCTAGATACTTTTGGGGGGGGGGGGCTTGAGTCCCCTAGCCCTCCCCCCCTGGTCCCACGTATTCTGGCTTCCTCGTAAAGTATTGACTTGTGTGCTCAGCAGCACACGTGTAGATTGTAGTTTGGACGGTCGATAGGTAGATTCTGAGTCAAACAAACAGGACGTGCTAACTCAATGTCTGGTTGCTGTGAAACTTAACAAACTTACATGATTTTTTGTAATAAAATAGTAAACTAAATGACGCCCTGCCGCAATTTCACACAAGAAATTGACTGAAGCCTTCATGAATCTGTTTAGGCGTATTGAAACAAAGTTGTTTATATACAAATCTTAGGTAATTATGTAGTAAACCTACAAATTTCAAAATTACAATCAATTATTCCACTTCACATTTTATAATGCACACACACAAGAGCAAAAATTAAAAAAGTAAGCTATATTCATGTTTAACTATGGTACTTAATTTTTGATTTTTAATTAATTATTTAAATATACCAATTTTAGTATATAACAGTTTCTTATTACAATCGACATATACTTTGTTGATCTATTAATTATGATTATGAGACTTCGTATTAAACAGTCATGTGACCTGGTTGGCACATTGCAGCCAACCCCCACACTGAAAAAAAAGGTTACTTAAAAGGGCTGATTCACGTTTAAAAAATCTTAATCTTTTATGTTAGACACTTCTTTAGTTCTACTGAAATACATTTAACTCATTATTTAGAGTGCTTACTGTTGAATTCTTACCAACGTTTTCATTAATCCGTAAGGTTATTACATTGCACTTAGGCAGTAACCCCTGTACTGAAAATGGATCATAAAACTACTACTTTCATCAAACAATGTTAATATTTTTGGTACCCCTTCCCGCGACAAGTAAAGGCCACTACCTTTGTCCATATAAGTGTGTTTCAGGATAGTCCTAAAACTACTGAAATCTCCTTTCTTGAACACTCCAGTTCTATTTACTTTTAACTTGTTGTCTATCACTACACTGTTAAATCTACTTTACTTTTTAAGCCACCAAAGCATACCTGAACACTTACAAAGAAACAACAGCTGAACTTGGGACAAAGATCATTAATATGGCAGAATATACGATTTGTTGACTTGAGATGGCCTGCAACTACATAGTTTACTATCAAAATCCCCACAAATATTTTTCCTAACACTCTGATAGAATTACTCACATCTACTAAATTAGCTATAAACAAGTTACACTTGCCTCATAGTTGACTACTGTGTTTGAATCTACAAATTGTCTGTAAGGTCACTAACTGTAGCTGACCAAACAGTCTTAAACTTGTCGAAAAATTCAGAAAATCCGTATTTAATAATTTATTGAAATACTGTCAATATTTTTGTCACTTTTAGGATCATTAGTCATGGTTTTGGAAACATTCTGATTCCAAAATTTGGGTTTTCGATCTATACAGGCACTGTTAATTGAAACATTACAAAAAGTCAGCATATTTTCCTTCATCGTTGTTTCTATATCTTGTATACATTACTTTGATCCATGTCATTACTCTCAATTTCATTACTCATTTAACTTCTCATTGTTACCATTAATAACACTAAATATTGAAGGCCTCAATTTTTTGTACCCTATTATCAATTTGCAATGAACTCTTCACTAATGTTCCGCCGGATTGTGTTGTGAAAACATGGTATTTCGAGGACTAGCTCAGTCGTCTTCATCAGGTATCGAGACACCTGCACTGGTCGGCTGACCCACAGATACTGAGGTAGCTCGGGTGAAGCACTTCCTTATATACATATCCGCATCCGGCAGCTGGCTACAGTTCTCGGTGCAAGGCTGGCAAATATCCGCAGAGAACGTTGTACCTCTTTCTAGCTGCCGCCAAACAGGACTCCATATTAGTTCGGACCGCAAGCAGCAGCTATCACCAGATGGTTTTCGCAGCGGCTGTCATCATATGGTTATCCACAGCAGCTGTTATCAGAAGGTTTTTCACAGCCGCTGTCATTAATAATAATTTCATGTGATCTAAAAATTCCAGTCACAGTGTGTCTTATCAGGAGCGCAGTGCACCTCTATCGTTGTCATCTGTTTTTAAAATGAGACCTACAGATTAACGTGAAATTCGAACCACGGAGCTTCCCAGCATCTTAGCATTAACAAATCAAAGCTTTGCCAGAGGTGACTGTCAATTTTAAGACATATGAAAATTGAAGCTGAGACGAGGATTTGAACAAAGGACTTTCAGTACCCCAATCGTACGCCGTACCCATCTGAGTCAAGAGACAAATCTGGATGTAATGACAAATAAACATTCAACCATAGTAAAATCAACATACTTTTTTCTGTAGCATTTATTTTTGGTATCGCAAAACACAAATGTACTTTTATATGATTGAATACATATTTTTTCAGTACTTCTAAATTCAGATGCTTGCGGCGTGTGATTCGGGTATGAAAGTCCCCGGTTCAAAATCCGGGTCTCGGATGCATTTTTTACAGGCCTTAAAATCGACCTTCACGTCTAGCAATTTGATTTGTCAATGTGAACATGCAAGGACTATACCTACATTTTACGAACATCTGATGAACCTAAAGTAACGCTAAAATAATGGACGATTTTCTAAAGCAATCAGTAACTCTACAACAACATTTAATAGTAAAGGACCAGAAATTTCTAAACTCTTTGTATATGAATATGATTCTCCATATCGACCAGCCCCACACCAGTCCGCACCGTCAAAAATTAGAACCAACTAATGACTGCCGACACACGGTGCGGTGTCGTTTGAACTCACTTCAATCGAGTTAGCGACAACAATAAGAAAAGTGTCGGTCGGTGACAGTGCGGGCGCCGTGCTGTCTATTTTAGCCAGACGTTTACTTTACATGCAAGTTTAAACTAGTAAATTGGTGGCTTAGGTAATAACACCGTTTAGTTCATTGTTACTTTTATTGCAAGATCGTCAGGAAAACAATCACTATTTCATAAGAACGAAGTCTTTCTCGGCGTTGAGAATGTATAAACTGCTCTCGGGTGACTAGCCGAGTCAAGAGTGCGTTGCTACACGATATTTCGGCGACTAGATTCATTGCCGCCATCTTCTGGTGCTACACGATATTTCGGCGACTAGATTCATTGCCGCCATCTTCAGAAGATGGCGGCAATGAAATATCGTGTAGCAACGCACTCTTGACTCGGCTAGTCACCCGAGAGCAGTTTATACAATCACTATTTTGCTATCTAACTTACGATGGGCAGAATGTCGAATAAAGAGAAAAGAATAATATATATTGCAATGTAAACAAAACATCCGCATTAAAAATTGCGGATGCGAAAGCGGATGTAGGATTTTATGTGAAAGTTTCGCACTTGCGGATGCGGATATCCGTTAAATCCCTATTACAAACAAATCATTTCCTATGAGATATAAGTTTTTCTCGGCGTATCTTCGATATAAATTCTTCTCGTGTTTGCCGCCGAATTACATTTTCTACTGTCAAGCTTTCGGCGACTTTCACTGCCGCCATCATCAGGACTGTTGTGTCTGAAGGAACAACAGAAACTGTTTCAGGACTGTTGTTCCTTCAGACACAACAGTCCTGATGATGGCGGCAGTGAAAGTCGCCGAAAGCTTGACAGTAGAAATTCGGCGGCAAACCCGAGAAGAATTTAAATCATTTCCTTTAGGAAATTATTGCTGTTTGTTGATGCTGCGTTCCAGTACCGGATTAGCCACTTAGCAAAATGCTACGCGCCACTCGCCTTCTGTACAGGGGCCCCGTTTACGTCCCCCCCCCCACTCCCCCATTAACAACTGCCCAGAACGGCGGAAACAATGTGTTGCTGTTTTAAACAGTGCAATACATCCTTCCTACTTTTTCAAAGAGAGAACCAGTAAAAACGCCAAAAATAAATCTGTTCACTACCAAATTGGCCTCATATTTTTACGTAAGTGTATTTTAATGTCGAAACATACCAATTGTTAGGGGCTATCCACAAATTACGTCACACGCATTTCATAATTTTTGACCCCTCCCTCCCCCCCTGTCACAGGTTGTCACATTTGTGGGACACCCTCCCCGGGTGTGACGTCACATATTTTGCAATTTAAAATCTATAAATTAAAACAGCACTTCCAAAATGATTTATGTATCTCTAGTTAAAAAATCATATCAACAATAAATCAAACATCTAAGAAAATATTAAAAAAATCTAATTAATGATACAAACTTGAGTCATTATCTGTCCATGCATTTTGAACCCATTCCTTGATACTGTTTATTATTGGCATAATAGTCTCTTTATTCTTGATTTCGATAGTGTTGGGAACATTCGATATGTCATCATCTTTAATTTTATTTAATTTTTTAATTGCAATTGAGCACAGGCTCCGGTGGCAATTTCCCTACACTCCCATCTTACTCATATCCTGCACCTACCTACATTTGCCCTCTACAAATTTTATCTTTAAATTCTTTCAAAGTTTTCGGTAAATTATTCATCATTTCTCTTGGTAACTCATTCCAATCCCTCAAAAAGGTTTACAAATCATGCATGTGATGTCACAAAGTTTATGACACGTAACCCCCCCCCCCTCTTTGTCACACGATGACACACTTTGTTAACCCCTTCCCCCCCCCTCAAGATGTGACGTAATTTATGGATGGCCCCTTATCGGGACGTACCGTCGTCTACAGCAACGATAACGCCCTCAAAACATTAACATTTTTTGCATCTTTAACATCTACAATCGTTACTAATATTTCTTAAGTGCAGGGAATATGCAACAAAACAATTAACTTGCGCCTGCTGTCATCATCTTGAATAGCTAGGCATACACACACACATTTGTGCGCCAGCAATTCCGTGGCGATCCATATAGACGATAAAATGTGTGTGTTAATTGTCTAACGACGAGCCGCATCACAAGCCAAGAACAATCGTTACGTATTTGAACGTGGCGAGCAAGCGCGACGGTAACCATACACACGGTTATCTCACTTAACAATTTACTCGCGGCACATAAGACTTGGTTAGTGGCTAACAAGTTAAGTAAGATGAGCAGAGAATTTGTAGCTCATTTAATTGTGACATATCAGTAACATACTCCATTGTGAAAGGTGAAACCAAAACAGTATGCGAACAGAAGTTTAAAAAAATTAGGATATAGTGCATTGATAGAGGTTTGTGAGAAATATAATATACAAGTTGACAGTGCATTAATAAGAAAAGAAAATCCACTCTTTGCGGAGTACTATTCGCATGAAATATATAAAAAATGAAAATTCGACAAGAAGTGGAATAGGCGAAGACAAAATCTACAAAACTAATTTACGATATTACTACGACTTACTACTGTTTATGAGAAATCAATACGAACCATTGGACAGTATCAGCAATATAGGAAGTCCAAATTATGAAGGGGAAGATGTATCTGTGCATTTATGTAATACTGAAGAAATCGAAGAAAATGCTTTTCAAATAGTACAAATAGCAGTATATGATCGTGTTTATAATCTTCCTGCAACCACTTTTTTTGTCATACTGTCCGTTTCTTTTTCTTTTTTACAGCTCCAATATAAGCTGCTGCACGAATAAATATATTTTTTTGTGTGGAACTTAAAAACATGATTCTTTTCGATATTGTCACGTCGCTTGTAACATAACCTCACTACACTTGGCTCGCGATGTTTTGGAATTCCCAGTGAGCCGCGAGCCAGGAAATCATGACGGATAAACCCGTAGACCAGTACCATAAACACAACAATTTAAGCGCGGCGAGCCAACTGAACGACAAATGTGTGGAACTGATGTTCCTGTGTATGGGCTCTGACAAGTATAGGCTCGTCGCGAGAATATCCGCGCGTAAATGTTTGGCGAGCTTACTCGCGCGCAAATGTGTGTGTGTATGGGCAGCTAATGCCGCAGGCTCCTACACCCTGCCCTAAAATACCGCCAGAGTCAGAAAAGAACCGGGCCAAGCGATTCCAGACTCCCATGCGGTCCCACGGGAGCCAACGCACGTCCCCACAAGTCGTGAGCCTCTAGGGAATTGTATAGTCTCAAAACAATTTCATACCGTCCGTGGTGGGTGAGCGGTAACGTTCTGGCCTCGCATTCACTAGGACGCGGGTTCGAATCCCCGTCCGGGAATCCAGATTTGGGTTCAAAATTGTTTCCATAAATCAGGAGAATGCCGGGATGGTTCCTTCACAAGGCGGTGGCAGAAATCATTCCCTTTCTTCGCCCTCAGCCCTTTCTCGCCTATGCGCTAATAATGTATTTTATTAATACATTGGTTTTCACTACTTTGGTCATTATAAAATAAACTAGCTGATAGCCGCGACTTCGTACGCGTGGATTAAGAATTTCTTTGCCAGAATTGAATATAGAAAGTTGTTGGTAACGAAGGATTGGACCCAAACAACACCGAGTCGGCATAATATGACAGGAAAGTTATCACTATATCATTCTACTGTCGAACCTGTCTCTTGAAGAGAATCAATTTCCAACATATTTAAAAACAGAAAAACAAACGAAGGTGAGGGAATGTGTGTGTATGTGTGTGTGTGGGGGGGGGTGTGTTAACTAAGGGCAGCTATATTTCAGCTTGGTCTTTTCTTCTTTCTTCAGCATGAGCATCCGATTCTTGGGTTCTAATAACTTTACCTGCTCGTGCTCTGCTAGAGCTACAACTTAGGCCAGTTTACGCCCGCAAGGCATGTCAAAAAAGAAGGCAAAATAAACTAGTGCCAGAAACATTTAAGCAGACACAAAGTAATAGAACAGAGAAAATCGACATCGATACTAAATAATACGTTTTTTCTCTAATCGAAATTTATTAACAAATCATACACTAACATAATGCGCGAGAAGCACAGCTTGAGCAACCGACGTAACATTACAGACTAACACACATCCGTCTCTCTGTCACCATTCGATAAGTTCTCAAACTTTCGTGAATACAACTGTTATTCATACTGAAAAAATGCCCTGTGCCCTCCCTACAGATTTTGTTGTCAAATTCCGTCAATATCGGTATAGGCATTAGTCGTCAAAACGTAACAAAAAGACAGAGGACTTACTTCCGTATTTATAGTATTATTACTGCAGATCACACACACACTGACTGCGAATCACCCCTCAGGGAGCAATATAACGTAAAAAAGTGTACACCTACAGCATTGCAAGACTACCTACGATTTGCACCCCTAAATGTGTGATATCTACAGATTGACATTCAATCCGAATAATCGACGGCCCAGGCGTGACTCTTACGATCAGAAACAATTTTTAAAAATCTTAGCCTCCACGGAGATTTGAACCGGAGACCACGATGCAAACATTAGTAAGCGAGCGCTTTAACCACTTTTTTATTTTTTATTTAAAAGACGGCTTTCATTTTTTTTCCCATCTCAGCCATCTGTAAGTTTATCGTTGTTTATTCGAATTTTGTCTGTACTATATTATCGTTTTCTCATTGCGGACAACACAGGACGGACACAACACCCATGCCCTCGGCCGGATTCGAACCGGCGACCCTGGCAACGCGAGGCAAGCTCGCTAGCCGCTACGCTACCAGGGCCGGCGAAACCACTGAGCTACCTGACCGCTGTATGGAAAGGCAGTACAGAGACCTACACATCCAACGCGTCTGTCTATTGCCATTAGCATTTTTTTCGAAATTATAAGACAACATGTATTATTTATTCAGATAATTTTTCAACCAAATTGTAGACAGCATTTTTCTCCTTGTTTCAAAGGATAAGTGTGCAAAGTTTCATCGAGATCGGATGAAACTGTGGATGTGTCTGAAGAACAAACAAACTAACAAACACACATTCATCTTTATGTATATAAATATATTTTGTAAAAGTGTGATGAATCTCGCGGGCCGGAAAAATATTCAAGGCTGGCCGCGGGTTGGTCATCCCTGGCCTGGCTGCCTGATAGCGAACAACCGCCTAAAACCATGACGGTCTTTAAGGGGGGTCTGTAAGGGGGCGTCGGTATTTCGTACCTCCCGCAGTCATACTGACGGGTAATATCTGCTATTAATACAGGGTGTCCCAGAATTATCTTTCCAACTTGAACATTGAATAAATTATGATTGGAACGAGATATCACAATGCAGTTTATTGCATGTTACAGAGTATCTCTCAAAGTTTTTTTTTTTGTGTTTCATTTCAGGTGCAGTTTAGTGACAAGTAGGTAGTTACATCACAT
>JARYHS010001113.1:3705359-3732745 GCA_031002005.1 Vandiemenella viatica | reverse complement strand
GAATATGGTTGAATGAACATTTAAAGTGGGATAAACATGTTGAATCACTGAATAAGAAGTTAAGCAAATGTTGTTATATTTTAAGAATACTTAAAGATTGCTGCTCTTTGAAAACAGTGTGCCTACTATTCATATATGCATAGCTTATTAAGATATGGTATAATTTTTGGGGGAAATTCAACACGTGCAAAACAGGCATTCATACTTCAAAAGAGAGCTATAAGAATCATGAAAGGTATGAAACGTAGAGAATCCTGCAGGGATATTTTTAAAGAACTAAAAGTACTGACTCTACCATGTGTATACTTATTTGAGTGTATCTGCTTCCTGAAATCACATCAGGAATATGCAGCGCTAAATAAGGAAATACATAAACACGAAACAAGGAATAGGAACAATTTTCATATAGAGTGGCACTAGAAAGCTCTATACCAAAATAGTGTACTCTCCCAGCCTAAAATTCTGTACAACTCTCTTCCTGAAAACATAAAACAAATATCAAACTTACATAATTTTAAATATAAGCTAAAAAAATTTTATTAGTCAATAGCTTCTATAGTGTCAATGAATATATGAACAATCGAGAAATGAACAAACATGATTAAATTATTTTGTACTGTAACTTGTAAAACATTGAAATATTAATATAACTTCAGTTGAACATATGTATTTGCTGTGCAATTTTAAGTATGATAATTATAATAATGATATGTAATGCTATATTTTGTGAAAAAAATTATATTGTAATGCTTATTGTAATTACTGATGACTTGTCCTATATCATAAATTATGACTTCATGGATCAAATTAAAAAAATTCAATATTACGTAAATCAGCAGCAATAATTAACAAGAACCCAATTATATTATTTCCGGGTGGCTCTATGAAGTAATAACAGTAATAATATTGGCTCGTTCGGGTTATTGCATTGCACTCACTACGCAAACAGACCATTACAGACAATTACACGCTGACCACAATGACTTTTTTTCCCGTGAAACCCCACAAAGCTATCAGTCTTTATTAGACCTGCAAGAGCAGAACTTTTTTAACAACTTCGCCTGAGAACGGTGCGAAATGTTTAGAGCTTTGTAGAGTGTGATTACTAGTAATTTTCCTTATAGCAAACTCTGTAAGACAAGATTGATTTTTGCTGCTACAGCTGTCAGGGGCGTAGCTACTATGGGGCTAGGCGGTGCAGTGGACCGGGGCCCCTACGCTCAGGGGGCCCCCAAGCATACCTCTGTGGGCCCCAAAGCACAGTTCAGAGGCCCACGACGCAAACTGGCGATCTTTTTTTTTTTTTTAGCTCTACAGTCGTCTAAGGGGGCCCCTGAGACACAGGAAGCCCCTCACTAAGGGCCCTCTCACTACTCAGGAGGCCCCCAACCACTGCTCAGGGGGCACCCAACCACTTCTCAGGGGGCCCCTAACCACAACTCAAGGGCCCCATACTCAGCTCAGGGCGCCTTACCAGCAACACAAAGCAAAAAAAGGTCGCCCATCTGACCTGAGGGCACAAAACAAATTTTTTGCACCGGCGCCCTTGTTGACCTAGCTACACCAGTGACAGCTGTAATGATGTGTCCATTACTCCTCGTATTAAAGGGTGTCCCAGAATTATCTATACAACTTTGACACTGAATAAATTATGTTTGGAACGAGATATCACAATGCAGTATTTTGCATTTTGAAGAGTGTCTCTCAAAGTTTTGTTTCTGCCTCTAGAACACTTCTTTGGAGCATCCCTTGATCAATTGTCGTAATTGCTGCAGAAATCCTCTGCCTGAGATCTGCCAAATTTCTAACCGGGGTTTTATACACGATGACTTTTACATATCCCCAAAGAAAGAAATCCAAGGGGGTTATGTCAGCTGAACGAGCCGGCCAGTCAATTGGACCCCGACCAGGAAATTGTTTATCTAGGAAATCACGGACATCATGAGCCCAATGCGGAGGTGCACTATCCTGTTGGAAGATGACTGTCGGTTGAAGGACTTCCAGTCGGGGAACAACAAATTTTATTAGCATATCCAAGTAAACTGGGCCTTTGATTGTCTTCTCAGCAAAGAAGAAGGGGCCTTGATTTGGTTGTGCATAACACATTAACCTTTGGGCTGTCGCTCTCTCTCTCTCTCTCTCTCTCTCTCTCAATGCATGCGGAGGTTCAGAACCCCAAATTTGAATGTCGTGCCTGTTAAGTAACCCGTGTCTCTATAAACCAGAACACACACTGAGCTTTTTCCTGTGGGGTGTACATTTTCAATAAATGTGATGTAACTACCTACTTGTCACCAAACTTCACCTGAAATGAAACACAAGAAAAACTTTGAGAGATACTCTGTAACATGCAAAAAACTGCATTGCGATATCTCGTTCCAAACATAATTTATTCAATGTTCAAGTTGTAAAGATAATTCTGGGACACCCTGTATTAATAACAGATATTACCCGCCAGTGTGGCTGCGGGAGGTACGAAATACCCCCCTCCCCTTACAGCCCGTCATTGTTTTAGGCGGTTTTTCACGATCAGCCAGCCAGGCCAGGGGTGACCAACCCGCGGCTCGCCTTCAATATTTTTCCGGTCCGCGAGATTCATCACACTTATACAGGGTGCGGCAACATAAATTCCTTTTTTTCAAAACTTAATAGAACACATTGCATGAATCGGAAAATTTTTATTTGTTTTTTGTATTTTTTTTTTGTAACTGCTTTACGTCTCTTTTTAACATCGAGGTCTTTAGAGATGGGAAAGGACGGGGGGCAAGGATGGGGGCAAGGAATGGGAAGGAATTCGGCCATGGAATTTTGAAGGAAGCATCCCAGCATTTGCCTGGAGTGATTTGGGGAAACCATGGAAAACCCATATCTGGATGCCCGGACGGGGATTCGAACCGCCGTCCTCCCGAATGCGAGGCCAGAACGCTAACCGTTACACCGCCCCTCTCGGTTTTTTTTTTTTTTTTTTTTTTTTTTTTTGCAATGTAGGCACATACATAAAGTTTTGTTTTACTTAGTTTTGAAGATCAAATCAGATAGGTGACGTCCCCCATTCTGCACACACCGAGTAAACCGATTTCTGGTGTTTGTCATGACTCCCGCCAGCATAGCAGGTGTTATGTTGTAAATTTCTTCCTGGATGCTGGTCTTCAAATCTTGTAGGGTCCTTGGACGGTCCACATAAACACGGGATTTCAAAAAAAAAAAAAAAAAAAAACATAGAATAAAATCACAAGCGGTAAAATCGGGAGAGCGGGCCGGCCACTCCAAATCGCCCCTAATTGAGATGAGGCGCTCTGGGAAGTGTTCCCTCAAAACAGCCATCGATGCTCTTGAGTGTATGCCGTTACACCGTCTTGTTGGAACCAAGGGTCCCCTGAGTCCAACTCATCCAAAGAAGTTTGAATATTATACACTAGAAGGAGCAACAGCGCTAGTGTTCCTTCGCAAATTGAACGATGCGTGCGCTTCCATACTGATGGCAAACTGCTGGTTTGAGTGTGTGGTTCTGTACAGTTGAGACGTGCCGAAGTGATCGAGTGTTCGTATTTTTTTTATTTTTATTAGAAGTGTTTGCTACCATGGTTAAGTCTTGCGCTGCATATAACTGCACAAACCGTGCTACAAAAGGCACAAATTTATCGTTTCACAAGTAAGTATGCATTTAAATAAGTTCCGAATCGTCTATCATAACAGGTGGATGTTATGTTCCGACGTGTTGGTCACAGGTTTAATATTTTCGTTCGATACAGGTTTCCGAGATAAGAATAAATTGAGTGAGTGGTTAGCTAAAAAACGCCGGGACAGTTTACAAGTCCAAAAAGGTAATATAGTCAGTTGAATTTCAGTAATTAGCCTGTGATTTGCCATTTTATCTTCGTTGAGCAAGTAAAGACCCTTAACAGCATAAAAGTTTCAAATTTTGCAGTGATTTGTTATATGACTGTACGAGGGTTTCGAAGTTCCCGCGATCACTCGCCACTAGCATGGCCGTCTTCAATTCGCTAAGAACTCTGGGATCCTTCAACACGCGATAGGAGGGGCCCGAACTCATCTAGCTGTGGGAAAAAAAAATCCTGTAACATGTGTACATACCGGTCCGAAATCACTGTCACTGTAACTTCATTTTCCTCAAAGAACCAGGGACGAAAAATTTCACCTGAGGAAATTGCACACCACACTGTGACTTTAAGTGAATACAAAGGCCTTTGATGCAATTGTACAGGATTGGTGTCAGCCCAGTAGCGCATGTTTTGTTTGTTGACGGATCCACACAAATGAAAATGGGCTTCATCACCCAAAAAACAATTGCGGCCTCAGGAACGTCTTTCAGAAGAACCTCACACGCGTTCCTCCGAGAAGTCACAGTTCCTGCACAGTCGCACTCTTGTATGGATGGAAATGAAGATTATCATCAAGAATTCTCCTCACAGAAGGATCGAAATTTCCAAGGGCAGACGCACGTTTGTGCGCAGAACGCACAACATTGAAGCTCTCACTGCCTCAATGTTCTCAGGTGGTCTAATGGGCCCGGGGCCTCCAGTTCTTCGTCTTGTCGCACTTGAAGTTTGTCTGAACGTAGTGACCCACGTAACAATTGATTTCTGGTCCGGGGTAGGGGACAACCAGTGGCGTAGCTAGGTCAACAAGGGCCCCGGTGCAAAAAATTTATTTTGGGCCCTCAGGCCAGATGCGCGACCTTCTTTTTGCTTTGTGTGCTGGTAGGGGCCCCCTGAACTGAGGATGGAGGCCCTTGAATTGTTCTTTAGGGGCCCCTGAGCAGTGGTTGGGGCCCCCCCTGAGCAGCGAGGGCCCTTAGTGAGGTTCTCCTGTGTTCTCAGGGGCCCCTTAGACGACGGTAGAGCTAAAAAAAAGGTCGCCAGTTTGCCGTGAAAGCTCGTGGGCCCTCTAAACTGCGCTTGAGGGCCCCTAGAGGTGCGCTTAGGAGCCCCTTAAGGTATGCTTGGGGGCCCCCTGAGCGTGAGGGCCCCGGTGCACTGCACCGCCTAGCCCCATAGTAGCTACGCCCCTGGGGACAACGGGGCTAAATTAAATCGATATCGAAAAGCGCGCCGGGTTGCGATCAAAGAACATCCGCGCGAAAAGTAGGCCTCAACGGCAAACCTACGCTCCTCACTGTTCCAACGCATGATGGCTACTAAACTGTGTCGGGACAAAACTTTATAGTCACGCCTCTCGAACGAGACCACCAGCGCTGCACTACGATGTCAACCGTCTGAATGGCGCGCATTTTAAAAAAGGAAGTTATGCTGCTGCACCCTGTACAAAATATATCCATATACATAAAGATGAATGTATGTTTGTTCTTCATACACATCCACAGTTTTCATCCGATCTCGATGAAACTTTGCACACTACAATTCGGTTGAAATATTATCTGTATAAATAATACATGTTGTCTTATAATTTCGAAAAAATACTAACGGCGATAGACAGACGCGTTGGATGTGTAGGTCTCTGTACTGCCTTTCTATATTTAGATCAGGTACCTCAGCGCTTGAAGCGCTTGCCTACTGATGTTTGCATCGTGGTCTCCTGTTCAAATCTCCGCGGAGGCAAAGATTTTTAAAAATTGTTTTTGATCGTAAGAGTCACGCCTGGACGGTCGATTATTCGGATTGAATGTTAATCTGTAGATATCATAAATTTAGGGGTGCAAATCGTAAGTAGTCTTGCAATGCTGTGGGTGTACAATTTTTTTACGTTATATTGATCCCTCAGGGGTGATTCGCAGTCAGTGTGTGTGTTATCTGCAGTAATAATACTATAAATGTGGAGGTAAGTATCTGTCTTTTTGTTATGTTTTGACGACTAACGCCTATACCAATATTGACGGAATTTGACAAGAAAATCTGTAGAGAGGGCACAAGATATTTTATATATATATATATATATATATATATATATATATATGATTAACATTTGTAGTCACGAAATTTTGAGAACTTATCGAATGGTAAACAGAGAGACGGATGTGTGTGTTAGTCTGTAATGTTACGTCGCTTGCTCAAGCTATGCTTCTCGCGCATTATGTTGTATGATTTGTTAATAAATTTCGTTTAGAGAAAAAACGTATTATTTGGTATAGATGTCGATTTTCTCTTTTCTATTACTTTGTGTCTGCTTAAATGTTTCTGGCACCAGTTTAGTTTGCTTTCTTTTTTGTCATGCCTTGCGGGCGTAAAGTGGCCTAAGTTGCAGCTCTAGCAGAGCACGAGCAGCTAAAGTTATTACAACCCAAGAATCGGATGCTCATGCTGAAGAAAGAAGAAAAGACCAAGCTGAAATAAAGCTGCCCTTACTTAACACTCACACCCTCCCCACATCCCCTAACCTTCGTTTGTTTTTCTTTTTTTGTAAATATGTTGGAAATTGATTCTCTTCAAGAGACAGGTTCGACGGTAGAATGATATAGTGATGGCTTTCCTGTCATATTATGCCGAATCGGTGTTCTTTGGGACCAATCCTTCGTTACGAACCACTTTCTATATTCAATTGTGGCAAAGAAATTCTTAATCCACGCGTACGAAGTCGCGGGTATCAGCTAGTTTATTTTATAATGGCCAAAGTAGTGAAAACCAATGTATTAATAAAATACATTATTAGTGCATAGGCGAGAAAGGGCTGAGGGCGAAGAAAGGGAATGATTTCTGCCTCCGCCTTGTGAAGGAACCATCCCGGCATTCTCCTGATTTACGGAAACAATTTTAAACCCAAATCTGGATGCCCGGACGGGGATTCGAACCCGCGTCCTAGGAAATGCGAGCCCAGAGCGTTACCGCTCACCCATCACGCACGGTGTGGAATTGTTTTGAGACTATATAATTCCCTAGAGGCTCACGACTTGTGGGGACGTGGGTTGGCTCCCGTGGGACCACATGTGAGTCTGGAATCGCTTGGCCAGGTTCTTGTCTGACTCTGGCGGTATTTTATGGCAAGGTGTCTACTACAGGAGCCTGAGGCATTCAAGATGATGACAGCAGGCGCAAGTTAATTGTTTTGTTGCATATTCCCTGCACTTAAGAAATATTAGTAACGATTGAAGATGTTAAAGATGCAAGAAATGTTAATGTTTTGAGGGCATTATTGTTGCTTTAGACGGCGGTACGTCCCGATAAGGGGCCATCCATAAATTACGTCACATCTTGAGGGCGGAAGGAGGTCAACAAAGTGTGTCATCGTGTGACAAAGGGGGGGGGGGGGTTACGTGTCATAAACTTTGTGACATCACATGCATGATTTGTAAACCTTTTTGAGGGATTGGAATGAGTTACCAAGAGAAATGATGAATAATTTACCGAAAACTTTGAAAGAATTTAAAGATAAAATTTGTAGAGGTCAAATGTAGGTGGGTGCACGATAGGGTGAAGATGGGAGTGTAGGGAAATTGCCACCGGAGCGTGTGCTCCATTGCAATTAAAAAATTAAATAAAATTAAAGATGATGACATATCGAATGTTCCAAACACTATCGAAATCAAGAATAAAGAGACTATTATGCCAATAATAAACAGTATCAAGGAATGGGTTCAAAATGCATGGACAGATAATGACTCAAGTTTGTATCATTATTAGATTTTTTTTACATTTTCTTAGATGTTTGATTTATTGTTGATATGATTTTTTAACTAGAGATACATACATCATTTTGGAAGTGCTGTTTTAATTTATAGATTTTAAATTGCAAAATATGTGACGTCACACCAGGGGAGGGGGGGCCCACAAATGTGACAACCTGTGACATGGGGGGAGGGAGGGGCCCAAAAATCATGAAATTCGTGTGACGTAATTTGTGGATAGCCCCTAACAATTGGTAGGTTTCGACATTAAAATACATTTACGTAAAAATATTAGGCCAAGTTGGTAGTGAGCAGATTTATTTTTGGCGTTTTTACTGGTTCTCTCTTTGAAAAAGTAGGAAGGATGTATTGCACTGTTTAAAACAGCAACACATTGTTTCCGCCGTTCCGGGCAGTTGTTAATGGAGGATTGGGTGGTGGGGGGGGGGACGTAAACGGGAGCCCCTCTACAGAAGGCGAGTGGCGCGTAGCATTTTGCTAAGTGGCTAATCCGGTACAGGAACGCAGCATCAACAAACTGCAATAATTTCCTAAAGGAAATGATTTGTTTGTAATAGTTTGTAATAGGGATGTAACGGATATCCGCATCCGCAAGTGCGAAACTTTCGCATAAAATCCTACATCCGCTTTCGCATCCGCAATTTTTAATGCGGATGTTTTGTTTACATTGCAGTATATATTATTCTTTTCTCTTTATTCGACATTCTGCCCATCGTAAGTTAGCTAACAAAAAAGTGATTGTTTTTTGACGATCTCGCAATAAAAGTAACAATGAAGTAAACGGTGTTATTACCTAAGCCACGAATTTACTATACTATGTTCAGCCAGGAAGGGCGGGTCAAGGTCACTCCGCTCTATCCCCACCTCGCTACCCCAGCCCCTACAGGCGAAGGGGAAACAGCTGCCGCGCATGCGCAAACGTCATCACGACGTATGTGGTACAATATGTTGCATCTAATTTGATGATTTCTTCAGAAAATCCAACATTTTAACTATTTGTCGTGACGAAAATGAGTGAATCGTATGTCATAGAAATTTCGTGTTTACCAATTACAATTTCATATATTAATAAATATAAAATTATTTACATATCAATGAATAAAACTTACTGCTTCCAATCATTATTTTTAGTTTTAAAAGTTGCGCAAGACATTTCGACGATTAAATCCAATTTTTAGATGCCTTTCCCAGTGGAAGTTAATTCTCTAAACACGTTGTTTAAATTTCGAAATGAAAGAGATATTTACTCGAAGCGATAGTTTCTGTTTACAGAAATCGTTGATGAGACCACAATTGCGTTTAGTGTGTCGCCAAATAAACTTCCTTGCGTGATTTTGATTTACCCACGTCTCGTCAAGGTAGATGACAGGTCAAAGAGGATGTTCCTTCCTTAAATCGTGCATTTTTCTTAAAAATGAGGCCCTTGCTGCTATAATGTCTGTCCTTTCCATTAGAAAACGTCTACCGTCATTACATTTTCTGTATATGAAATCGAGTGCTTTTAATAATTTATACGCCTCCAGTGTAGTTAATTTTCTCTTTCAGTACCTCCCTCAATTTTCGTAAGGTAGGGTATTGACCTCGGTCATAAAATTCTAGAACGGAACGTCGAATGACATCTTTCTGAAAGTCATCCATCTCCGTGACCAGTTTTTCTCGGTGAATGTTTTTCTTTGGCTCAGCTGGGCTGCGCTACGTACACGCTGCACGGTTCGTAACGATAGGCCGTCATTTTTAGCGGTTCCCTAAAAAGTATATTAACTTTCTCTTCAGAGTTTTCTAACGTCTTAAAAAACTATACACATAAAAAATAATGTCGCCTAATGTAACAACTATCTGATGCCATTTCATTTCTATAACGGTGTATCGTAATAAACACGACAATACTGCGACAAACGACAATGCCTGTAGGCAGCGGTCTGCTCGGAGGGGAAGGCTTCTGGAGGGGGTGATGAGGTGAGGCGCGGGACGAGGGGAATATGACCTTGACGCGCCACTTGAGAGTGAATATAGTATAGTTTAAACTTGCAAGTAAAGTAAACGTCTGGCTACAATAGACAGCACGGCGCCCGCACTGTCACCGACCAACACTTTTCTTATTGTTGTCGCTCACTCGATTGAAGTGAGTTCAAACGACACCGCACCATGTGTCGGCAGTCACTAGTTGGTTCTAATTTTTGACGGTGCGGACTGGTCGATATGGAGAATCATATTCATATACAAAGAGTTTAGAAATTTCTGGTCCTTTACTATTAAATGTTGTTGTAGAGTTACTACTGATTGCTTTAGAAAATCGTCCATTATTTTAGCGTTACTTTAGGTTCATCAGATGTTCGTAAAATGTAGGTATAGTCCTTGCATGTTCACATTGACAAATCAAATTGCTAGACGTGAAGGTCGATTTTAAGGCCTGTAAAAAATGCATCCGAGACCCGGATTTTGAACCGGGGACTTTCATACCCGAATCACACGCCGCAAGCATCTGAATTTAGAAGTACTGAAAAATATGTATTCAATCATATAAAAGTACATTTGTGTTTTGCGATACCAAAAATAAATGCTACAGAAAAAAGTATGTTGATTTTACTGTGGTTGAATGTTTATTTGTCATTACATCCAGATTTGTCTCTTGATTCAGATGGATACGGCGTACTATTGGGGTACTGAAAGTCCCTTATTCAAATCCCTGTCTCAGCTTCAATTTTCATATGTCTTAAAATTGACAATCACCTCTGGCAAAGCTTTGATTTGTTAATGCTAAGATGCTGGGAAGCTCCGTGGTTCGAATTTCACGTTAATCTGTAGGTCTCCTTTTAAAAACAGATGACAACGATAGAGGTGCACTGCGCTCCTGATAAGACACACTGTGACTGGAATTTTTAGATCACATGAAATTATTATTAATGACAGCGGCTGTGAAAAACCATCTGATAACAGCTGCTGTGGATAACCATATGATGACAGCCGCTGCGAAAACCATCTGGTGATAGCTGCTGCTTGCGGTCCGAACTAATATGGAGTCCTGTTTGGCGGCAGCTAGAAAGAGGTACAACGTTCTCTGCGGATATTTTCCAGCCTTGCACCGAGAACTGTAGCCAGCTGCCGGATGCGGATATGTATATAAGGAAGTGCTTCACCCGAGCTACCTCAGTATCTGTGGGTCAGCCGACCAGTGCAGGTGTCTCGATACCTGATGAAGACGACTGAGCTAGTCCTCGAAATACCATGTTTTCACAACACAATCCGGCGGAACATTAGTGAAGAGTTCATTGCAAATTGATAATAGGGTACAAAAAATTGAGGCCTTCAATATTTAGTGTTATTAATGGTAACAATGAGAAGTTAAATGAGTAATGAAATTGAGAGTAATGACATGGATCAAAGTAATGTATACAAGATATAGAAACAACGATGAAGGAAAATATGCTGACTTTTTGTAATGTTTCAATTAACAGTGCCTGTAGGCCTATAGATCGAAAACCCAAATTTTGGAATCAGAATGTTTCCAAAACCATGACTAATGATCCTAAAAGTGACAAAAATATTGACAGTATTTCAATAAATTATTTCTGAATTTTTCGACAAGTTTAAGACTGTTTGGTCAGCTACAGTTAGTGACCTTACAGACAATTTGTGGATTCAAATACAGTAGTCAACTATGAGGCAAACGCTGTAATGAAGTGTAACTTGTTTATAGCTAATTTAGTAGATGTGAGTTGGGAAAAAAATTTGTGGGGATTTTGATAGTAAACTATGTAGTTGCAGGCCATCTCAAGTCAACAAATCGTATATTCTGCCATATTAATGATCTTTGTCCCAAGTTCAGCTGTTGTTTCTTTGTAAGTGTTCAGGTATGCTTTGGTGGCTTAAAAAGTAAAGTAGATTTAACAGTGTAGTGATAGACGACAAGTTAAAAGTAAATAGAACTGGAGTGTTCAAGAAAGGAGATTTCAGTAGTTTTAGGACTATCCCGAAACACACTTATATGGACAAAGGTAGTGGCCTTTACTTGTCGCGGGAAGGGGTACCAAAAATATTAACATTGTTTGTGAAAGTAGTAGTTTTATGATCCATTTTCAGTACAGGGGTTACTGCCTAAGTGCAATGTAATAACCTTACAGATTAATGAAAACGTTGGTAAGAATTCAGCAGTAAGCACTCTAAATAATGAGTTAAATGTATTTCAGTAGAACTAAAGAAGTGTCTAACATAAAAGATTAAGATTTTTTAAACGTGAATCAGCCCTTTTAAGTAACCTTTTTTTCAGTGTGTGGGTTGGCTGCAATGTGCCAACCAGGTCACATGACTGTTTAATACGGAAGTCTCATAATCATAATTAATAGATCAAACAAAGTATATGTCGATTGTAATAAGAAACTGTTATATACTAAAATTGGTATATTTAAATAATTAATAAAAAATTAAGTACCATAGTTAAACATGAATATAGCTTACTTTTTTAATTTTTGCTCTTTTGTGTGTGTGTGTGTGTGTGTGTGTGTGTGTGTGTGTGTGTGTGTGTGTGTGTGTGCATTATAAAATGTGATGTTAAATGGAATAATTGATTGTAATTTTGAAATTTGTAGGTTTACTACATAATTACCTAAGATTTGCATATAAACAACTTTGTTTCAATACGCCTAAACAGATTCATGAAGGCTTCAGTCAATTTCTTGTGTGAAATTGCGACAGGGCGTCATTTAGTTTACTATTTTATTACAAAAAAAATCATGTAAGTTTGTTAAGTTTCACAGCAACCAGACATTGAGTTAGCACGTCCTGTTTGTTTGACTCAGAATCTACCTATCGACCGTCCAAACTACAATCTACACGTGTGCTGCTGAGCACACAAGTCAATACTTTACGAGGAAGCCAGAATACGTGGAACCAGGGGGTGAGGGCTAGGGGACTCAAGCCCCCCCCCCAAAAGTATCTAGGACCACCCCCGACACTGTAATTTTGGAGACCTTTTTTTTTAGCTCTACGGATTTGAGGCCCGAGAAGGCTATAAAGACTACCCTAAGGGCCGACTCAAGCCCCCCCCCCCCAAAACCAAAATCCACTGAAGGCAAGCCCTCTGAACCAAATTTCATTCAAGCCAAGCCCCCCCCCCAAACCAAAATCCTGGATCCGCCCCTGCGTGGGACACTGTCACTTCTTTAATGTCGGGAGACAAGTTTAATTTAATTTAATTGCAATGGAACACACGCTTTATCAGCTAAGCGAGTTAGCCGCTGCACTAACTTTACAATTCATTGTTGGTTGCATACAGTAGGGCCTAGTATCATCCCTCTGTTTAGTAGCACTAGTTACGGAATACACGACGCTTATTGTAAATCATCAACTGTAGTTAGGCTATGGTTTTAGAACAGATTAAACAACTTTTCCTGGAGAGGTTGGTTTATTTCAATTAACCCTAACGCTTAGATGCCCTCTCCCTCTCCTAATAGTCTCCAAGCAGGGGCGTAGCTACTATGGGGCTGGGCCCTACGCTCAGGAGGCCCCAAGCGCACCTCTGGGAATCCCAAGTTCAGTTCAGTGGGCCCACGACCCTTCACGGCACACTGGTGACTTTATTTTAGCTCTACCGTCCCCTAATGGGGCCTCTGAGGCACAGGAAGCCCCTCACTGCTCAGGGGTCACCCAACCACTACTCAGGGGGCCCCCTAAGCACAACTCAAGGACCCCCATACTAAGCTCAGGGGGCCACTACCAGCAACACAAATAAAAAAAAAGGTCGCCCATCTGGCCTGAAGGCCCAAAATAAGTTTTTGCATCTAGCTACGCCACTGTCTCCAAGATGCATGTTCAACCCTCTATGCTTATGTTTATTCAATAGTTTGATAGCAGTTGCAAGAGAAGACGATCAGTAATACAATACATGAAGATAGTCAATGCAAGTCATCGTGTACTGTAGGGAAAACCCATGGACCACATGTGTCAGCCATTCATAATCAGCCATTCCGCTAAAAATTTCGTGACTGCTAGGAAGGGATCATAACAACCCAAAGACCCAACTTTCTACTAATTTCATTGCTTTAAATTAATTATCATGGCGTCAGAGGGGTATAAACATTGATCAATTTATTCAATGCATGTATAGCGTTTTTAAGGAAATGAATTATTTAAAGAAACTGTAATTTTATTAAGAGCAATATAGTGTCTCAAATGTTCATTAAAATACTGTAACTAAGAATATTGTGTAAGTTAAAATATTTTGAATTTGATTCTGGCTATTAGGATTTTTTTTATTTTGTTAATAGTATGTTTAAACACTTTTAAATACCGTCTATTTTAATTTTAAAATGTTTTCTGATGATTTCTTGTGATTACACACATTTTTATTTATTACTTCAAGATAGTGATATTTCTGAGGCGATTGTCAGCAGTCCACTAGCATTGGCTGGTGCTTGAGGAGTTTTTTTTTTTTGTTTTTTTTTGTTTTTGGAAAACTGTGTACTGCCTACATAAACTGCCAATTATTGTGAGCAGAAAACCTAGCTCAGAAATGTGTTAACAGTAATTCCACATCATTTTTGTTATTAATGTGCTTTAAATCTTTGGAAAAGTCTGGTGTGATATTTATCTACATTTCTGAGAGTTTTGAAGGAATAAATGTTAGTGTAAAAGTTTATTGTTTGTGTTGTTACTCAAGAGACTATGTATCCTTACTTTAGTGAAAGTTAAACTCACCTGACGACCTGACAAAATTATTTATAATCTTTGGAAACCAGTGAATATTGATTTTAGAGCAGTTAAACACTGTCCTTATAACCTTGGAATGATCACAATAGCAAAAACAAACTTATAAAGACTGTGTCTCCTTTAATTAAGTGAAATGAACTTGAAGACATGGCATAAGTATATAAAGCATCAAAATGAAACCAGAAATAATCTGACTCCTTGAAGTTTGTGTATAAAAGATCATCTTTTAAATGAATAAAAGTTAATGACAGAATACTAAACAAGGATAATTTTATTTAGATATTTTTACTGTAACTATAAAATGTTATATACAGTTTTCATACAAAATTTATACAAATGTCATAAAATAGTGGATAATAATTCCATAAAATTGCGTTGCTAATAAATTGTTTGTAGTTAATCTTTCATGTTGAAAGTTGGTGATCCATCAATACAGGACCAATGATTTGTTTACTTGGGAAAAAGGAATCACTAGGGTGGCGTCCAGTTAACTTACCCCATATACATATAGACCAACCCTTACATTAAGACTCAACCTGAGAAGATTTGTTACATTTCCTTCAATGAGGAACCATAATGTATGTCTTCTGCCCGTATTATTGGCTTCCTTAGTTTATCTTGAGTCACCCAACATTAAATATTATATTAAATTTTGGTATCACAGAGAAATCTTGTTAAACTGTCATGCATCCTCACAACAACACAACTGACGATTTATATTCGTTATTTTTTCTAACCCATTGTCAACAAAAAAATACTTCTAGCATTACTAGTGTTAAGAGTTTCACCCAACAATAATGAAAGTTTAGGCGTGAGATAAACCAAATAAATCAACACTGGATGGAAATGCTTATGAGTCAATATACAAATCTGGCTAAAAGCAAATATTGTTTACCTTCATTCTTATACCTATTTATATGTCATAGGTAAAATACAGGTAATATTCCCTATAATTTGAAAGATAAAAGATTTTCCATGATAAAACATTACAAGCCAATTTACTAGACATTTTTTTCCAATAAACCTATAAGAGTAACTACAAAATAAATGCTCTTAGACTAGGAAACAGAAATTAAAAAATTACTTTTCACTAAATACTTTGACGTATTTTAACAACGCCAGATCATCTATAAATATCTCATAATTTTTAGTTAATTTCTGATAGCGACCCAAATGTAAAAAAAAATATTTCTTTTACAATTAAGAAGGAAAATAGCCCTCACTTGAATGTCACCAAGTATTTAGATTACCATTTTGCATATAAAAATTATGAGAAATTAGTATTTATTCAAATGAAATCTAGAATGTAATTGGAGATTATCAATCTATAACATTGTGTTTCTTCCAGTTCTACAAGAAAAAGGCCATAATATAATTTGATTCTACAATAACAGGTTATCCACAAACTTCAAAAGACAATAAGCATTCGCCAGAATGACTTTTACAATGCTTGTTATGAATTCCAAAACATCTGAATTCAAAAGAATAGTGTAGATAAACTGACTAAATCATCTAATATTATTTATATGTCAACCCCATAAAATAATGGGAAAAACTTTGAAACATTCACATAAAGTAATTCTCCAATCTAGGATAAAATGCCTGCATTGTATAAATCACAGAAAACTGAGCATTTAGATTAACGAATAATATGTGTGTTAAAATTGGCAAAAATTGTAAAAGAATTCCCTAATATTTTACAACTATATACACATTATCCAAAACAAATCACTTTATGCTTTAATTAAATTGTGTAAGAGATTAACCACAAACTTTGCAAGAATAATATCAGAATGAATCGTTCAATCGACTTTAAGTCATTCAGAATGAGTAAATCAATTTCCAACAGCTTCACAGAGAAAACAGATGCTCAACTGATTGAGTCCAAGGATACTGTGTGAGATAGCTAGTCAATTTAACAAATTTCCCACAGCTATAAAGAAAATGGTCATTCAGCAGAATGAATAATCAGATGTCCAGAGTGTGTAAATGATTTTTCACAACACCACAAGAAAATCGTCACTCACCAGAATGGATCCTTTGGTGACGCCTAAAATAAGCGAGATTACGAAAAGACTTTCCACAAATTTCACAATGAAAAAGGTCGGTCATCGGAATGTATCGTCTGATGACACTTCAGATCACCAGACCTTGTAAATGATTTTCCACAAACTTCACAAACAAACTTGCGTTCACCAGAGTGAATCCTTTTATGCTGTTTAAGATTTCCAGAATGTGTAAAGGATTTATCACAAATTTCACACGAAAATGGGCGTTCACTGGTATGAATCCTCTGATGCTCTACAAGATGTCCAGATTGTTTAAAAGAATTTCCACAAACACTACAACAATAAGGTCGTTCACTAGAATGCATCCTCTGGTGACGCTTAAGACTACTGGAAGTCATAAAAGTTTTTCCACAAAGATCACAAGAAAATGGGCGATCACCCAAATGTATCATAAGATGTTCTTTTAAGGCCCAGATAATCTGAAACATTTCCACAAAATTCACAAGAAAATGGCCGTTCACCAGAATGAATCCTCCAATGACGATTAAGATCTTTTGCATAAGTAAAACACTTTCCACAAACTTTACAGGAAAATTTACGTTCACCAGAATGAATTTTCTGATGCCTTTTAAGGTTTCCAGCGTCTGTAAAAGACTTTTCACAAACTTTACATGAAAATGGGCGCTCACCAGAATGAATTCTCTGATGTTTCTTAAGATTGTTAGAATATATAAAAGATTTTCCACAAGAATTACAACCAAATGGGCGCACACCCAAATGAATTATGAGATGTTCTTTTAAGGCCCCAGATAGTCTGAAACATTTTCCACAAAATTCACAAGAAAATGGCCGTTCACCAGAATGAATCCTCCAATGACGATTAAGATCTTTTGCATAAGTAAACACTTTCCACAAACTTTACAGGAAAATTTACGTTCACCAGAATGAATTTTCTGATGCCTTTTAAGATTTCCAGCGTCTGTAAAAGACTTTTCACAAACTTTACATGAAAATGGGCGCTCACCAGAATGAATTCTCTGATGTTTCTTAAGACTGTTAGAATATTTAAAAGATTTTCCACAAGAATTACAACAAAATGGGTGTTCACCCACATGAATCATGAGATGTTCTTTTAGACTCCTAGATTGTGTAAAATATTTTCCACAAACTTCACAAGAAAATTTATGTTCACCAGAATGAATTTTCAGATGCCTTTTAAGACTACCCGAGTCAGTAAAGGACTTTCCACAAACATCACAATAAAATTTACGTTCACCAGAATGAATTATCTGATGTCTTTTAAGACTACCTGAGTCAGTAAAAGACTTTTCACAAATTTTGCATGAAAATGGGCGCTCACCAGAATGAATTCTCTGATGTTTCTTAAGACTGTTAGAATATATAAAAGATTTTCCACAAGAATTACAACTAAATGGTCGCTCACCCAAATGTATTCTACAATTGAATTTAAGAGACCCAGAGCGTTTAAAAGATTTTCCACAAACTTCACACGAAAATACACGTTTTGCAGAATGAATCGTCTGATTAGGCTTAAGACAGTCAAGCTTTGTAAATGATTTTCTACAAACTTGATGTCCAACATACTGAAGCTGCTGGTGCTGTGTAAGATGTCTAGAATGTGTATAGGATTTTCCATAAAATTTACAACAAAACAGGCATTCACTAGAATCAATCTTCTGAATTTCTTGAAGACTATCAGATTGTGTGAAAGATTTTTTACATACTGCACTCAGATTAGGAATATTGGCGGTATTAATATTTTGATGACTTTTAAGATAGAAAAAAGGTATATGTAATGTTTTATGTAATTTGCAAACATTTAACATTTTATCTGACTGAATTTTCTTAATGATTTGTTTGTATTTGAAGCTACTACTATGGCCGTAGGTTGCGACTGGTTCCATCTCTTTGGTGTTGCTTTGGAGTTCAGCAGTAGAATGTTGCTGCCCATAGGTTTGAATGTTGCTTTTGTAGTCACAATAAACCCTGTAAACAGGAAAAGTTCATGTTTTGTTTCGTGACAACTTAATATATTCATAAAAGACTCTAACTTGTGAACCATCAGACTTGTTAAGAACGGTTTTTGTTCTCCTTCATATATGTTGAAGGGTACACAGCATATATGTCTGTGGTAATTTCTCAAAATGCGCTCTAGTTTCTGAAATATTAAGAAGCATAGAAACAAAAAATCTAAATAACCTGTATATAATAAATTATTGTACCGTTTTTTCAAATGGCGACGTGGTCTATGTGGTATGGTGATGGATTCATAATTTTCTGACCCTGGTTCAAATCTCACCAGTATCAAATATTTTTATTTTTGAGCCGTGCTCGGCTCGTATTGTGTGATATTCTTCTCTTCCGCTCGCGATTGTCTTCTGTCTCTAGTTCTCGGTGAGCCCACGTGGTCGTTTCTCCGTTAGAGAGCGCTGTGGCTCCTTGCTGCCCTCTATCAGCCGATAGAGTATATATATTTGGGGACACGGAACCGGGAAGAAGTCGTTTAGTCTGAGGCGGTGAGTCGTTGAGTCAGCGAGTCGGTCAGTCAGTCGGAGGCCGAGTACTTCCCTGTCGCCGTGACGCTGGAGGCCTGGTGGGCCGGCCTCGGTCGGCCCGGAGTAGCCGTGATGCTGTAGGCCCACTGTGGGGTCGCTTGATCGCAGCGGTTGTGTTTGGTTGCGTCTGGTACTTCCTTGTGTGGCCGTGATGCAGCGAGGTCTTGGGGCTTGACCGGGCGGCCAGGAAGTGCTACATCTGGTGGATTGGTGTGTCCACCGCGACTGTTCCTAGTTCGTTTGGGGCGAGGGAATTTCTCCGATACGCTCTTGGTCGAGAGCAGTGTCCCGTAGACTCGGGAGTACGGTGGCGATCGACGCTCATGGTCACTTCGATTTGACACATGCCTTTTTCTTGCCCTATGGGGGTATTGGAGGGAGTATTGCCTGTCAACTCCAACTACAAGTGTGTCGGCTACGGCTTCCTCGTTAGTGGTCTGGCTCGTCTGTAAAATTGTTTGGTACTACCTGCAGACTTGTTACATGCTGGTAGATTAGTGCGAGCCAGTCTGGTTATTTTCTGTTATTTGATATAAGTGGAATTGTTTGTGATTACAGGGGTATTCAAATTGTAATCTGCAAGCTCAAGGTTTTTATGCATTATATTGTATCATACTTGTGATTACGGGGTTATTCATATCTTAGTCTGCAAGATTGCAGCTTGTGTTATTTGGTATTATATTCTCTGTAAGTTTTAGAATTGTCCTTGATGATTGTAATAAAATGCTTAAAACAAGGCTTGGACTGATAACCATGCTCCCACACACTTCCCATTGAGTCCTTGTGGCTAATAACAACTAGAGACCACCACTTCAATTTTATTTTTATCTTCATAATTATCAAGCTCGACTATTTTATTTTGTTTAAACTTTATTTACATACTTTTATGCCGTGAAATAATATTTAAAACAAATCATATTACCTACAATTCAGTGTCATTCTTTTCCTGAAAATATTTTTTTGTAATGATTTCACGGATAAATCGACTTATTGTCTTTTCAAAACACAAATCGACCATACAGCCTTGAAGACTTCATTGCAATCATACACCAGGAAAGTCTCGATTCTTATATTACTTTTTAATTTTTTGTTAATAAGTTTACTGTTTCGGTGCGTTTTCAGTTGAAATAGTTACTACCATTGTACTTATTTCATGTTGTTTCTTTACTTGAATATCATCAAAGGTGTTAAACGAAATCTGTAGCATTGGGAAGATAGTTTTTCCTTTATCTCTTGTACACTCGATTTATTCCAGGAACGGTTGCCTGTAAATGGTTGAAAATAAACTACTAAGTCTATACGTAAAGAAAAATGGAGCTCAACAAGGAAATAGAAGAACATGTGACAAATGCTTATCAAAATTGCAAAATGCTTGTATCAGATTCCAATTTCAATTCACCTCCTGACTTAATTTCATTGGATATGGGCAAGGTATATTACGAAGCCATTGTTGGTATATTGGCCAAAATTACATTTTGTGGTATCTATTACAAGCACTGTGATTTGTTTGAAATTTTATTTCCCGCAGTAAAAGTATGTAAATGAAGTTTAAACAAAATAAAAAAGTCAAGCTTCATAATTTCTGAAGATAAAAATAAAATAAAAATATTTGATTCTGGTGAGATTAGAACCCAGTGTAAATTATGAATCCATCACCCTACCGCATAGACCACGACGCCATTTGATAATGCGGTATAATAATTTTATTATATCGAGGGCATCTAGATTTTTTTTGTTTCTATGCATGGTAATATAAATTAGGGCGCAGTTTGATAAACGACTATACCACAGACATATATGCTGTGTACCCTTCATCATATACGAAGGAGATCGAAATCCGTTCTTAATATGTCTGATGGTCTCCAAGTAAGATATACTTTCGTTAGATATTAATTCTGGTAGGTATAAATTGTTTACTGACAGTATTAGACAAAGTAATATTCGGTATTTGTATATATTAAACAAAACTGATCTTTAAGACCATACGTAACATTTAAGATCTCTAACTAATCACCCAATTACATAACACATAATAAAAACATACATTACAAGAAAAAGTATTCGAATAATTAAACAGTTTGAGTACGCCTGTGTATAAAACATTAACCATGCAAATGAAATGAATATTAGCAACACTTTTTACTGTCTTCAAAAATCTTATATAAGAAAATTAAAACTTTTGCTAGTCTAAAAACCTATGACAGTTATCTACAGAGCAATATGACTACATCCAATGATGAAATAATACCCTCACTAAGGGTACTCATGGTCATTAATACCCGCAAGAAAGGAGCAGATATTCGCTATACTTCGTTAATGGTATGTACAGATGGATTCAGCTTGTCACTGAAGGCAATATTACAGGAAAAAGGAAACATAGCCATAAAAAATCTCCAATATTGGTTTGATACACACAACAAAATCTCCTTAATAAGAGCAACAAATAACGAGGAGGATTATTCGATAATAGTTGCAAACTTTCTGTAAGAAAACATCATTACAAGAAAAAGAAAATGTTTATATACGAGGGCCGTTCAGAAAGTAACCTCCGATCGGTCACAGTGCGGGTGGTGGGGGTAGTCGCGACGCCATCTGTGCATTCACGCTCTCAGCAGATCAGTCGGCATCAAGCCGTGGTCGAGTGAACGTCGTACCTGCGCTAGTTTAGTTTTTGTGGCAGTTTGAAATATGTGCTGCAATAGAAAACCCCGCCAAATGTGAAGTGCGTGCTGTCATAAGGTTTTTTACAGCCAAAGGATATTCTGCAGCAGCTATTCATCGTGAGCTTTGTGCCGTGTACGGACCAAGAGTTATGAGTGAAGGAGTTGTCCGTGAATGGGTACGTTTATTTAAAATTGGACGAGAAAACGTTCATGATGAAGAGAGGAGTGGTAGACCATCATTGGTGACTGAAAAACTCGTTCAGACAGTTGATGCAAACGTTCGTAAAAATCGACGTTTCACAATGTCGGAGTTGTCTACTGTTTTTACGCACATTTCTAAGACTCTCTTGTACGAGATAGTGACAGCAAGATTGGGTTACCGTAAGTTCTGTGCACGATGGGTGCCCAAAATTCTTACCGACCACCACAAAACTCAAAGAATGGCCTCTGCATTAGACTTTCTGTCACGTTATGAGGACGAAGGAGAACCATTGTTAAACAGAATCGTGACCGGTGACGAAACCTGGATTAAGTACGTGAACCCTGAGACAAAAGAACAATCAAAGATGTGGGCACAATCAAATTCGCCTAACAAACCAAGAAAAGCCTTGCAAGATTTTTCTGCCAGAAAACTGATGGCAACGGTGTTTTGGGATGCCAAAGGGGTGTTGTTGGTTAAATTCATGGAACGTGGGACGACCATTAATCAAGACGTGTACTGTGAAACACTAAAAAACTTACGACGGGCTATACAGAACAAACGCCGTGGTATGCTGACTTCAGGTATCGTTTTTTTGCACAATAACGCCCGTCCTCACTCTGCTCGCAGAACAACGGCCCTTCTTGAGTCCTTCAAGTGGGACGTTATCAACCATCCACCTTACAGCCCAGATCTGGCGCCAAGCGATTATCACCTCTTCATGCATATGAAGAAATGGCTCGGGTCTCAGCGGTTTGATGACGAAGAAGAGCTCAAAGATGAGGTCACAGGCTGGCTCCAGGCACAAGCGGGTGATTTTTATGCAGAAGGAATTTCAAAGCTTGTGAAGAGATATGATAAGTGCTTAAATCGCTATGGAAACTATGTAGAAAAATAGTGCAAACATGTAGTGGTTAAGATATATTAAAATATTTTTATTTAACTTGGTGTATTTTTTTAAATCAACCGGAGGTTACTTTATGAACGGCCCTCGTATAACAGAACAGATTTATATAAGCAAAAAACACCAGTTCCAGTTTCTACTAAAGAACTATGTTTTACACACAAATTAGCATGCAATATATTCAAGGTCAAGATGATAAGTTTTATTTAAAAGAATGCATTTACATTTTACAGCAGGTCCCCATTTCTCCAATTAATGTTTCATTCCAATAAGTGTAAAAATATCTCCATTTATTATCACTTCCTTTGGTATTCTGTCAGTATTTCTATTATGTAATCGCAGGTTTTCCCGGCGAGTCTGATGCTTGAAGATCTCTCGAGCAGGCGGCCGGATCAATTGATCGTGGATGAACGAATTTTCGACGGTGTAATGTACCATCATCTTCAGGTTACGTCTACTGGCCGGTGTGAGGAGTGCAGTCCAGGACACTTCATGGCCGGACCGGCCGGGTCGATATTTATACCCTTCGACCCATCCCCTCCACTTTCGCCACGGTGCTACGATTTCCGACACGTCGAGCAGTGACCATCAGTCTGTATGCCACCTCCGTCGGGCGCCAGTGGCTCTGAAGTTTGTCGAGCCACTTCAGTGCTGGGTTTCAGGCTTCATCTCCAGGGCCACGGCACAGTCCGTTACGGAAGTGGCATACAGACTGAGAGTCACTGCTCGACACATCGGAGCGACCTCCCCCACCACCGCTATCGGAGCGCTGCGGCGGGAGTGGAGGGGATGGCTCGAAGGGTATAAATACCGACCCGGCCGGTCCGGCCCAGCAGTCGCGTCCTGGACTGCGCTCCTCACGCCGGCCAGCAGACGCAACCTGAAGATGATGGCACGTTACGCCGTCGAAAATTCCTTCGTCCACGATCAACTGATCCGGCCGCATGCCCAAGAGATCTTCAGGTATTTCAATTGGCTTGGAAATTGATGGAAGCACCTGGGGGCCAAATCTGATAAACGGGTTCGATGTTGCAACAATTCGTACTTTACACCACTCTTTTCTCATTGCCGAAACAAGTGGTGATAGGTGTACTGAGCTGAAGAATGATATTTATCTTTGTAATCCATATATCTTCCCATGAAGTTAGCGTAAATGACTTATGTAAAATTCGCCAGTAACTGTTTTCCCCTTTTGAAGACAATTACCACAAAACTATCGATTTATTCTCCAAAAAAAATACTAGCCATGAATATTCTCGCAGAAGTAATCAAGTTCGACGCTTTTGATCTACTGCCGTCCACCAATTGTATTCAGTAGTTTCATTTTTAGCATTGCAGTAGTGGATCCACTTCTCAGTAGCAAGTCTTTGCACAAGATTCAGGAGACTTGTTAAAACTGTCAAAGCATACTTGAAAAACACTTTTCCTTATTTCTACATGTACATTTAGCAAATTTGGCGTCCATCTTTGTAGAAACTTCTCTAGTATTAAACTCTCGTTGAAAATTGTAACGCTCCCTTTTTCCATATACACCGATCAGCAAATTGATAAAATGCCCATCTTTTGATACCAGATTGTGTACTTTCTCTATGTTTCCAACTGCAATTAGTGTTGGTCATCGACCACGTGGATAAAATTCAAGAGCTGTATGAACACATTTAAATTCAGTAACTCATTTCTTCACTGTTGAAGATAAAACAAACCTTTAATAAATTTAGACGAATTTTGGTAAGCTATAAACAATTCAAAATGAAAAACTTGACGATGGCACGATTTTCTATTTCCATAACAACGAGATACAAAATGTTTGCTTTTAGTCATTTAAAGAAAACTATTTCACAAATCATGTTAACACTGGGCGATCATTATTTCGACACATATACAAAGAAAATCCGGGTGGGGTGAGACTTTCTCCACCAGCGAAATACTGTTACTGACCTGTTGAAATTAGGATTAACTGCTTCCTTATAATGTCCTCTTCACGTTTAGCACTCTCTTTTCCGGAAAAGTCACCACGAATTAAATTAAAAATGCCTAAATATGACACTGCAGCGCTGCTATTAGTTGCCGCCGGCGCTGCGAAATCAATGATAATCTCTTGAAATGTTGGTTTAATTCATTGTTGTAATATTTTCTTGCCGTTTTAGCTTCACTCCGTTGCAAAACGTCACATAAAATTAACAGATACAAAATTTTTATTCGAAATGCAGCTCACCATCTTGGAACCGATATAAGCAGTCAGAGATAATCGATTGTTTCCGTTGTAAACAAATGCACAGTTTGTCTCTGGTTTGCGACATGGCCTGCCGCAGAACGAATTACCCGTAAAATTTTTACTCTTGGTCCAGGCCGAATTTAAACCTAACCATGATCACTATGACAAAACGAACCTATTTAGGTTGATATGATCCCTGTACCGATAATTTTTGTGTCATTTTTTCAGTGCTACTAACATTCGCGGTTGCGGAGTATCCCATATTTCTGCATTTTTAATTTAATTCGTGGCGACTTTTCCAGAAAAGGAGAGTGCTAAACGTGAAGAGGACACTAAAAGGAAGCAGTTAATCCAAATTTCAACAGGTCAGTGACAGTATTTCGCTGGTGGAGAAAGTCTCACCCCACCCGAAAATCCTTAGTAAATGGCCATTCTTCATGTTTCCAAAATACAAAAAGTCAGCCGTAGAAACCAATCAATGATCTTCCATAGGGCAGTGTTGTTACTTCAACACTCTTTAATATATTCACTAACAATCAACTACAGGACAACTGTTGTGAGACCATCATTTATCCTGATTACATTGCTCTAGCTGGTCACATTAAACGTCTGGATCTGTCGAGGAGACACTTAAGAACACACTCAGATATCTTGAGACTTACAATAACCAAAATTATCTCAAAACAAATCCTACAAACATGAAAGCTGTGCATTTCATCTGTGCAATAAATAGGTTAAGCAAATCCTGATTATAAAGCAAAGTTTAGCAACTTTTAAACATGGCAATAAGCCAATATACCTCGGCGTGACTCTTGATAAAAATCACAAGTCCAGAAACACCTGCAGCAATGTCAAAATGAAAGTATCTTCATGTAATAATAACTTAGGCAAGCTGACCAGATTTCTGCTTTAGCTATTTGCTACTCCACAGCGCAACAAGCCTGTCCTGTGTGGCACAAATTAAGTCTTCAATGGCCAGAATATTTAAAAAAAGTCATTTTTAATATTTTTATTTAGTTTAATGAACATATATACTCAAAGTCGCTGGTAGCGAGCTGAAAGAGGCGACACAATATAGAGTGGTAAGAGCCTTTGTCAGTTGCTCTCACTGCAACCAGTAAAGTTAGACTTTGTGTGCTAGATAGTTGTCTCATCTTAAAGTTGTTAGATAACGATATTCCTTTGCTTAATATTAATTAACTCAGTCAGTGTGTCTAACTTAGTCACACACAGTTCAATGCCTCTCTAATATTCTGTTGGGTTGCAATTATGTTTGCTATTCAGTTGCTCAGACTACTGTTCATATATATATATATATATGAGTTCTTCAGTCAACCACTTATTAAACCTCATTCACATCCCCAGACAAAAAAAAAAAAAAAACGCATACATTATGTATAGGATGTAACGGAGCTGATTGATACAAAAAAGCAAAAATATTCCAGTTCATCAGATAACGCCAGAGACATCTATGACACTGCCCCTGCCACACACCTACCAGAAACAGCTACTGACAACAACTCAGAAAGGAACGAAATTCCCACCTCTAAATAGATATGAACTATCACCAAAGAGATATAAATCCAGATCAAACTTTGCACTCATACCAAAGCCACTGAATAGAACGACGAGCAGGTAAACAGTATCAATCTGAAAGAACAGAGTAATAGACTGACTCAACAAAAGGAGAAAAAAGGTGTCTGCCATCTGGGTTTGAGTCAGAAGTCACTAAACACACGTTCAGTCTGTACTGGATGATTCACAATAACTATTGCCACATGGGGACATTTTGGGGTGCATAAGTTTTAATTTAAGTTATTTGGTAAATTATTCATCTTTTCTCTTGGTAACATATTCCAATCCCTGACACCATTACCTAAGAAAGAGAATCTTCCTACTTGTGCCTAAATTCAAGTGCCAGCTTGTGGTCATGGTCATCTTTTTCCTTCCAGACAGTACTTTTCATTCTTACGCCAATATCTTTCCATGCCTCATCACCAATATACGCTTTGTACACTCCCATGACCCTCTTCTCTGTCCTCCTGTCTTCCAATGAATCCCATTCCAACTCTTTATCACATCTGTTTGAGTTCTTCGGTAATTTCCAGAAACAAATCTAGCAGACCATTTTTGCACCCTCTCCAACTCCTGTATTTGATACTCAAAATGTGGGTTCCATACTACACTACCATATTCAAGCAATGGTCTGACCAAAGTTTTGTAACCCAGTTCCTTGACTTCTCTTGTACATCCCCTCATCACTTTCTCCAGTAAGTGCAGAATTTTGAAACCATTTTCCCACTTCCTGTCCAATATGTCCTGTCCAGTTAAGCTTGTTATCAAATGTAATGCCAAGATATTTACATTTCAAGTCTTCAGCAAGCAATTCTTTCCCCACAGTATAATCATAATTAACCTTTAGTTTTTTATTTGTGTATCTGATAAGCTGACTCTTCTTTGCATTTATCTTCATCCCATGTTTACCAACCCAACTAGATATCCTGTCCTGATCACA
>JARYHS010001113.1:3682540-3704359 GCA_031002005.1 Vandiemenella viatica | reverse complement strand
CCAAAAAAAAAAGCAAAAAAACATCCAGCAGACAGCAGAAGAAATCCTAGCAGCACCACCAGAAGATGAACCCGAGCTTGCCACACCCGGGGAAGTAAGATCAATAGTAAAAAAACTGAGCACCAATAAATCACCAGGCGCAGACCGCATAACAAACATGCACTTGAAGAAATTGCCAACAAAAGGACTAGTCCTACTCACCAGAGTCTTCAATGCATGCATGCTCAAGAGATACTTCCCCGACATCTGGAAAACTGCCAAGGTGACGGCCATACCGAAACGTGGGAAGGACCAGCGTCACCCGGCAAACTACAGGCCAATAAGCCTACTCCCCTCCGCCTCTAAAGTACTAGAAAGACTAGTACTTAAGCGAATAAACACAAGCCTAGAGGCGGCAAAAACAATTCGCAAGGAGCAATTCGGCTTTCAAAACCGAGTCGGTAGCACTAGCCAACTACTCCGATTAACTGAAGACGTGTCAAGGGGATTCAATATGAAATGCTCGACGGCCGCTGTGTTCTTGGACATTGAAAAAGCGTTCGACAAGGTGTGGCACGCCAACCTTATCACCAAACTAAGAACACAGACGACCATCCGTCACTGTTACGTTCAGCTAATCGGAAGCTACCTTACAAATCGGAAATTCTTTGTCACAATACAAGGACAAAGATCTGGTCTACACCCAATCCCGGTGGGTATTCCTCAAGGATCGCCACTTGCACCGGTCCTATTCATCAAATATGTAAATGACGCACCTGTAGCACCTTGGGTCAAAATCGCTCAATTTGCTGACGACACCACTGTGTATGCTATGGGAAGTAAACATAATGTTATAATCAACAGACTACAGCGGAGCCTACACCTACTCGACAAGTGGTGTCGAGTCAATAAAATCAAAGTTAACCCCACAAAATGTGTCGCAGTATACTTCACAAAAAAAACGGCCAATATTAACCAAAAAACTCAAAATTATGAGCCAAGAGCTAGAGTGGAAAAAAACATACCAAATATTTAGGCATCACGCTGGACTCCAAAATTCTCTTCCGTGAACACATCCTGGATAGGAGAAGGCAGGGCCTGGCCATAATCCAGAATCTCTTTCCGATACTTTACAGCACGGAATTATCGACTCAAACCAAATTACGTATCTATAAATCCGTCATCCGCCCCTTCATCCTGTACGGATGCCAGGTGTGGGGGACGGCAGCAGACTACAACTTGCTCCACCTACAAAGACTTCAAACAGGTGCCTCAGGACCATCCTACGTGCACCAAGGTTAATATCAACAGCTCTTATACACAACGAAACTGCCACAGAAACAATACGAACGGAAATCTTTCATCAAACAGAAAAGTTTCATGAAAGAATAGAAAAATTCAGAGAAAGCGACGAGAGGCTCCATACCCTTGGGACCACGATACCAAGGCACTGGCACTACCATCGAGTACCATTAAGTATCATATATCAGCCGGAATAGCACTGATATGATTACAAGAAAACTGTAGGGGTTTTTCACATAAGGTCGTCCCAGACGACCATAGCCATGTTTTCCCCTCAAAGCGCAAATAAAAAAGAGTCCCCAAAACAACCCTATCCAATACAAAGTGACACATAGCAGTAGAGCTACCTAGGTAGCGGGACATGCACAAACACGCCGTTGAGGGCAGCTACACAAAAAAAAAGGGTGCCCGCTTTAGTAAGCCGTCTTTGTGTGTGATTATAAACATAATAGAAAAACATCTACTATAAATATTCATTTAAGTGGTGACATCTAGTAGTGAAATTACAAACTCGGAACAATTAATAGAAAAGAAAAATACGTTTAATATCAATCTTCATTTAGATAAGTAGTGACAGCGAACAATTAGCTAAATTATTAATTTAATTCTTCATTAGTTTCCTGACTTTCTATGTTGTTCAACGCAGTCTGTAGCCCGTGGTATACTTCCGAAGGAAAAGACTATAGACAGACTTACATTTCATGATTTCTATAATAAAAATACTTAAGTATGATCTAAGGTTTCATTAATTAAGTATCTGGTTGTTGAAAGTCCCCAAGCGTTCGAAAGTCATAATTTATTGAAAAAATCATTGAAAAGTCAATAATTTTTGAAACTTAACTCGTCATTTCTCAGCTAATAATGAATTAAATTCTTTGAAATTTTAAGGAACATGGATTGAAGTATGCCAAACCGGTATTCTGATTGAAATTAATATTTATTATAATCATTTAATAATAATTGATTACAAATCAGAGCGTACGTCTTAACGTGTTTTCTGTTCTTTGCCGATAAAAAGTGTGTTACGAAGTTTGTCGCATGGAAAACTTTTAGTAAGATAGTTGTTCCTCTATGTTCGCCAATCAAAAATCCCGTAGAAAACTATAATTATGTATTACATTATTTATTTTCTTGTTTGTATTCTTGTTTCATAATTAACATTTATTTTTCTTGTTTCTATTTATATGACTAAATCTGAATACTTTCAATTAACGAAGTCACTCTTAATCTATATCCATTCACATATACATATAATCGTTCGCTACCTAATTAAGGTAGTACTAATTAGTGATTAGTATAAGGTATGAAGGAGAAAAGGGTGACACAAAATGAACAGCCTACACTAAAAAAAAGTTTAAATCCGGCCCTGGTCCAGTTTGTAACATGTGGTTTTCAGGTCGTTGTTGTTTTTGTTAGTTGTGCTTGTGTTTATAAGTGTATTTAAAATATCCTCCAAAATAAATGACAATATGAGCTGCTTTACATATTTTTTTTATTTTATGGTTGCAGAAAGAATTAAATAAACATAGTGTATATGGGCGGAAAGATGGTACGAAACTAGAGATCTATATAGACACATGCCTCTTTAGTGAGAGCAACGGGAAAATAAATGAACCAGATGATTTAAAAAATTATCTACGAAACGACAATTCCATAGATAACTACATTTTAATAATAATAATATTTAATTAAATTGCAATGGAGCGCACGCTCCTTTGGCAATTTTTGTACACACCCATCTTCCCCCTTTCCTGCACCCACCTACATTTGCCCTCTACAAATTTTAACTTTAAATTCTTTCAACGTTTTTCGTAAATTGTTCATCATTTCCCTTTGTAGCTTATTACAATCCCTGACACCCATACCTAAAAACGTGAAGTTAAAGTTATTATCTCCACAAATATCAAAACAAGACACAGTCATAACTGCAGAGTAATATTTGCCTCCTAGATTTGAAATTGTTTGTATATATTTTTCTCAGTTCTTTTCGAATTGCCGAGTTTCTTGAATCCTTTCAGTGACGAAATGTTTGTTTTCACTTTCACATACATTTACCCTACTGAGTTCTACTAACCAATCATATTTACGATTTTTTAAATTTTTATTTTTGTAGTCATTTGATTTAACCTTCCACAAATATAGAAAATTCTTATAAAGTTCTATAAATCCTTCCAAATTATCTCTTGACCACATTTTTCAAGATTTAGATTTTTATCTGTTAGAGCAGGGTAAAGTTAAATAAAGTCACCCAGAAATTCGAAGCAACAACGAACTTGTACTGACGCGTCAAGACTGCAGACCGACAATGCACGTGTAAACACGAGGCCCCGTTAGACCTGCGCGCCAGATGTGCGCATTCGGAGCGAGCGCCAGGCCTCTCTGACCACCGAGCATTTAAGGTCCGCGCTCACTAGGGCGGGCCTCATCGCATCGCATCGCGTCGCATCGCATTGAGCGAAAGTGCTGCAACGCACATCTGGACGCAGCGAGTCGCATTTCTTTTGTTGTCCCCGCCTTCGGTTCTCGACGATTATTCAGCCGCTTCTGCACTGCAAATGGACACATCGGACAAAGGGCTCTTATTTTTATATATTCATTGAAGAAAATTAAGCAGAAAAGGCAATGGGTTTAATTTAAAAAGGAATTTTCCGCATTTCTTAGGCACATTAGATGGCAAACATGTTACAACAGTTCTACAGAATTGCGGTTCTCTTTATTTTTAATGCATAAAAATGAATGTTTTTCATAGTTTTAATAGCCCTTGCAGTTGCAGTTGTATTTTGGTCGCCGGAGGATTGGGAAAAAACTTAAGACGGCAAAACATTTAGCCACAACAATTTAGGTGAGGCAATGGCTGCAGGAAAACTGAATTTTCACCTTGACAAGTGAGATAAAATGCAGTATGTAATAGTAGTAAATGAAGCTTTTCCCCTTTCGAGATGAGGCCTATTTCAGAATATCAGATAAAATGAAATGAAGAGAAATGAACCTTCAATTACAGGCTCAATAAACTATGGAGGGTGATCGATAACTGCTTTGGTGTTATAAGTAGAAGGTTTCAAATCTGTGAAAGAAGAATGTCGGTGTTACCTAATAAGATAAATAAAGTAATACTAGCCACGTGCTGCATTCATAACCTTTTGATTAACAATATTTGAATTGGGTTGCAGAAGGTAAGAACGAAAATGACAACAAAGAAATTTCAATATTTGACTTACACAAGTTTCTAGGTTACATCAGAAATCATTAAGATTTGGAATAATTTCACAAAATATTTTTAAACAATTAGGTTAGTTGGTAACACGAAGCTTTAGAAGCGGTATTCAAAGAAAGTGATAGAAAATTATAATACACACTTGAAATAAACAAAAAATACGAAACATGACATTATACCTGGTTGTTTTAAGTAGTTTCCTATTTCCTCCCAAATGTTTTTTTGTTATTATATTTTGCGTCTTGTAAATCATAAAACTCTGTGAAAGTCATTACTAATGAGATGCAGTACTCTTCATCCATTATGTTTGAATAGTTTAAGTTAAAACATACAAGCAAAGAACAAGCGAGCATGAGCTAGAAATTTTATAATTTTTTGATCTTTATTAAATTTTATAAAGTAATTAAATTTTCTGATTGTAATTACTTATATTTTTTCAGAAATCATCCACCATCCTGCGTGCAAATTTGCAGCTAATTTTGTTGAAGTAATGTAGTTACAAAAGTCTGCCAGAAGTATATGGCTCTTTCTGAAGCTTGTCGAGTGGCCATTTGTTTAAAGAATTTGTTAGATGAACTCATAGGCTATAATAAGTGTATAACATTGTTTAATGACAGTCAGAGTGCCCTGAAATTGTCTGTTGACCCGTCAAATCACAAGAGGTCGAAGCACATTGATGTTCGACATCATTTTATTAGAGAAGTTGTGTCAAATTGCTGATATGCTTGCAGATATCATGATTAAAGGATTGGGAAAAGAGAAACATTATGACTTTCTGAAATGTCTAGGTTTAGATATTATTTAAGGAAATCATTCAAATGTTTTGAAGTGGGGGTGTTGAGCTGATCAAAATATATTGAATGATTTCGATATATGTGTGTGTGCTATATCTTTGTTGTTGTAAAATCTTTGTACCGACATGCTGTAGCGTCAGCGTGTACTGTTTAGCAGTAGTTGTTTCCTGTATATTGCGCTGTGCGTATCAGCAATAAAAACTTAACAAAAATGATTTCAAGTAAGTGTCGTGAACACGTTTTATTGAGAGAAAAGACTAAATATGAAAACATTGTGGAAAACTTACCAGAATTGACGAGATGCTGAATAATTACTTTCGTGTACATATTTACTGCGGAGCACTGTACTGGACACAATGTCGTATAAGGTGCACATGTTATGTAAACAGAACAAAACAGTTTAAAGATGATGAGAATTACGAGTTATTTAAAGATGAAAATTATTATTCGTTGTCAGAAATGGAGGAAGGAATATATGGAGACGACTCAAGGGACCTTCACTACGTACCGGAATGAAACGGGTACAGGCCGCCATATTGCTTGGCCTTAGAAACACGGGGAATAGGCACTATAACCTCAAGGGAATCATAAGACAACCGTGGCACCGCAATTTGATGATGGATTATTATGTAACTCGACGAGACAAATCAAAAATGAAGAATAAAATTTTTTTGATATCGTGCTTAGTTCTCGAGATATACTGTCTCAAAAGAGTGGAGTTTCTGGTTGAAATTCAGAAGAAACGTGTCCCCAAAGTCAAATTGGGTAATAGATTCTTATGTAAAACGACGATAGAAATCGAAAATAAAGAATAAAATTTTTCGATATCTGGCTTAGTTCGCGAGATATACGGTCTCAAAAGTGAGGTTGTTAGGTTACGAGGGGATTCAACGATAACCATGGCGCCACAATTTGATGACGAATTCTTACGTAAATCGATGAGACAAACAAAGTAAAGAATAAATGTTTTTGATATCTCGCTTAGTTCTCGATATATTGTACCTTAAAATTGACGTGGTTAGGTTGAAATGCGGCCAGGACCAGAAAAAAACTATCGCCATATTCAAATTTGATGACGAGACAAATCGAAAATAAAGAATAAATTATTTTGGTATTTTACTTACTCCAGATATTGTACTTCAAATGTGAGGAGTTTAGGGTGAGATCTGGCCTGGACCAGAAAATATTTTTACTGATACTACCATATCTACGCTGTGGAAATGCAATATAGGTGTTTTATTTTCTTCCTAGTGATTGTTGTTATATTGAAATACGGCCTGAAACAAAAAAAAAAAGTCACTAAAATTACAAGGAACTATACCTATAACTGATTTTTAACATGCTACATCTCGAAAACCAAACGAGATATCAAAAAAAAATTATTCTTTATTTTCGATTTGTTTCTTTGAGTTCATTATCAGATTGTGGCGCCACGGTAATGATAGAACTGCCGGTTATAAAGCAGACTGGACTAAAAGACAATTTTGCTGCACATGCAGATTGGGTGTTTTATTTTTTTACTAATCCTTGTGGTTAGGATGAAACGCGGCCTGGACCAGAATAAGAACGTCACCAAAATCTGAAATTTTAAAAATAGCCTAAATCAATGTTTAGAACTTTAAAAATAATGATCACTTCAAAAGACCTCATAGTTTCTGAGTTTGCTTAGAAGATATTGTGCTGTTAGTGGCCTATATAATTTTGGTAGCAAAATCAGTGCATTCATAAGTCAGAAGCTAACAACTAAGAATAAATAAATTGTTTGTTCTCTTCTGGTATACACCGCATTCCAACGTACCAACAATTCAATTAATATAGACGCTACAAAATCAAACTATGTAGACACAACTAAACACATGAAATGCATCGCGAACTAAATTTCGGGCAACAACGTTTATTTAATAACGTTTAGTAGTTAGCACAGCACAAATTATTACAATTAATTTCATTGTACACTTTCAGTGTAAACTGAAACTTGAGTAAAGCATGCAGAATACCATATTCACTGTGTTGCGATGTAAACATGACCAGCTTAAATTAAATTTTCAACACTTGCCTACAATAAGGCTAGATTTTCAGGTTCAAAGTAGTAATATATGCTAATTGTCTACACTACACCAACAAAAATTTGAGAACTATATGATCCTATAGAGTAATAAATAAATTTATAGCGATAGGTCCTAATGTTGCAGTTACCTGTCAGATACTTCAAGAACGATAATTACAATGTGACTTACTTATGAATCGCTATTCCAGGTTGTTTCCTATCTTGTCTGTTTGGCAACCACATGCACCACAACTTGGAATTATAAAAAAGTTTAGAATATTAGAAAATGAAATATTTTCAGCAGCTGACACAGTGCAAACCATGGAGGAAGGAAATATATGGAGGAGAAGTGACGTTAAATTGGTGAAGCAGGCTCGCGCATGCGCAGTGGCGGCAGCGGCGATATTGCCCTTCCAAACTATTGCGATGTTCCCATTATATCCCGAAAACTAAGCAAGATATCGAAAAATTTATTCTTTATTTTCGATTTGTCTCGTCGTGTTACATAAGAATCGATCATTAAATTTGACTTTTGCGAAATTTTTCTTCTCCATTTCAACTCAAGACACCTCACTTTTGATACAGTATATCTCTAGAACTAGGTGAGATATCAAAAAATTTTATTCTTTATTTTTCATTTGTCTCGTCTTTTTAAATAAGAATCCATCATCAAATTTGACTTTGACCAATTTTTCCTTCTGAATTTCAACCAAAACCATTTCACATTGGGGACGGAATATCTCGAAAACTAAGCAGGATATCAAAAAATTTTATTCTTCATTTTTTATTTGTCATATCGAGTTACATAATAATCCATCAGCAGATTGCGGCGTCACCTTCATCCTAGAGTCCCCTTGAGGTTTTTGTACATATTCCCCGTGTCTGTATGGAAGCGGCCATGCCCCCTCCACTCCGGCCTGCTTCACTTCAATGCGTGGTGAAGGTCTCTTGCGTCGTCTCCATATATTTCCTTCCTCCATGGTGCAAACAGCCCAATGTTTTGGGGGATCGCTATGGCCGCCGCGCATGCGCAGTAGGAGAGCAGTTTTTTCGTGAGATGTCACGGATTTAGCGTTATTTCGTCTCCATATATTCCTTCATCCATGTTGAGATAGTATATCGTGTTGGTGATCGTTTCTGGTCTCTAGTATTTAACATTAAACTGGAAATAAATCTTTAGAAATATTAACGTAATAGTGGCTAGTAAAGTCTACTTGTTCATTTAACATATGTTCTGGACTTTTTATCTTGTGGAGGAATATTTTTAACTGTTCTAACAGATAAATTTTCTTGGCCTTGTACTGAATATATAAAACTGTTAAATTATTTTGAATGTCATTAATAACGTAGTTTTGTGTCGTACCTGTGTTCTGCAATGGCTGATTTTTCGAAGTGGTTTAATCTAAAAGCGTTCATGTATTCTTGGAAGCGGGTTTGGAAACTTCTGCGTTTTACCGATGTAATATGCTGGACAGTCTAGACATGATAGTTTGTATGTTCCACTGTTCTTGATTTTCTGTTTTAATATAATGTTCTAATAGGTGACCTAGATGATTATTATTAGTGGAGAATGTTATTGCTACGTTGGTTTTCCTAAATAAGTTAGCAATTTTTGTGATATGGGACCTAACTATGGAATGGTGATATGTATTTTCTTCTCTTTACCTGAGTTACACTGTGTTACTGCAGGGCCGCATTTAAGCATAGGCTACATAGGCTGTAGCCTAGGGGCCCGCACCACAAAGAGGGGCCCGCACCACAAAGAGGGGCCCCTCACCAACCACAACCCTCGCCTGGGCAGGTAGAGGTCGCCCATAAATTTTTTAGGTCGAATTTCGAAATTTAAGAATCCGGCCACTGCCGACAGGGGGCCCGCACCACATGTATAGCCTAGGGGCCCACAGAGCCTAAATGCGGCCCTGTGTTACTGTATTATTATTATTTTTTTCTGTATTTTAGTGGATAATATGTCAATTAATTTGGGCGTGTAGCCATTGTTCACTGCTATGGTTTTTATTTTCTCTATTTCTTGTTTGAGGATGTTTTTCTCTAGGTTCAATGAATGAGCTCTGTATAGCACTGCCCTGAAAGCTGCACGTTTGGTTTTAGAGGATGAAATGATGAACTATCTGTCTATATGTGTTTTCTGTATATGTTGAATGTGTGTTTTTGTTGTATGTTAGCGATTCTGAGATATAGAAAATTTATGCTATGGTTCTCTTCGTGTCCAACTGTGAACTTTAGGTTTTTGTGAAGAGTGTTGAAGAGCCCAAGTAGTTCAACTTTTTCTTTAGTGCCATCCAGTAATTTTTAAGGTATTCCGCAAAATAGCTACCATCACCTTAGATAACATGAAGGTTCACAATCTGGTGTAAAGTTTAGGTTTCAATAATAATATCACCATAGGAGAATATTTACCATCCCTTACCTTGGTTGTGTCAGTACTGAACTAATTCGCTGGATGCTACATAAACGTTCCGGTGAGACTGCTTACTGGGTGAGCACACAGAGTGGAACAGATGCAGTGAGAGAACCAGACCGGTCTAAACGACTGAGAATCACAGTGGCCAACAACTTAGATGGTTTTCCTGTGTAATTATTGACGAAAGAGTTGGAACAGCCAGAATATTGAAAATAATTACACAGCAACACTAACTTTGGAAATAGTACGAGGCGCGTCCAGAAAGTAAGTTCCGTTTCAATTTATCTCCGCTGCAGCGCTGCGATTGCAGTTCCGCACATGCGCTGTAGACGATGTGTATCAAGGGGAAGTACGTGCGCCATTTGGAGATCGCTGTCAGTTACGTACGCTTTGTTGTGCTTGTTTGAAATGTCGGCGTTGATTGAAAATCCCGCCGCCTGTGAAATCTAATCCTTGTGGTTAGGCTGAAACGCGGCCTGGACCAGAATAAAAACGTCATTAAAATCTGAAATTTTAAAAATAGCCTAATGTTTAGAACTTTAAAAAAATGATATCTTCAATAGACCTCATAGTTTCTGAGCTTACTTAGAAGATATTGTGCTGTTAGTGGCCTATATAATTAAGGTAGCAAAATCAGTGCATTCATAAGTCAGAAGCTAACAACTAATAATAAATAAATTGTTTGTTTTCTTCTGTTATACACCGCATTTCAATATACCAACATTTCCATTACTATTGCCGCTTCAAAATCAAACTATGTAGACACAACTAAACACATGAAATGCATCGCGAACTAAATTTCGGGCAACAACGTTTAATTAATCACGTTTAGTAGTTCGCACAGCACAAATTATTACAATTAATTTCACTGTACACTTTCAGTGTAAACTGAAACTTGAGTAAAGCATGCAGCATACCATATTCACTGTGTCACGATGTAAATATGACCAGCTTAAATTAAATTTTCAACACTTGTCTACAATAAGGCTGGGTCCGACAGTTCAATGGCGGGCGTAGTGATGTGCACGATGAAGAACGAAGTGGGCGTCCACCTTTGGTTACAGAAGAACTGGTCCACGCGATTGATGACAAGATCCAGAAAAACCGTAGGTTTACAATTAGTGCTCTCGCTATGGACTTCCCCCAAATTTCACGATCACTGATGCATGAAATTGTTACCAAACAACTGAAATTCCGTAAACTTTGCTCACGTTGGGTACCAAAGATTCTCACTGAGCAACACGAAACACAACGGATAGGTAGCGCACTTGAGTTTTTGACCCGTTATGCTGAAAGCGGCGAAGAATTTCTGAGACGGATAGTCACAGGAGATGAAACGTGGGTTTCTTACGACACCCCTGAGAGTAAGCGGCAATCAATGGAATAGAGGCACACTTCATCCCCACCAAAGGTTAAGCCGAAGCAAATCATGACACCTCGGAAAATGATGTGCACAGTGTTCTGGGACTGGAAAGGCATTCTCCTCATTGACTTCTTACCGCGTGGTCAAACAATCAAAGCAGATGCTTATTGCGAGACACTTCGGAAATTGCGCGGTGCAATTCAGAATAAGCGCTGGGGACTGCTGTTAAAAGGTGTTTTGCTTTACGACAATGCACGACCACATACTGCAAACGTGACGAAAAACCTCGTACAGGGATTTGGCTGGGACGTGTTTCACCATCCTCCGTACAGCCCTGACCTCGCTCCTAGCGACTTTCATCTGTTCTTACATCTCAAGTCTTTCCTTGGCGGTCATCACTTCACCAATGACGACGAGCTGAAACAAACTGTTTCCAACTGGTTGAAGAGACAGGCGGCAGATTTCTAGGAAGAAGGTATACAAAACCTTGTGCCACGCTATCACAAATGCCTGCAAAATTTCGGCAGTTATGTGGAAAAGTAGTTTAAGAGTTGTAGAATTTTGTGCAATAAAAATTTCTTCTGTATCTGTATACAATTTCATTTTATTACCAAACGGAACTTACTTTCTGGACGCGCCTCGTATATGAAATATAAACAAACAAACGGAAGGATACGAGAGCTATGTGATCAGTGCTACCATTTAGAAACAAATCGCAAGCTGTTATCAAAGCTAAATGGCCAAATGCTGCAGATCGTAACCTCCTAAATTTAACCATTTTTTAAGGGCATTAAATTATTAGACTGAAGCAGATTTAAAACGGATTTTTTTAATCATATTACATTCCTGACTCCTTAATATACCACTACGTTACATTTAACTTGTATATACATTGAAACCAACATTCCTGTCCCCGACTACTACTTGTACCGTACTACCATCGGAACAAAATTTTGTTTCATGAACAAATAACTTTTGTCATGTAAGCAAAGTGGTATGGGAAGGAAATAGGAGCAACAATATCTCAATAGATCTTTATTACATTAATAATCTCTATTCTGGAATGTAGTTGTAGCTAGTAACATATTTTCCGCGAACTTGACAGAACTAGTAGTGACAATGCGTAATTTATTAGCGTTCTTTCCAACTTTCTCCATAAATTCCGATCTACTCATAATTTCAAATATCTTTCTATAATATTTCTGTTTTATGGCACGGAAATCGTAATATTTTCCCCAAAAAAAGAAAAAATTATTTACATTTTCAGATTTCGAAGATAGAGACTTTACAAATGTATTTTCTAAATATTTTTACCATGTTACTGCAATTGTAGAAGAAAGTAAGGAATGTTGGGTGACTGTGACATGTAAAGGTTTTCTGCTGGTTATGTCATCAAAACTAGAACAACCAGGAGCGGTGATAATCAAAGCTATAGTAATTATTTCGATAGAGGTTGGCTAGTAAACTGAATATAATGTTTGTTTGCCGTTTATAGCCTCCCGTAGGTAACCAATACATTATCCAGCGTAAAGTATCCTGTCATCTTAAGTAAACGAGGGAGTTTATAAAATTGTTATTAATTTTTAATGTTTGCTAGGCTGTATGTTATTCGTGGTTTGTGATGGTGACACTATGAATTCTTTGCGGTACAGGATGAGAAAATGTGACTTTAAGAAAGATCACAGCCAAACAATCAGTGCGAACTCAACAGACTCAAATAAGGGCAGAGAACACCGGCCCCGGCAGCACAGTCGTTTGCGCGCTGGCTTCATGTTGCAGCGGTCGCCGAATAGAGTTCGGAATTCATTATAGGTGATACTAATTGCCTTTTGTTTGTTTACTGTTGTTCCCTATGTATGTAAGAAGCAAAAAGAATGCGGCCAAATATTTGCAAGAGAAATATAGTTTTTTTGTTTTGCTTACGGCTATAAGAATCGACGATGTCATCATTAGAAATGGGAAAGAACTGGTTATATGGATCAGGACGGAATTCGTCCATTGCGTTTTGAAGGAATTGTCCCAGCATTTGCTTGGAGTGATTTTGGAAAACCATAGAAAATCTAAATCTGGATGGTTTCGAACCAGAGTCCTCCCGATTGCTTAGCCTGCTGAAAATAGTACACCTGCGTTAGCTGTATACCCGATTTATTAAAATGAAATGAGATGCGACATAGCTTGGATCAAAATTAAAATACAATATAACAGTAGAAATATAATGTAGCTGGCTATTAATTAGTAAATAAAATATATAACAGCAGTATATAGATTCAATAAATTCTTTCTGTTTGCATAAGGGCACCAAATATTTTATTATAAGAAAAAGTTTATTAATATGGGTTAGGACCATAATGAAATGTTTTGTAAGAAATTGAAAGAACTTTTTGCATCACTGGTTTGATAATAACAACTATAGAAGTATCATTGATTTTAAATAAAAGAACAGTTAAGACTTGTTTATTCAATATCTGATTGAAGTTTTAAAGTATGGAAGCACTGGGAGATGTAATATTTACTCCAGCAGTTCCTTCAGCTCTTTATGGCAGATGTTGTACGGCGTGTTTCCCATTTTGGTTTTCGCCGTCTTGTCTGCTCCGGACTCTAGCAGCACCCTGGCCACGGCCAAGCGGCCCCAGAAACCTGCTACGTGCAGCGGCGTCAAACCATCATCGTCAGTCACGTTGACGTCCGATTTCTCAACCAACAGCGGCACCACGTTTAGACAGTCACGCTCAACAGCCAGATGCAACGGAGTTCTCCCTAAGCGTTTTGTTCGAGCTGTGATGTCCGCCCCCGCAGCCAGCAGCTCTCTCGCAGTTTCCACGCTGTCTGTACAGCCGGCCGCGAGGTGCAGCGGCGTGCAACCAACAGCGTCCATCACGTCAACCTCCCCGCCATCTAGCAACAGCCGCAATACACTGGTGTTGCCTTTCTGGGCTGCCAGGTGTAGCGGAGCTCTCTGGTTTTTATCTATAGAGTTTCGGTCCGCCCCTGTTTCCAACAGGGCTCTCACCGCTTTCGCGTCACAGCACTGAGCGGCCCAGTGGAGCGGTGTCCGCTGGTCTTCATCTCTCTCGTTGACGTCCGCCCCCGCCGCCGCCAGCGTGGTGACGGCTCCGCTGCTGCCCTGCTGCGCCGCCCACAGCAGCGCAGTCCGCCCCCGCTGGTCGGTGCCGCCCCCGGCGCCCGCCCCCAGCAGCGCCCTAACTGTGCGCACGCTGCCCGTGTCCGCCGCCAGCAGCAGCGGCCTCTTGCCCCAGTCCTGCTCCCCCGCAGTGGTGTCCGCCCCCGCCGAGCACAGTAGCTGCGCTGTGGCCGCGTGTCCCGCCGCCAGCTGTAGCGGCGTCCTGCCCTCTGTGTCCCTGCACTCCGCCTGGGCCCCGGCCCTCAGCAGCACTCCCGCCACGACGGGCCCGCCGCCGCCTCCACACGCCGCCGCCTCGTGCAGCGCAGTCCACCCGTCACTCTCTCTCGCCGCCAGCTGTAGCGGCGTCCTGCCCTCTGTGTCCCTGCACTCCGCCTGGGCCCCGGCCCTCAGCAGCACTCCCGCCACGACGGGCCCGCCGCCGCCTCCACACGCCGCCGCCTCGTGCAGCGCAGTCCACCCGTCACTCTCTCTCGCCGCCTCCAGGTCCGCCCCCGCGTCCAGCAGCATCCGCACGGCGGCGGGCTGGCCGTGCCTCGAGGCCACGTGCAGCGGCGTCGACGACGCGTCGTCGACTGGCTCTTTAGCCAGTCCCGGCCGGTGCCGCAGCGCCATCCGGAGCAGGTGCAGGTGACCTTTCTGCAGCAGCGGTTGCATTATCGACTGCGCCAAGTCTGCAGAACCCAGCAGGCTCTTCGTCATCTCCAGCTTGCTGGAAGTGACAGTACCAGTCCCCAGCAGATTATCGAGGATCGAGTAGTCACCAACCACTTGCGCAGACTGCAAGATGGGCCAGGACAGCACTTCCTGCTTCAAAGCGCTCACCATCAACTTGGTCACCGCATCCATTGCAGACCTGCAAGCAGAAAACACATTCTAATGTTCACACTTTCATTACAGTTTAAAATTTAAGAACGCTCAGTGCTAAAACTCACAGCCACATGTAAGCACATAACATGCTTTTTGTCTTGTTTAATTATGTTTCAACTTTCAAGCTTTATTCGCTGTCTTTTAAGTTAATCATAACAGTAAAAATGGCGTTATAAGATACAAACATTTAAGACCCTTATATAAACAACAGACGCTTTCAATGCCGCGAGCTTTTTGCGTGTCAGCAGTTGGCAAACTTGTTTTTGCTATCGTATCTGTCGTGTTTTGTACCAAACACACTAGAAGTTTCTCAGTTTGTAATAAACTACTTGAATGCTCAGACTGTTAATTAAAAGAAAATATGTAACCTTTTCGTGTGATACAACAGCCAAGTAAGTATTGAAAGGAAAAATAAATCAAAGTGTTACTCACGTCATACGCAGAACATAACTTATCAGTTGATGCATTTAAGCTAAAGTAGAAGCTCTAATTAAAGTAGAAATAACTATAATGGAAGTTAGAAATTTTTTTCTCGGAATATACCTAAAATATTGCAGGTTAAAACAATAATCTAAGTTAATCAGTACTAGACAACAAGACAGATGGATTTCCGAACGTGATCCATGCGATTTTCTCTGATATCACAGGCTTTGTTGCAGCACAGTAATGCAGTCAAGGTGCAAAAACAGTCTCAAATTCAAGTCCTCAATGTTCAATCGGTATTTACGTTTAAGGAACTTTGTATTATCCAAAACAACGGATCAGTTCACGAAATGAATCACGAAGTGTTATTATGAAATAGGTTTTCTGGATTAAGCAATGGAAGTTTTCCCGTTATATAAAGATTTTTTGAAAATAAAGTTTGAGATTGTGATAACCGAATCTTTCTCAGCATATAAAAATTCTTCACGGTGTTCTGCCGCTAAGTTCTGCTACACACGACGTTTCGGCCGCAGCCACCGCTGCTTTCATCAGATAAAATGGTAGGTCGAAGTTGCTAATACAACAAAACGTCACCGACTGTGAATGCGGCAGGAGTGGCAGCGTCATCAGTACAGCTTACACTATAGTATTATCAACAGTACCAGGTAAAAACTTATAACTACTCCCTGCATGTGCATTTCTTGACTGCTTGCTGTCTATGTCATCAGTAGATACACACAGTCTGTTTAGTTTTGACCGAGCGTGGTGGGTGAGCGGTTAACGCTCTGGCCTCGCATTCGAGAGGACGCAGGTTCGAATCCCCGTCCGGGCATCCAGATTTGGGTTTTTCAAGATCACACCAGGCAAATACCGGGATGCTTCCTTCAAAAGACCATGGCAGAATTCCTTCCCGTTCCTTGCCCCAATTCCATTCCGCCTCTAATAACTTCGACGTCAACAAGGTGTAAAGTCATAAGTAAAAAAAAAGTTTAGTTTGGGCTCATGGATCTTGGCATGATGAGTGTTGAGTGGCTGTGACGTGTAAAGATTATCTGCTGGTTACATCATCAAAACTAGCGGAACGAACAGCGGCGAAGTCTACTAACTGACAAAAGAATCATTGGAGATTAGACTTACTTGGAGAACATCAGACCTGTTCAGAACGGATTTCGATCCCCCGAGTATATGTTGAAGGGTATTTACTCCATATGTCTGTGTTACAAGTATTTCTTCAAAATGAGCCCTAATATTTTGGCCTCGCATTCGGGAGGACGCGGGTTCGAATCCCCATCTGGGCATCCAGATTAGGGTTTTCCATGGTTTCTCCAAATCACTCCAGGCGAATGCCGGGATGGTTCCTATGAAAAGGCCATGGCCGAATTATGTCCTGTTCGTTGCACCCATTCCTTTCCTGCGATCGTGTATGGCCACCTTTAGGCACGGCGCGCCGGAAGTTGGGCAGCGGAAGAAAGTAGAATTCTCGGAAACCAATGTTCACAGTACAGACTACAGACAAAGGCCTGTTTACTCGGTTCACTTTTCGTAATCACTCAGGATGATTCACTCCTTGTGAAAGTGAAGGTGAGTTCACTTTTGGTTTACAGGTATCACCACAAATGAACCATTCACTTCAAGATGGCAAGAAACAAGCTGGTGCGTGTCGGAGTGGACTTAATTTTCATAAACTTCGCGTAAGGAATTAAAAGTTGCATCGTTAATTGAAAAAAGAGAAGTTTATTGGATCTTGCGGCGTGGTAGAATGGGTATGGCAGGGCAAAATCGCAAATGAAAATAATTTTTGATCGTATGAATCCCAAAGTTTTGCTGTCAAAATACCACTAATTACAAAATAGGACACTAATGAGAAAATGTTTCCAGGCTAAACCGAAGCTAGAAACTACTCTCAGGTTTCTTGCAACTGGTAATTGCTTTGAAATACATTCACTTTACCTATAAGCACAATTTACACCACAATTATCTGATTTTAATAATTTAGTTAATTCGACAGAACACATGGTTCGGATAGTTTTAATTTTGCACTTGATATCTTCTATTAACAAAAGTGGGAGATTCAATACTTTAATCATGTGCTCTGTAGCACTACCTTTTACGTTTTTTAATTTCATAACTTTTAATTTTTGTTTTCTATAAAAACTCATTGTTATAGAAATATTTTAAAAATAAAGAAGTGTTTCTTCCTCCAATTTAAAAATCATTGTAGGTTGAAAACAACAACAATCAGAAACAAACCGATCCAAGAGAATGTTTCACTTCGATATTCTGACTGTTTACACTTGTCACTCTTGACGATTCATCCGAGTGAAACACCGAAAGTGAACGAAAAGTTGAACCCGAGCCAACTTCTTTCATCCGCCATCTTGGATGATTCTCTGTTTACACTGGCTCCTGAGTCTAATGCCTAGTGTTAAAAACGGTTTTTTTCTCACTTGGGGAAAAAAAAAAAAAAAACATGAAAAAAAAACAATGAAATTTTTTTTTCTGGGACAGTTTTTTTCTGGGACTCGTTTTTTTCCCCATAACTACTAAATCTCAAATTTGTAAGGCATTTATCGTTTAATATGACTGTTTTAGAGTGTTTTTTTTTTTTAACTGCTTTACGTCTCTCAACAGCGAGGTCTTTAGAGACGGGAAAGGATGGGGGCAAGGAATGGGAAGGAATTCGGCCATGGCATTTTTGAAGGAAGCATCCCGGCATTTGCCTGGAGTGATTTGGGATAACCATGGAAAACCCAAATCTGGATGCCCGGACGGGGATTCGAACCGCCGTCCTCCCGAATGCGAGGCGAGAACGCTAACCGTTACACCAACACGCTCGGTATTTAGGGTTTATACTAAGTACTTATCTGAATTTTTAAATCTACTATATTTTTCAGGTTCAATAGAAAAGAAAATTACGAAAATATTGGCAACATTGACTGAAGTTTTCTTTTACGAATGGGGACTTCCCGAAGAGGCTAGGTTGGGCGAGAAGGAATCCCCGTTCCCCATTGTTTGGAACGACACTTGCTATTTGAACTAATGCTGCCAACCCTGCGAATTTATCTGTAGACCTACGGATCTTTTCAAAAAAATTAGGAATTTTAAATTTATCTACAGCTTTTTGCCTTTTTTTTATTGCTTATTGTGCTATATTCATATACTTGTTAAACTCTTAGCGTATAGTGATACTGAGTCAGTAAATTGTGAGTAATCATGAATCGTTTCATTGCAACCGTTGGCGTAAACCAACAATTGAAAAAAAAATAAAGCTCCTATTTTGTATGATAATAGATTTAAATTCAAACTTGAAAGACCTTAATATATGGTAGAATTATCGGCGCTGTCTTTATGTACAGTGTGTAGTTTACTCACGATTTAAAAATTTCAATCTCAAAATCTTTTTCGTACAATACAAGGGCAACCAGTAAAAGAAAATATAATTATTTCTGAAGTTATGGATGTAGAGGAGACAGAAGAAGAAACACAAAATTCCGACACCGACCGAACTAGTGTTGGTAGTGCTGATACTAGTGAATGTGGTACTGACATAGAGGTTGAATAAAATTATGTTACCTATATAGATACATTTATGAATCATTATGTAAGACATTATATGATTCAGTAAGATTTAAAAGATACATGTAAAATGTAAGTTCTGTAAATAAAACTATAATTTATCAAATACACTGTTTTCTGAAGAAAAAAAAACAAATTTAGAAAAAAAAAACAAGGGTGCTTGGTTTTTGTCATGTTTTTTTTCACAATGCTGAAGAAGAACTTCTTTTTTCCAATTTGCATCACTACTAATACCGCCAAGCGATACCGCGTCAGCGTGGTGGCTAGCGCGTTCGTGACTTCTCAGTCCACCGACCAATTTGAGTCCCACCTCGAATATATGCATTCATTGATAGTATAAACAACGGTACTAGCAGCTGTCAGCAGAAATTCCCCGTGGAATACTGTTAAAATATAAAATATCAGCAAAGATCGTGAAACTCTCGCGCTCTGTGAGATCACTGTGCACTAAGGAAGTTATTGCATAAAATCTCTTTTAATGCATGGCAACAAAAAAACTTTTAATTTCTAAAAGACATATTTTCACTATAAATTTATTATCAGATTTATAATATTCTCTACCACGTTCATATAAGATTTTTGTTGAAAAATTTTCTATTTAATAAATAAATTTCTCATCCAATTTTTTTTATAAACTATATTAAACTCTATGAACATTTTTCTATGAACTTAAGACGACTGCTAATCATTGCAAATTATGAAAGAATATTCGGTTAAGCAGTTTCTGGGATGGAGGTACTAAATTGCCTTTCAATGGTTTCTCGCCAAAAATGGTTCAAACTGTAGTGTAAATATAAAATCCAAACTTTTTCAGAGGAAGAGGACAGTAGGAGATTGTTGAAGTATTGCCGCCTGACCCACTCGCAGTTCTACAGAGCATTTGGTAACGGAAGAGTCTAGACCAGTGTTTCACAACGTGGGCCCACGCCCCACAGGGGGGCAATTTGGTTTTTTTAGGGGGGCAATTTAGAAATTGACTTGATACGACTTTACCGCTTTCCTCTTCGGGTTATTTAAATGCAATGGTACAAAATATAGCAAAAAAAAAAAAAAAAATTCTTAAAACAGTGCTGTAAATAATGATTAGATATAGTTTCGTTTGAAGTTAGCAAAATATATCATCTGGATGATTTGAGTCGTCAACTTGACATTTTTGGGATTCGCCGCGTAATGTTCCGCCTGTCTCGGGAACCCGGACCTTTTAAAACGCGCCAATAATGCCGTTGTTCGTGATTTTTCCATCTTCAGTTTTTAGCCGAATCTGGATTTAGTGCAATAAATGATTTACTGATAAAAAAAGAAACCGACTTGATATAACACAACGTGGAGACTTGACATTAAAGCTTACTAAATTGGAGCCTAATATAAAATTTCTATGTAGCAAGCGTCAAGCACAAGGATCACACTAAATTGCCAGAACAAATCTTTAAAAAAATCTTTTGAATTTTAGTATTTCATTATATGTTTTCTAATTTTACTTACTGTGTTTTATGACAATATTAAAGTGTTTTCTTTCAAAAACCATCCTATATGAGTTTCTTTAATAACAAATATTTTTTATTAAAAATTATGTATGGGGGCAAAAAAAATGTTAAAAGTGGGACATGACTCAAAAAAGGTTAGGAAACACTGGTCTAGATTAAAGCTGAAACATTAGCTGCGGCCACACAAAAATTTTCGTCTAAAAAAGCGTCCATTAATCACGTAAGTTAGAAATATGGTGAGGGAGAAAGGGGTCCAGCAAAATCTCACCAAGTCTCATTTAAAGAGGTGGAGTCCATAAAAATTAACTTTTTAATCAATGCAATTCACATTACTATTACAAAATCAATCCCAGGCATAGACAATATTAAATACTGTATAAGCCCCCAAATTAGAAATCACTTGGCCTTTGTCCTAGTCAGTATGAAGCTTGTAAAGCATAACTTGCGTGTAGCAAACTGAAAAACTAAAAAAGACATAGTCTTGATAATTCCGTTTTTACCTTTAAAAGAGAAGCGAATGAATCTAATGTCTTCATAATTATGGATTGCACGAAATATTGAGTAATAATTTTTGCGATGATTACAAAACGACTAAGGCCATGAAATAACAGAGTGAACAGTGGCTGCGTGTCGGTCTGTGAGGGACAGAGTAATGCACGCAGTCACCGTCAGATGTCTCACACCGCACATGTGTCCGTATTATTTATTCCCGGTCCACAAGACATTTACGGTTCGCGCACACTAGGGCGGGCCGCATCACATTGGGCGAAAATGTTGCAACGCACATCTGGACGCAGCGAGTCGCATTTCTTTTTTTGGGATATGTGAAAACTGCGACCAGTGAAATTTGCGGCCAACCTAAAATCTGCGAAATCTGCGGCCAATACCTCTTCTCTTTGTGTCATGCCGCGCCGTCCTAATCACTCTAAACGCTCCTTTAGACGACCCGACCTGGTCTCACTAAATCGTGGCCTGGAAGTTATTACGTGAACAAATCATTTTACATTACACGCCCGAAACAGCCAAGTTAATTTCTATTTTTTTAAATAGACACGCAAATGTTTCACAGGTTTCTTAGACTTAGACTTTTAGCGCACTCGTTACTGAAAGCTGAATTTTTTTCTGATCTGCAACACTGTTCGGAAAATCCAGTGCGGTACTAACTAGATCGGAGTGGCCGAGGTCGTCTAGAGGCGGCCATAC
>JARYHS010001113.1:3657665-3681540 GCA_031002005.1 Vandiemenella viatica | reverse complement strand
AGCTCAATGCTTTGTAAACTGCGCTCTAATATGCGCGAGTAACTGCCAGTCTGTGCTGCCCTGCCCTGCTCTGCGTTGCCCCTACTGCGCCACGCAGCTCAATGCTTTGTAAACTGCGCTCTAATATGCGCGAGTAACTGCCAGTCTGTGCTGCCCTGCCCTGCTCTGCGTTGCCCCTACTGCGCCACGCAGCTCAATGCTTTGTAAACTGCGCTCTAATATGCGCGAGTAACTGCCAGTCTGTGCTGCCCTGCCCTGCTCTGCGTTGCCCCTACTGCGCCACGCAGCTCAATGCTTTGTAAACTGCGCTCTAATATGCGCGAGTAACTGCCAGTCTGTGCTGCCCTGCCCTGCTCTGCGTTGCCCCTACTGCGCCACGCAGCTCAATGCTTTGTAAACTGCGCTCTAATATGCGCGAGTAACTGCCAGTCTGTGCTGCCCTGCCCTGCTCTGCGTTGCCCCTACTGCGCCACGCAGCTCAATGCTTTGTAAACTGCGCTCTAATACTGCGCGAGTAACTGCCAGTCTGTGCTGCCCTGCCCTGCTCTGCGTTGCCCCTACTGCGCCACGCAGCTCAATGCTTTGTAAACTGCGCTCTAATATGCGCGAGTAACTGCCAGTCTGTGCTGCCCTGCCCTGCTCTGCGCTTGCCCCTACTGCGCCACGCAGCTCAATGCTTTGTAAACTGCGCTCTAATATGCGCGAGTAACTGCCAGTCTGTGCTGCCCTGCCCTGCTCTGCGTTGCCCCTACTGCGCCACGCAGCTCAATGCTTTGTAAACTGCGCTCTAATATGCGCGAGTAGCTTCCAGTCTGTGCTGCCCTGCCCTGCTCTGCGTTGCTCCCCTACTGCGCCACGCAGCTCAATGCTTTGTAAACTGCGCTCTAATATGCGCGAGTAACTGCCAGTCTGTGCTGCCCTGCCCTGCTCTGCGTTGCCCCTACTGCGCCCACGCAGCTCAATGCTTTGTAAACTGCGCCTCTAATATGCGCGAGTAACTGCCAGTCTGTGCTGCCCTGCCCTGCTCTGCGTTGCCCCTACTGCGCCACGCAGCTCAATGCTTTGTAAACTGCGCTCTAATATGCGCGAGTAACTGCCAGTCTGTGCTGCCCTGCCCTGCTCTGCGTTGCCCCTACTGCGCCACGCAGCTCAATGTGCGCCCCGGGTGAACAGGAGACTGTTGCGCCGCGCTCTGCCGTACAGTTTCGTTGACAATATTCTGAAATAAGCATATATTATGGAGCAGTCAGGTCTATAGTGGTGAACATCTTTACATTTGTGCGGTAATTACTTACAGTGCAGTCATTGTCACTGTCTTTAACAATGTGGCGCCCTTCACTGAGAGAGTAGAGCAGATTTCGATTTGTTCCGATCACATTTATTGATTTAAAATCCTGTGGCAGTGGTTATAAGGTTCGTTGATGCCGACGTCATTATTACTGAGTTGCGACAGCGTGAAGATAAGAGAAACCTCGTGATGTTTCATAAATCGCTGATGCAGTAAATTCAGACCCATCAGACAATTATTATTAGAACCACAATCCAACTGATTTCTCGTTACCAAGCTGTGACGCTCTCGCCTCGCATACGGGAGGTCACGGGTTCGAATCCCCGTCCAACAGTCCAGATTTCGGTTTTCCATGGTTTCCCCAAATGACCCCATGCGAATGTCGGATTGGTTCCTTTAAAAGGCAATGGCCGAATTCCTTCCTGTTCCTTTCCTTTACTTCTTTCCCACCTCTAATGAACTCGACTTTGAGGACGCGTAAAAATAATTTCTAATTTGTTTTTTTATACAAATTTCTTTGCATTTGCTGAAGCCATTATTACTATTTTTTTTAACTGAATACTAAAAGAAATCCAGTTCAGTCCAGAATTGATTTTGCGAGAACTTGTAATTGACTCTAAAGGTACGCGCTCACTAGGGCGGGCCGCGTCGCGTCGCATTGCATCGCAGAAATGCGTCAGCAATCGCTTACACTGATTCTAATGGGGTAACGCACACCACAGGCGGGCCGCGTCGCGTCGCATGGCCGTATTGCTCCCCTAGGCGTATTCTTCCGCCTGTGCGGCTCGATGCGCTCAGTCGCGACCAGTTTAGCGATAGGAGCTCCAACAGCACTGACTGACTTTTGTAACTTGTATGTTTCTATTTCTGGGAATTAACTGCATTACTTCAACAAAATTGGCTGCAAATTTGCACGCAAGATGGTGAATGACTTTTGAAAAAAAATTATAAGTAATTACAATCTGAAAATGTAATTACTTTATGAACTTTAATAAAGATGAAAAAATTATAATATTTCTAGCTCATGCTCACTTGTTCTTAAATTAACTTAAACTATTCAAACGTAATGGATAAAGAGCACTGCATCTCATTAGTAATGGCTTTCAAAGAGTTTTATGATTTACAAGACGCAAAATATAATAACAAAAAAAAATTATTGGGAGGAAATAGTAAACTAGTTAAAACAACCAGGTATAATGTCATGTTTCGTATTTTATTTTTTGTTTATTTTACGTGCGTATTATAATTTTCTATCACTTTCTTTGAATGCTACTTGTAAAGCTTCGTGTTACCAATTAACCTAATTGTTTAAAAATATTTTATGTAATTATTCCAAATCTTAATGATTTCTGATGTAACTTAGAAACCTGTGTAAGTCAAGTATTGAAATTTCGGTTCAATCCTAGCCTGCGATACCGCCACTGCCTGGCGTTGACGTGACGTTGTTGTGACGTATTCGCTGTCGCTCTAGGTGTACCAACGTAACGGGACTATACCAACATAAAGATAATTTATTATTGTGACCGGCCGCAGAAATCCGATAACACATCAAACACTGAACATCTGGTTGTGTTATCGGACATCTGCGGCCGCTTACCAGCGGCCGCCTGCATCTGATTCACCTTCGGGATATCAGTTTAGGTTGATATTGTACAGTTTTAAATTATTGTGACCGAGCGTAGCGAGGTCACAATAGCACTAAAAGGAATAAACCTAATTATGTTGGTAGTCGACAGCGAATACGTCAAGACAACGTCACTATGACGTCACGTCAACGCCAGTCAGTGGCGGTATCGCAGGCTAGGATTGAACCGAAATTTCTTTGTTGTCATTTTCGTTCTTACCTTCTGCACCCGAATTCAAATATCGTTAATCAAAAGGTTATGAACGCAGCACGTGGCTAGTATTACTTTATTTATATTATTAGGTAACACCGACATTCTTCATTCATAGATTTGAAACCTTCTACCTATAACACCAAAGCAGTTATCGATCACCCTCCATAGTTTATTGAGCCTGTAATTGAAAGTTCGTTTCTCTTCATTTCATTTTATCTAATATTCTGGAATAGTTTTTTTTTTTTTTTTTTTTTTTACTTTATGTCTCTCAACAGCGAGGTCTTTAGAGACGGGATAGGATGGGGGCAAGGAATGGGAAGGAATTCGGCCATGGCCTTTTTAAGGAAGCATCCTGGCATTTGCCTGGAGTGATTTGGGAAACCATGGAAAACCCAAAATTGGATGCCCGGACGGGGATTCGAACCGCCGTCCTCCCGAATGCGAGACCAGAACGCTATCCGTTACCCCACCACGATCGGTTTCCGGAATAGGCCTCATCTCGAAAGGGGATAAACTTCATCCACTACTATATCATACTGCATTTTATCTCAGTTGTCCACGTGCAAATTCAGTTTTCCTGCAGCCATTGCCTCACCTAAATTGTTGTGGCATCTTAATTTTTTTCCAATCCTCCGATGACCAAAATACCAAAACGGTATCCAGCAACTGCAAGGGCTATTAAAACCATGAAAAACATTCATTTTTCTGCATTAAAAATAAAGAGAACCTCAATTCGGTAGAACTGTTGTAACATGTTTGCCTTCTAATGTGCCTAAGAAATGCGGAAAATTCCTTATTAAATTAAACTCATTGTCTTTTCTGCTTACTTTTCTTCTTCTTCAATGAATATATAAAAATAAGAGCCGTGTCCATTTGCAGTGCAGAAGCGGCTGAGTAATCGTCGAGATCCGAAGGCGGGGACAAAAAAAGAAATGCGACTCGCTGCGTCCAGATGTGCGTTGCAACATTTTCGCCCAATGCGATGCGGCCCGCCCTAGTGAGCGCGTACCTTAAATGTCTTGTGGACCGGGAATAAATAATACGGACACATGTGCGGTGTGAGACATCTGACGGGGAATGCGTGCATTACTCTGTCCCTCACAGACCGATACGCAGCCACTGTTCACTCTGTTATTTCATGGCCGTAGTCGTTTTGTAATCATCGCAAAAATTATTACTCAATATTTCGTGCAATCCATAATTATGAAGACACTAGATTCATTCGCTTCTCTTTTAAAGGTAAAAACGGAATTATCACGACTTTTCCTTTTTTAGTTTTTCAGTTTGCTACACGCAAGTTATGCTTTACAAGCTTCATACTGACTAGGACAAAGGCCAAGTTATTTCTAATTTGGGGGCTTATACAGTATTTAATATTGTCTGTGCCTGGGATTGATTTTGTAATACAAATCTTATCTGTTATAGCAATGTGAATTGCATCGATTAAAAAGTTAATTTTTATGGACTCCCCCTCTTTAAATGAGACTTGGTGAGATTTTGCTGAACCCCTTTCTCCCTCACCATATTTCTAACTTACGTGATTAATGGACGCTTTTTTAGACGAAAATTTTTGTGTGGCCGCAGCTAATGTTTCAGCTTTAATCTAGACTCTTCCGTTACCAAATGCTCTGTAGAACTGCTACTGGATCAGGCGGCGATACTTCAACAATCTCGTACTGTCCTCTTCCTCTGAAAAAGTTTGGATTTTATATTTACACTACAGTTTGAACCATATTTTGGCGAGAAACCATTGAAAGGCAATTTAGCACCTCCATTCCAGAAACTGCTTAACCGAATATTCTTTCATAATTTGCAATGATTAGCAGTCGTCTTAAGTTCATAGCAAAATGTTCATGGAGTTTAATATAGTTTATAAAAAAAAATTGGATGAGAAATTTATTTATTAAATAGAAAATTTTTCAACAAAAATCTTATATAAAAGTGGTAGAGAATATTATAAATCTGATAATAAATTTACAGTGAAAATATTTCTTTTAGAAATTAAAAGTTTTTTTGTTGCCATGCATTAAAAGAGATTTTATGCAATAACTTCCTTAGTGCACAGTGATCTCACAGAGCGCGAGAGTTTCACGATCTTTGCTGATATTTTAATAGTTTTCCGCGGGGAAATTCTGCTGACAGCTGCTGGTACCGTTGTTTATACTGTCAATGAATGCATATATTCGAGGTGGGACTCAAATTGGTCGGTGGAATGGGAAGTCAAGAACGCATTGGTCACCACGCTGACGCGGTGTCGCTTGGCGGTATTAGTAGTTTTGCATATTGGAAAAAAAGTTCTTCTTCAGCATTGTGAAAAAAAAACATGAAAAAAACCAAGCACCCTTGTTTTTTTTCTAAATTTTGTTGTTTTTTTCAGAAAACAGTGTATTTGATAAATTATAGTTTTATTTACAGAACTTACATTTTACATGTATCTTTTAAATCTTACTGAATCATATAATGTCTTACATAATGATTCATAAATGTATCTATATAGGTAACATAATTTTTATTCAACCTCTATGTCAGTACCACATTCACTAGTATCAACTACTAACACTAGTTCGGTCGGTGTCGGAATTTTGTGTTTCTTCTTCTGTCTCCTCTACATCCATAACTTCAGAAATAATTAATTTTCTTTTACTGGCTGTCCTTGTATTGTACGAAAAAGATTTTGAGATTGAAATTTTTAAATCGTGAGTGAACTACACACTGTACATAAAGACAGCGCCGATAATTCTATATTAAGGTCTTTCAAGTTCGAATTTAAATCTATTATCATACAAAATAGGAGCATTAATTTTTTTCAATTGTTGGTTTACGCCAACGGTTGGAAGGAAAAGATTCATGATTACAGACAATTTACTGACTCAGTATCACTATACGCTGAGAGTTTAACAAGTATATGAATATAGCACAATAAGCAATAAAAAAGGCAAAAAGCTGTAGATAAATTTAAAATTCCTAATTTTTTGAAAAGATCCGTAGGTCTACACATAAATTCGCAGGGTTGGTAGCACTAGTTCAAATAGCAAGTGTCGTTCCAAATAATGGGGAACGGGGATTCCTTCTCGCCCAACCTAGCCTCTTCGGGAAGTCCCCGTTCGTAAAACAAAACTTCAGTCAATGTTGCCAATATTTTCGTAATTTTCTTTTCTGTTGGACCAGAAAAATATTGTAGATTTAAAAATTCAGATAAGTACTTAGTACAGGGCGTTCGCCGGGAAACGCTACCCACTGTTAGCGCTACAAGGAAGAAACTGCTCCCGGCGAGCGAGCGGTCAGCTTCCGGCATTGTTCGACCGTCGGCCGCGGACTATTTCATAATAATTACGCTTCATAAACTTGTATGTGCTAAGCATTGAAATGTGACGTCAGTTGCGGATCAACAGTGCCATCGTGGACACCCTGCAGGTACCAGTTGCAAAATCTAATCCTAGGCCCCTGGTCTATTTCTGTAATTTTATGCACCACAATTGTTTTGTATGGCTTTAAGTGAACTAGCTCTGTTACTTTCCAAGCTGACGTCTTAGATACGCCTGCCTGCTGCCCGTTTTGGGTGACTGTTCTAGTCGAAAAGCGATATCGTCAATTTTCTCCTCTGTGAGAATACGGTTGACCGACAGTCTCTTTTTGTTAAAAAATGAACCCGTTTCTCTTACTTTTTTAACCAGACGCAGAATTGTTGATTTAGCTGGCAGTAAAGCGCCAGGATATTCGCGACGAAATTTACTGCGACACTTTTTAAATGACTTCTTCTTCACATATGTATCGTAGAGAAATATTCTTTGTTGCAAACTGTAACGTACCATAATTTTACTCACACTCAAACACGGTACAGATTAGTAAGAGTATGAAGCCCCAAACTAGCCAAACCGCAAAGAAACGTTTATTCACAACACTGTTGGGGCAGCGGAGGTGTTAAACAGTGCGGTGATTCACGGCGCCGTGTGGCGGGAGTTGCTGGCACCACTGTCCCAGCAAGTGGCCGACGGCAACAGACTGGGAGGGTAGCGTTTCCCGGCGAACGCCCTGTATAAACCCTAAATACCGAGCGTGGTGGTGTAACGGTTAGCGTTCTCGACTCGCATTCGGGAGGACGGCGGTTCGAATCCCCGTCCGGGCATCCAGATTTGGGTTTTCCATGGTTTCCCAAATCACTCCAGGCAAATGCCGGGATGCTTCCTTCAAAAGGCCATGGGCAAATTCCTTCCCATTCCTTGCCCCCCCCCCCATCCTTTCCCGTCTCTAAAGACCTCGCTGTTGAGAGACGTAAAGCAGTTAAAAAAAACTATAAAACAGTCATATTAAACGATAAATGCCTTACAAATTTGAGATTTAGTAGTTATGGAAAAAAACAAGTCCCAGAAAAAAACGGTCCCAGAAAAAAAAATCATAGTTTTTTTTCATATTTTTTTTTCAAGTGAGAAAAAACCGTTTTTAACCCCTTAACCTACGATTTAGATTCGAAGATCTTGGGCCGAAATTGTATACAAGCTCGCGCAGCGTTCGGGACGTTCGCGCGACTTGTGTAACACGCTAATCCGGGCAATCGTAAACAAGGGGCGAATACGGAATAAGAAGCTGCAACCGAATACTCGCTATAAAATGGAAAGACAAGCGAGTTGTTTATATGCTGTCGACAAAACATGAAGCAGTCGAAATGACTTCACAAGGATCCAAGGGCACTCTAAACCAAATTGTATTGCAGAGTATAACAAGAGAATGAATGGAATTGATCTCCAAGATCAAATATTAGCATGTTTTCCAGTGATGAGAAAATTCATGAAAGGATATTTAAAAAAAATTATCTGTTTGATATTGTTCTTTATAACTCTTACATCTTATGGAACAAACTGAATGATGGAAAGAAACAATGTTATGTCGACTATAAGATCAACATAGCCGAATCTCTACTGAAGAAAATGCCAAAACCGATTTATAGAGAACGAGGCGTATTATCTTCCGGAGATGCGCCAGACAGACTTTACGCGAAGGACTGGGCTCATTTTCCAAAGCACATTGATCCAAAAAACCTCTAAATCAAGACCGTCAAAACGTTGTACAGTTTGTCACAAAAATAAAAAACGTAAAGAAACAACGTGGGAGTGTAAAAAGTGTAAAGTTCCGTTACATGTACCAGAATGCTTTGAAATATATCATACCGTTACAGATTACTAATTTTATATTTTGGAGTTTTGTATAAATAAACATTTTGTAATACTTGCGTCTACCACAATTATTGCATCTGACTGTAATTGCGTATCAAATATTCCACGTAATATTCACATCTGGCCCGATCACCGAAGGCGGGCTATGCCCGTAATATTTACGTTTGGCCCAACCATCGCACGCGGGCTATGCCCGTCATTGTAGATTAAGGGGTTAACACCAGGTATTAGACTCAGGAGCCAGTCTGGTGAGGTTCACTTTTCGTAATCACTCGCAGTGAAGAGTGTAAACAGAGAATCATCCAAGATGGCGGATGAAAGAAGTTGGCTTGGGCGCAACTTTTCGTTCACTTTCGGTGTTTCACTCGGACGAATCGTCAAGTGAGACAAGAGTAAACAGTCAGAATATCGAAGTGAAACATTCTCCTGGATCGGTTTGTTTCTAATTGTTGTTGTTTTTAACCTACAATGATTTTTAAATTGGAGGAAGAAACAATTCTTTATTTTTAAAATATTTCTGTAACAATGAGTTTTTATAGAAAACAAAAATTAAAAGTTATGAAAATAAAAGAACGTAAAAGGTAGTGCTACAGAGCACATGATTAAAGTATTGAATCTCCCACTTTTGTTAATAGAAGACATCAAGTGCAAAATTAAAGCTATCCGAACCTTGAGTTCTGTCGAATTAACTAAATTATTAAAATCAGATAATTGTGGTGTGAATTGTGCCTCTAGGTGAAGTGAATGTATTTCAAAGCAGTTACCAGTTGCAAGAAACCCGAGAGTAGTTTCTAGCTTCGGTTTAGCCTGAAAACATTTTCTCATTAGTGTCCTATTTTGTAATTAGTGGTGAGTATTTTGACAGCAAAACTTTGGGATTCATACGATCAAAGATTATTTTCGTTTGCGATTTTGCCCTGCCATAACCATTCTACCACGCCGCAAGATCCAATAAACTTCTCTTTTTTCAATTAACGATGCAACTTTTATTCCTTACGCGAAGTTTACGAAAATTAAATCCACTCCGACACGCACCAGCTTGTTTCTTACCTTCTTGAAGTGAATTGAATGGTTCCTTTGTGGTGATACCTGTAAACCAAAAGTGAACTCACCTTCACTTTCACAAGGAGTGAATCATCCTGAGTGATTACGAAAAGTGAACCGAGTTAACAGGCCTTTATCTGTAGTCTGTACTGTGAACCTTGGTTTCCGAGAATTCTACTTTTTTCCGCTGCCCAACTTGCGGCGCGCCGTACCTCTAAGCCTTGCAGCCCGTTTCTGTTGGTTTCGAAAATCTTTCGTATCTGACAGCTGTAGCCGCAGGAAATTCTTTTCCGTGTCACCAATAATTCAAGGGAAATATATCTTGTATAACTATACATGCAGTCAAGCTTAGATTCCGATTTGGTGCGACAGTTCTTTATATATGTCCCTCGAAGTTTCTTTATTTGTCATTCATATTTGCAGAAGACATATTGTGTAATAGTTCGACAGTTGGTACAAATGCAAAAACAGAGAGATGTTTGTATACAGATCGGAGGTGATTAAAAAAACGGAAAATGTTGTAAATGATTATTGCTTTACGCGTCGTCGAGGTAGACGTCATTAGAGGCGGGAAAGGAATGGGTGCAAGGAACAGGACATAATTCGGCCATGGCCTTTTCATAGGAACCATCCCGGCATTCGCCTGGAGTGATTTGGAGAAACCATGGAAAACCCAAATCTGGATGCCCGGACGGGGATTCGAACCCGCGTCCTCCCGAATGCAAGGCCAAAATGTTAGGGTTCATTTTGAAGAAATAATTGTAACATAGACATATGGAGTAAATACCCTTCGACATATGCTCGGGGGATCGAAATCCGTTCTGAACAGGTCTGATGTTCTCCAAGTAAGTCTAATCTCCAATGATTCTTTTGTCAGTTAGTAGACTCCACCGCTGTTTGTTCCGCTAGTGTTGATGATGTAACCAGCAGATAATCTTTAGACGTCACAGCCACTCAACACTCATCATGCCAAGATCCATGAGCCCAAACTAAACTTTTTTTTTTTACTTATGACTTTACACCTTGTTGACGTCGAAGTTATTAGAGGCGAGATGGAATTGGGGCAAGGAACGGGAAGGAATTCTGCCATGGTCTTTTGAAGGAAGCATCCCGGTATTTGCCTGGTGTGATCTTGAAAAACCCAAATCTGGATGCCCGGACGGGGATTCGAACCTGCGTCCTCCCGAATGCGAGGCCAGAGCACTAACTGTTACACCACCATCCTCGGTCAAAACTAAACAGACTGTATCTACTGATGACATAGACAGCAAGCAGTCAAGAAAAGCACATGCAGGGAGCAGTTATAAGTTTTTACCTGGTACTGTTGATAATACTATAGCGTAAGCTGTACTGACGACGTTGCCGCTCCTGCCGCATTCACAGTCGGTGACGTTTTGTTGTAGTAGCAACTTTGACATACCATTTTACCTGATGAAAGCAGCGGTGGCTGAGGCCGAAACGTCGTGGTGTGTAGCAGCAGAACTTAGCGGCAGAACACCGTGAAGAATTTTTATATACCGAGAAAGATTCGGTTATCACAATCTCAAACTTTATTTTCATGAAATCTTCATATAACGGGAAATCTTCCATTGCTTAATCCAGAAAACCTATTTCATAATAACACTTCATGCTTCATTCCGCGAACTGATCCCTTGTTTTGGATAATACAAAACAATACAAAAGATCCTTTAAATGTACATACCGGCTCAACATTGAGGCTGTTTTTGCACCTTGACTGCATTACTGTGCTGCAACAAAGCCTATGATATCAGAGAAAATCGCATGGATCACATTCGGAAATCCATCTGTCTTGTTGTCTAGTACTGATTAACTTAGATTATTGTTTTAACCTGCAACATTTTAGGTATATTCCGAGAAAAAATTTCTAACTTCCGTTATAGTAATTTCTACTGAAATTAGAGCTTCTACTTCAGCTTAAATGCATCAACTGATAAGTTATGTTCTGCGTATGATGTGAGTAACACTTTGATTTATTTTTCCTTTCAATACTTACTTGGCTGTTGTATCACACGAAAAGGTTAAATATTTCTTTGAATTAACAGTCTGAGCATTCAAGTAGTTTATTACAAACTGGGAAACTTCTAGTGTATTTGGTACAGAACACGACAGATACGATAGCAAAAAGAAGGTTGCCAACTGCTGACACGCAAAAAGCTCGCGGCATTGAGAGCGTCTGTTGTTTATATAAGGGTCTTAAATGTTTGTATCTCATAACGCCATTAATACTGTTATGATTAACTTAAAAGACAGCGAATTAAACTTGAAAGTTGAAACATAATTAAACAAGACAAAATGCATGTTACGTGCTTACATGTGGCTGTGAGTTTTAGCACTGAGTGTTCTTAAATTTTAAACTGTAATGAAAGTGTGAACATTAGAATGTGTTTTCTGCTTGCAGGTCTGCAATGGATGCGGTGACCATATTGATGGTGAGCGCTTTGAAGCAGGAAGTGCTGTCCTGGCCCATCTTGCAGTCTGCGCAAGTGGTTGGTGACTACTCGATCCTCGATAATCTGCTGGAGGCCCGTACTGTCACTTCCAACCAGCTGGAGATGACTAAGAGCCTGCTGGATTCTCCAGACATGGCGCAGTCGGTAATGCAACCGCTGCTGCAGAAAGGTCACCTGCACCTGCTCCGGATGGCGCTGCGGCACCGGCCGGGACTGGCTAAAGAGCCAGTCGACGACGCGTCGTCGACGCCCCTTCACTTGGCCTCGAGGCACGGCCAGCCCGCCGCCGTGCGGATGCTGCTGGACGCGGGTGCGGACCTGGAGGCGGCGAGAGAGAGTGACGGGTGGACTGCGCTGCACGAGGCGGCGGCGTGTGGAGGCGGCGGCGGGCCCGTCGTGGCGGGAGTGCTGCTGAGGGCCGGGGCCCAGGCGGAGTGCAGGGACACAGAGGGCAGGACGCCGCTACAGCTGGCGGCGGCCGCGGGACACGCGGCCACAGCGCAGCTACTGTGCTCGGCGGGGGCGGACACCACTGCGGGGGAGCAGGACTGGGACAAGAGGCCGCTGCTGCTGGCGGCGGACAAGGGCAGTGTGCGCACAGTCAGGGCGCTGCTGGGGGCGGGCGCCGGGGGCGGCACTGACCAGCGGGGGTGGACTGCGCTGCTGTGGGCGGCGGAGCAGGGCAGGAGCAGAGCCGCCGCCACACTGGCGGCGGCGGGGGCGGACGTCAACGAGAGAGACGTAGAGGAGAGGACGCCGCTGCACTGGGCCGCCCAGTGCTGTGACGCGGAGGCGGTGAGAGCCCTGCTGGAGACGGGGGCTGACCGAAACTCTATAGATAAACACCAGAGAACTCCGCTACACCTGGCAGCCAAGAAAGGCAACACCAGTGTATTGCGGCTGTTGCTAGACGGCGGGGAGGTTGACGTGAAGGACGCTTTTGGTTGGACGCCGCTGCACTGCGCGGCCCGCTTTACAGACAGCGTGGAGACTGTGAGAGAGCTGCTGGCGGCCGGGGCGGACATCACAGCTCGAATAAAGTTCTGTGGGAGAACTCCGTTGCATCTGGCTGTTGACCGTGACTGTCTAAACATGGTGCGGCTGTTGGTTGAGAAATCGGACGTCAACGTGACTGACGATGATGGTTTGACGCCGCTGCACGTAGCAGGTTTCTGGGGTTGCTTGGCCGTGGCCAGGGTGCTGCTAGAGTCCGGAGCAGACAAGACGGCGAAAAACAAAATGGGAAACACGCCGTACAACATCTGCCATAAAGAGCTGAAGGATCTGCTGGAGTAAATATTACATCTCCCAGTGCTTCCATACTTTAAAACTTCAATCAGATATTGAATAAACAAATCTTAACTGTTCTTTTATTTAAAATCAATGATACTTCTATAGTTGTTATTATCAAACCAGTGATGCAAAAAGTTCTTTCAATTTCTTACAAAACATTTCTTTATGGTCCTAACCCATATTAATAAACTTTTTCTTAAAATAAAATATTTGGTGCCCTTATGCAAACAGAAAGAATTTATTGAATCTATATACTGCTGTTATATATTTTATTTACTAATTAATAGCCAGCTACATTATATTTCTACTGTTATATTGTATTTTAATTTTGATCCAAGCTATGTCGCATCTCATTTCATTTTAATAAATCGGGTATACAGCTAACGCAGGTGTACTATTTTCAGCAGGCTAAGCAATCAGGAGGACTGTGGTTCGAAACCATCCAGATTTAGATTTTCTATGGTTTTCCAAAATCACTCCAAGCAAATGCTGGGACCATTCCTTCAAAACGCAATGTACGAATTCCGTCCTGATCCATATAACCAGTTCTTTCCCATTTCTAATGAAGACATCGTCGATTCTTATAGCCGTAAGCAAAACAAAAAAACTATATTTCTCTTGCAAATATTTGGCCGCATTCTTTTAGCTTCTTACATACATAGGGAACAACAGTAAACAAACAAAAGGCAATTAGTATCACCTATAATGAATTCCGAACTCTATTCGGCGACCGCTGCAACATGAAGCCAGCGCGCAAGCGACTGCGCTGCCGGGGCTGGTGTTCTCAGCCCTTATTTGAGTCTGTTGAGTTCGCACTGATTGTTTGGCTGTGATCTTTCTTAAAGTCACATTTTCTCATCCTGTACTGCAAAGAATTCATAGTGTCACCATCACAAACCACGAATAACAACAGCCTAGCAAACATTAAAAATTAATAACAATTTTATAAACTCCCTCATTTACTTAAGATGACAGGATACTTTACGCTGGATAATGTATTGGTTACCTACGGGAGGCTATAAACGGCAAACAAACATTATATTCAGTTTACTAGCCAACCTCTATCGAAATAATTACTATAGCTTTGATTATCACCGCTCCTGGTTGTTCTAGTTTTGATGACATAACCAGCAGAAAACCTTTACATGTCACAGCCACCCAACATTCCTTACTTTCTTCTACAATTGCAGTAACATGGTAAAAATATCAAGAATTCATTTGTAAAGTCTCTATCTTTGAAATCTGAAAATGTAAATAATTTTTTTCTTTTTTTGGGGAAAATATTACGATTTCCGTGCCATAAAACAGAAATATTATAGAAAGATATTTGAGATTATGAGTAGATCGGAATTTATGGAGAAAGTTGGAAAGAACGCTAATAAATTACGCATTGTCACTACTAGTTCTGTCAAGTTCGCGGAAAATTGTTACTAGCTACAACTACATTCCAGAATAGAGATTATTAATGTAATAAAGATCTATTGATATATTGTTGCTCCTATTTCCTTCCCATACCACTTTGCTTACGTGACAAAAGTTATTTGTTCATGAAACAAAATTTTGTTCTGATGGTAGTACGGTACAAGTAGTAGTCAGGGACAGGAATGTTGGTTTCAATGTATATACAAGTTAAATGTAACGTAGTGGTATATTAAGGAGTCAGGAATGTAATATGATTCATTTTGTAAGCAAAAAATCCGTTTTAAATCTGCTTCTGTCTAATAATTTAATGCCCTTAAAAAATGGTTAAATTTAGGAGGTTACGATCTGCAGCATTTGGCCATTTAGCTTTGATAACAGCTTGCGATTTGTTTCTAAACGGTAGCACTGATCAAATAGCTCTCGTATCCTTCCGTTTGTTTGTTTATATTTCATATACGAGGCGCGTCCAGAAAGTAAGTTCCGTTTGGTAATAAAATGAAATTGTACACAGATACAGGAGAAATTTTTATTGCACAAAATTCTACAACTCTTAAACTACTTTTCCACATAACTGCCAAAATTTTGCATGCATTTGTCATAGCGTGGCACAAGGTTTTGTATACCTTCTTCCTAGAAATCTGCCGCCTGTCGCTTCAACCAGTTGGAAACAGTTTCTTTCAGCTCGTCGTCATTGGTGAAGTGATGACCGCCAAGGAAAGACTTGAGATGTAAGAACAGATGAAAGTCGCTAGGAGCGAGGTCAGGGCTGTACGGAGGATGGTGAAACACGTCCCAGCCAAATCCCTGTACGAGGTTTTTCGTCACGTTTGCAGTGTGTGGTCGTGCATTGTCGTAAAGCAAAACACCTTTTGACAGCAGTCCCCGGCGATTATTCTGAATTGCACGGCGCAATTTCCGAAGTGTCTCGCAATAAGCATCTGCTTTGATTGTTTGACCACGCGGTAAGAAGTCAATGAGGAGAATGCCTTTCCAGTCCCAGAACACTGTGCACATCATTTTCCGAGGTGTCATGATTTGCTTCGGCTTAACCTTTGGTGGGGATGAAGTGTGCCTCTATTCCATTGATTGCCGCTTACTCTCAGGGGTGTCGTAAGAAAACCACGTTTCATCTCCTGTTACTATCCGTCTCAGAAATTCTTCGCCGCTTTCAGCATAACGGGTCAAAAACTCAAGTGCACTACCCATCCGTTGTGTTTTGTTTTGCACAGTAAGAATCTTTGGTACCCAACTTGAGCAAAGTTTACGGAATTTCAGTTGTTTGGTAACAATTTCATGCATCAGTGATCGTGAAATTCGGGGGAAGTCCATAGCGAGAGCACTAATTGTAAACCTGCGGTTATCCTGGATCTTGTCATCAATCGCGTGAACCAGTTCTTCTGTAACCAAAGTTGGACGCCCACTTCGTTCTTCATCGTGCACATCACTACGCCCGCCATTGAACTGTCGGACCCATCTTCTCACCATCGAATCACTCATCGCATTTGGTCCGTAAACATCGCAAAGTTGCCGATAAATTTCACTTGGTTTCACTTTCCTTGCATTCAGAAACCGAATCACAGACCTGATTTCACAGGCGGCGGGATTTTCAATCAACGCCATTTCAAACAAGCACAACAAAGCGTACGTAACTGACAGCGATCTCCAAATGGCGCCCGTTATTCCCCTTGATACACATCGTCTACAGCGCATGTGCGGAACTGCAATCGCAGCGCTGCAGCGGAGATAAATTGAAAATGAACTTACTTGCTGGACGCGCATCGTACTATTTCCAAAGTTAGAGTTGCTCTGTAATTATTTTCAATATTCTGGCTGTTCCAACTCTTTCGTCAATAATTACACAGGAAAACCATCTAAGTTGTAGGCCACTGTGATTCTCAGTCGTTTAGACCGGTCTGGCTCTCTCACTGCGTCTGTTCCACTCTGTGTGCTCACCTCAGTAAGCAGTCTCACCGGAACGTTTATGTAGCATCCAGCGAATTAGTTCAGTACAGACACAACCAAGGTAAGGGATGGTAAATATTCTCCTATGTTGATACTATTATTGAAACCTAAACTTTACACCAGATTGTGGACCTTCATGTTATCTAAGGTGATGGTAGCTATTTCGCGGAATACCTTAAAAATTACTGGATGACACCAAAGAAAAAGTTGAAGAACTACTTAGGCTCTTCAACACTCTTCACAAAAACCTGAAGTTCACAGTTTTAGACGAAGAGAACCATAGCATAAATTTTCTATATCTCAGAATCGCTAACATACAACAAAAACACTCATTCAACATATACAGAAAACACACATAGACAGATAGTTCATCATTTCATCCTCTCACACACAAACGTGCAGCTTTCAGGGCAATGCTATACAGAGCTCATTCATTGAACCTAGAGAAAAACATCCTCAAACAAGAAATAGAGAAAATAAAAACCATAGCAGTGAACAATGGCTACACACCCAAATTAATTGACATATTATCCACTAAAATACAGAAAAAAATAATAATACAGTAACACAGGGCCGCATTTAGGCTCTGTGGGCCCCTAGGCTATACATGTGGTGCGGGCCCCCTGTCGCCAGTGGCTGGATTCTTAAATTTCGAAATTCGACCTAAAAAATTTATGGGCGACCTCTACCTGCCCAGGCGAGGGTTGTGGTTGGTGAGGGGCCCCTCTTTGTGGTGCGGGCCCATATGCTACAGCCTATGTAGCCTATGCTTAAATGCGGCCCTGCAGTAACACAGTGTAACTCAGGTAAAGAGAAGAAAATACATATCACCATTCCATAGTTAGGTCCCATATCACAAAAATTGCTAACTTATTTAGGAAAACCAAAGTAGCAATAACATTCTCCACTAATAATAATCATCTAGGTCACCTATTAGAACATTATATTAAAACAGAAAATCAAGAACAGTGGAACATACAAACTATCATGTCTAGACTGTCCAGCATATTGCATCGGTAAAACTGGCAGAAGTTTCCAAACCCGCTTCCAAGAATACATGAACGCTTTTAGATTAAACCACTTCGAAAAATCAGCCATTGCAGAACACAGGTACGACACAAAACACGTTATTAATGACATTCAAAATAATTTAACAGTTTTATATATTCAGTACAAGGCCAAGAAAATTTATCTGTTAGAACAGTTAAAAATATTCCTCCACAAGATAAAAAGTCCAGAACATATGTTAAATGAACAAGTAGACTTTACTAGCCACTATTACGTTAATATTTCTAAAGATTTATTTCCAGTTTAATGTTAAATACTAGAGACAAGAAAAGATCACCAACACGATATACTCTCACAACATGGAGGAAGGAATATATGGAGACGAAACAACGCTAAATCCGTGACATCTCACGAAAAAACTGCTCTCCTACTGCGCATGCGCGGCGGCTATAGCGATCCCCCCAAAACAGAGCGCTGTTTGCACCATGGAGACGACGCAAGAGACCTTCACTACGCATTGAAGTGAAGCAGGCCGGAGGAGGAGTGGGGGGGGGGGGGCATGGCCGGAGTGGAGGGGGCATGGCCGCTTCCATACAGACACGGGGAATATGCACAAAAACCTCAAGGGGACTCTAGGATAAACGTGACGCCGCAATCTGCTGATGGATTATTATGTAACTCGATACGACAAATAAAAAATGAAGAATAAAATTTTTTGATATCCTGCTTAGTTTTCGAGATATTCCGTCCCAAATGTGAAATGGTTTTGGTTGAAATTCAGAAGGAAAAATTGGTCAAAGTCAAATTTGATGATGTATTCTTATTTAAAAAGACGAGACAAATGAAAAATAAAGAATAAAAATTTTCGATATCTCACCTAGTTCTAGAGATATACTGTATCAAAAGTGAGGAGTCTTGAGTTGAAATGGAGAAGAAAAATTTCGCAAAAGTCTAATTTAATGATCGATTCTTATGTAACACGACGAGACAAATCGAAAATAAAGAATAAAATTTTTCGATAGCTTGCTTAGTTTTCGGGATTCCCCGTGTTTCTAAGGCCAAGCAATATGGCGGCCTGTAGCCGTTTCATTCCGGTAGGTAGTGAAGGTCCCTTGCGTCGTCTCCATATATTCCTTCCTCCATTTCTGACAACGAATAATAATTTTCATCTTAAATAACTCGTAATTCTCATCATCTTTAAACTGTTTTGTTCTGTTTACATAACATGTGCACCTTATACGACATCGTGTCTAGTACAGTGCTCCGCAGTAAATATGTACACGAAAGTAATTATTCAGCATCTCGTCAATTCTGGTAAGTTTTCCACAATGTTTTCATATTTAGTCTTTTCTCTCAATAAAACGTGTTCACGACACTTACTTGAAATCTTTTTTGTTAAGTTTTTATTGTTGATACGCACAGCGCAACGTACAGGAAACAACTACTGCTAAACAGTACACGCTACAGCATGTCGGTACAAAGATTTTACAACAACAAAGATATAGCACACACACATATATCGAAATCATTCAATATATTTTGATCAGCTCAACACCCCCACTTCAAAGCATTGAATGATTTCCTTAAATAATATCTAAACCTAGACATTTCAGAAAGTCATAATGTTTCTCTTTTCCCAATCCTTTAGTCATGATATCTGCAAGCATATCAGCAGTTTGTAAATAGAGAGGTTTTACAATTTTATTTGACACAACTTCTCTTATAAAATGATGTCGAACATCAATGTGCTTCGACCTCTTGTGATTTGACGGGTCAACAGACAATTTCAGGGCACTCTGACTGTCATTAAACAATGTTATACACTTATTATAGCCTATGAGTTCATCTAACAAATTCTTTAAATAAATGGCCTCTCGACAAGCTTCAGAAAGAGCCATATACTTCTGGCAGACTTTTGTAACTACATTACTTCAACAAAATTAGCTGCAAATTTGCACGCAGGATGGTGGATGATTTCTGAAAAAATATAAGTAATTACAATCAGAAAATTTAATTACTTTATAAAATTTAATAAAGATCAAAAAATTATAAAATTTCTAGCTCATGCTCGCTTGTTCTTTGCTTGTATGTTTTAACTTAAACTATTCAAACATAATGGATGAAGAGTACTGCATCTCATTAGTAATGACTTTCACAGAGTTTTATGATTTACAAGACGCAAATATAATAACAAAAAAACATTTGGGAGGAAATAGGAAACTACTTAAAACAACCAGGTATAATGTCATGTTTCGTATTTTTGTTTATTTCAAGTGTGTATTATAATTTTCTATAACTTTCTTTGTGACGGGCAGTCTGTGAATTAGGGTTTGAATTGATAGTTTCGATGTTTTAATATGTGAATATTGTAAGCTGCTTCGAGCGAGAAGATGCGTACGTGCGTAAAAGTGCAGACTTGCAAGTTGGCAGTCCAAGGTCTGCAGGACAGCGCAGCGTAGCGCGTATGCATGTACAGTGCACGTGATAGCTCACGCATAAATATGCGATCGTGGCGTGATCTCGTTCTATTCTATTCTATTGTATTGACGATTCTGCAGCAGCCATGTGAGAGGTAAGACTTGTGTCTTGTCTGTGTGCCTTTCGGCACTGGGCAAGCTATGCTTGCCCATAGTCTTGTCTCACGTTAGTTAGTATTTGGTTAGTTAAAGTAGTTTGATAAATTATTCAGTCAGTGTAACTTAAATGAGTTGTTTGCCGTTGTCGTAATAATGTTGTAGCCTCGTGATATCCTTATTTTGTAATGTCGGGTTATAATCAGGATCGTTAATTATTCAGTTAATTGCATTTAATCAGTAAAGACATCTTTCCATTATACTCGTATGAAGAAGCTATTAATTCATTTAGTAAGTTGTTAACAATTGTGTCAATGCTTGAGTGTCATTTCCCTTCCAGCATAACGTTAGTCAGTGTTGCGGATAAATGTATGATTAGGTTTTTATAATTAAAGTATGTCTTAAATTATCAGTATGAATCGCCCCTAACCATTTACAGCCGTCATTTTAAACCCTTTGTAATTTCAACTCAAGTCACAACTGGTGTCAGAAGAAAACGGTTCTTTAGAAGTGTCTTTTTTCGTAATATTTCGCTAACGTGTATGTTCAAATATTCGGTAAATTTTTTGCGACTGTTAGAAAGTATGTATGATCTTTATTTTTTTTTCTGAGACAATTCGAGGCTTACAGACATGTCACATGCTCTTATCTTTTACTATTAAGTTTGAAAATTGTTAAATAATATTTTATTAATGTGAAATTTCGTTTCGTATGTTTTGAGTAAATGTGGAGAAAAGTACCAAGTTTTGCCATAAGAGGGCGCTCTTCAGTTGCAAACCACAAGCAGACGACACGTAGACAGCAGCTGAGCAGCCAATCAGAGAAAACCGTGATGCATGATGGGATGGAAAGCTTGGCGCTTTCAAGTTTTGGCGGTGCAAAGCAGACAAAACGCATATGGCAGAAATCCAGAAAATAGAGTAAGCATTCAATTTTTCTATTTTGTCAGCATGTGGGGGCATCCTTAAAAAAAAATTTTTTATACTGTGTAAACTATGATTTTCTGTTGAGAGATTTGTATTAAGTTATAAGAGAAATATGCAGTTTGGTTAAAATGTGGCAGTGTTTTGGTATTCTGGAAAATGTTTTAAAATGTATTTAAATCTGTGGTATTTGATTTCATTCATTATAAAAGATCTGTTAAAGGGTAGACAGTTTTTCAATCATGTGTTTTGTCGAAAAACAATCTAACAAATAGGTTAAAGACATTTCACTGCACAAAACCTGTTCTGTCATGTGATAACAGTATCTTCTTTATATAAAGTGGCGCAATTTGAAAATTAGTGGTGTTTGTGAAATTAACATCTTTAAAGTGGCAAAGTGGGAGTATTCTTTTTTTTTTGTAACAATTGAGTGTTTTGGAGTTAATGTCAGTAACTGTGTTAGTGGGTTTGAGGCAATATTACTAAGTTCTGAGGACCATCATGTGGACCCAACTATAGTAATTTATACGGCCAAATACGGATCTAGAATGGAATTTGAATTAGCTACTCAAAGTTCACTCGTTATGCAGATTCAGAAGTCGTGATTGTCGATAATCTAACTTCACAGAAAACTTTCATATCAAAATTTGGCTTTATGACATGTGTAGAAGGAGTAAGAATTAATACAATGGTCCAGCAGCAAATGAAGCCTTATCTCCAGGGATCTGAGTGTGAAATGTTGCTTTGAGTCTATTGTTTGGTTCATTTATGTGTTGTTATGAGAAATGTGATAATGAGGTATTTTGAAGAAAGAATTGTGAGAATTATGTGATTTTTAGTTGTTTATGGTTATATGAAGTTATTATGTGGTTATATGAGTATATATGTGTAAGTTATGTTGCAACGTTTTATAAAGATCAAGTATTGTGATTTATGGAGTACGGAAATGAAGTATTTGAGATTTATTGTTTTATGAAGTTATAATGATGCATCAGAAGTATTTTTTTATGGAAGTCATGTTGGATTATGAGAAGCTACAATGACGTGATAATGTGTTTGTGAAATGAGATGATATGCAGTATATTATGATTATGTTGATAAAATGAAGTAACAGTAATAGGTGAAAGTATATCATAGTCACTATTGAAATAAGTATTTTACATCAGATAACAAGCCACATGTATAAGATTTTGTAAAAAGGAGTTTAAAATTGTTATGAAGCCACAAGTGATTTTTTTTATGTTTTAATGGATCTATCAAGTTGTTGGTTTAAAAATATTGTATCCAAAGTTTCTTCTTTGAGTTTTTATGGGGAAAATACTGAAATAATCTGAAGTCATAAAAAAAAAAAAAAAAAAAAAAAAAATTCTTCCTTTGGTGAGAAAATAGTTTCACTGTTCTTTTCTTGGAATTTTTCTTGGTAATAATGTCAAGCATAATAACGATTTGTCTAACAACTGCATGTTGAATGAATATGGATTGTTTTAGTTGGATTATCAGGTCAGTTAACATATGTTCACAGCTGAACTAGGAATGTCGAGTCCTCTTAAGAGGTTACCTTAGGGAACATAAAAATGCTCGAACGATATGTTTATGAGAATGGATGCACATGTATATGATGAATTTGTTGGTGAAATGACATGATACTTAAAAATTCTCATGCTGTAAGCAGCAGTGTTTTAAATTCAGTTCTGCATTAATATGTATTTTTCTTTTTTTTCTGTGTTATAATTTATGAGTTGTACATTTAACTATTCTTGTTTATAATCGTGTGATAAGTCTTGAAAATTTTCTTTTCCTTTTAAACCTGTTTCTGATTGATTGTGTTTGTGATAAATTTTTGGAAGTGAAGTAAGCATCTGAATTTTAATGCAAATTAACAGAGATGATGATTTAATTTTAAACCAATGTCTGCAAGTGATTATTTGAATTTTGATGTTCTATATATTGTATTTTGAATTTGTAAAAGGATGTCCTCCCTTTTTCCCCCCCCCCCCCAGACTTAAGTATTGAGCAGTATTCATTTAATTGCATTTATTTCTCAAATTTTTGAGCTAATGTTGATAGTTTCAAGTTTCTTTTCCATTAAAAGCTTTTCAATTCAATTTTTCTTAAAATCAAATGCTGACAATTAGAAAGTTGAATATTAGAAGTTGAATAATTAGAAGGTTGAACAGTTAGAATGTTTGAACAAGTGGAAGGTTAAACAAGTATAAAGTTGAACAAATAGAACATTGCATATAGAAAATTGAGATAAAGTTCCAAGTTGATCCCTGACCAAAGCAGACAGTTGAAAGTTGAACTTTAACAATGAAACATTTTCTGTGAGCAAAAGTTTAACACGGTGTTTACTAAAAGTGCATAACTAATTAAATGTGAAATAGTGAAGAGCAAATACTGGTCCAGGTTATATGTTACAGCAATTTCGAGGCGATATGGACACGAGGACTTTATGCAGTTACATCAAGCAGACGAAAGCATCAAGACAGAACATCTTTTCAAGACATCGATGGCAACAACTATGAGTACACTAGATCTTAGATTTTAATTTTCCTTTGTATCTGGATTTTTTCTTTTTTTGGGACGGTTAGTTTCATTTCATGGTTTTGTTTCAATGTAGGGGATTTTATTTTATTGTAGTTATACTTCATGTGTGCATAACTAATACGACGAGACATAAGCAATTATGAAGCACTCTAGCCTACTATGGTTATTATTTTTTTTCCATTGATCTGACATAGTTCTCTCTTTACTGTTAGATAAATCAATATTGATCAATCCTTTTTTCAACACCTCATTTGTGAAGCAAAAGCCGAGTTTTTCATTATTTTGATTTTTTATGCTGTGAAGAGAATCTTTCCTATCGAGTACCAGTAGTTAAC
>JARYHS010001113.1:3565132-3656665 GCA_031002005.1 Vandiemenella viatica | reverse complement strand
ATCGTATATACGGACCACAAGGCTTTATCCTTCTTACACAAATGTAAACTTTTACCAGGCAGATTAACAAGATGGACACTCTTTCTACAAGAGTTTGACTATGAAGTTAGATATATACCTGGGCAGGAAAATTGTATTGCTGACGCCCTGTCAAGACTCCCAGAAGGACTAGATGACACAGACGGAGCAGAAATTAATATGGTACAACCCAGAATTTTGTATTTGCGTAAAGTTCCTCATGAACAAGATATTAGAAATGCACTTACTAACATGCAAAATGAACAACTCAAAGATGAGGTCCTCACTGAAGTAATTACTAATTTACAGCAAGTAGAAGCAACAAATAAACTACATTCTTTCTACTGTTTTAAGAATGATGTACTATTCCAAAGAACTGATGTTGCTACTGATCATTGGAGATTGTGTATACCGCAACATCTTGTAGAACGGTTAATTGAATACCAACATTTTAGCCATGGGCACACTGGTCCACAAAAATGCTTCAAAATTCTGGGACAATATGTTTACTTCCCCAACATGTACAAACAGATCAGTAAGTTATTATCCTGTTGTAAAATTTGTCAAGTCAATAAGATTGATACGGTAAAGAGGGCAGGTGCTATGCAGAATATTATACCCACAGCACCTCTACAACTTATTTCTTTGGATTTGTTCGGCCCGTTGCCTCGATCTAGAGGGGGAGTAGCACACATTTGTGTTATCATGGATGTGTTCTCTAAATTCTTGAAACTTTACCCCCTCAAGAGAGCAACTACGAAAGTCGTGTTGTCAAAGATTTCTTCTCACTATATACCACAGATGGGTAAGCCTTCAGCTATCCTTACGGATAATGGCCCACAGTTTGCTAGTCATACCTGGACTACTCAGTTAGAAGACTTAAATATTGAAGTATTAAAAACTGCGTACTACCATCCACAATCTAATCCAGTTGAACGAGCCTTACGTGAACTAGGGAGATGGTTCCGTACATATTGCGCAGATAACCACAAAAGCTGGGCTTTACAAGTCCCATATATTGAAGATGTTTTGAATTCTTTGCCACATGACTCTACATCTGTAACCCCATATGAGATCATGTTTAATAAACGCCCGCCGCATATAACAGAAATTATTACCTTTCCTTCAGAACTGCAACTCTCTTATCAGAAATCATTGCAACTTGCCCTTGACCAATTACAAAAAGGCACAGGAGAGAAAGTTAAGGCACGATCAACATATTAAGCATACATCATATAATATTGGTGAGTTGGTATTGGTACACACACACTTAAAGTCTTCAGCTATCAATGATGAAATTAAGAAATTTTTTCCTCTATATGAAGGCCCTTTTGCAGTGTCTAATGTCCGCCATTGGAACTCTTATACGTTGGTACACCCTGATTCTAAAAAATTGAAAGGCCACTACCATGTTACGGCTCTCAAACCCTATAAATGTGCTTTGGATTTTTCGAGTGTTGGGAATTCTGAACAATAGAAGCCTCAGGGACACGTAACTGGCGTGCGTGGGTGGCTTCCACGAGGTCCCAGCTGAGATTGCCTTTGTTTATCCTAGTCTTGGGGTAATCTCCTCTAACATCTATTCTATCAGCTCCTCTCTGCTAAACCCTTCCTTTCGACAATGTGGCAACACATTCTGTCTTTTCACCTTTTCCAATTCTTTTTTTTTTCTCCACATATGATGTGACATTGGGACAAATTTCCTCATGTCCCAATTATATAACAAATAGGGGGTTACGGTTATTATTCTAGTCCAGTGCTGTAGAGCATAGACTCAGCCTGCGATTCAAAACAACCCACCTTAATTTGAATTTTTTTTTAGATGCACCATAGTTAACGGACATGTAAGCTCCTTTTGAGCATAACCGGCGAAATGCGGTATGACTCTTTAAAGTTAAGCTACGTTTTACCCGGCTAGGTGACATACATATGATACCATACACTGTGGATACACATTACACAAATGGAACTTTTAGGGTGATTATCCTCTATACTTCAACACATGGCTCTACAAGTTAGTGGTTTACTACGATGGCAACACAGCTGTTTTGAAGATCTATACAAGAAGTGATAGGTTATACAAGTCATTCATTATACGTACTTAACATTTTTTTTTTGACCAGTATACTGGCCTCACACAATTGCATTGTGATATGATAAAAAGGGTTTTATTAGTATTGTGTTTAACATCAGTATACTGATGCATTAGAAACTTTCGTTTCACTCCACCCTACTACTTAAACATAGGATATATATTTTGTTGTAGAACTCTGAGTTGAACCTTGGCTTCCATCTGAAGAATGTTAAGAGTAATGGCTCTTGAACTTTTAGTACATGTTTTTAAATCCTTTTTTTTTATGATAACCTATACTTTGTCAGAATATTTTTGATTTTGTATTAGTAATAAGATTGGTAATTTTGCAACTTTGTATTGATTTGACACCTTCAGTGTAGTTTTAATTTTGGGTGAAGAATCATAAATCATTGTAAATAATTTTGTTTAAGAAATTTTTCCATAATTACTTTGTCAATATTGGGCATTTATTGTATTTAACCCAAGAATCTCCAAGTGATTATTATTCACATTGTTTATTTTTTTTTTCTTCCTTTCTTTTCAATTTCAATATTTAACATTGTTATATTTTGCACTGGTAAAGTCATTTCTACTATGTGTAGAGTTTAATTAGATGTGCTGATAAGATATTGATACTGGCTTGTATTTGACAGGTTGCCCACCAGAGCATCTGCTGACTTCTTGCTGTGCAGGATCAGAGATTATAGGACTTTCGCTCTGAACTCAGGCAACGGAGGCATTTTTGTATTTAGTTTAGCCTCAACAGGTGTCGACCCATGCCAGGACTAGGTGAAATTTTCCCTTTTTAGTGTTTAACAGGACTAAGGTCGAGTTATCCCTTTTCAAGTGTTTTTACAATCTCCGGATGCATAATCTATATAATTAGTGGAAAAGTGGTTTGAAAGATGGACACTATAAAAGTGACAAACATCTATTTCAACAATACATTTCTCTTGTGTCATTTGGTAATGATTTTGATATTTGTGAAAGACTAAAACAATGCACAAATGTTACACATGCTAAGCATATTATGGCAATTTTCTCTATTTTTCATATTTTGTACTATTTCTACACATTTTGTAACTTTTGCATTTTGTTCTATGTACATTTTACATACTTTTATTGAATTTTGGGCAGGTTTCTTGTATTGTTTCTATTATAAAATTTGTACCTAAGGTAAAGTGAACCGGTACCAGAGAGAGTAGGAGTTAATAATTATTTTGGCAATTTTGACATTTTTACATTAATGTTTTCAATTATTACAAGTCATTATCAATTCAAATATTTTGTGAACTTTGTTTTGTGGCATGAGTGAATGTTTTGAAAAGTTGTATAATGATGGTGTGAGTGAAGTCACATATGGACCAAATTCCACGAGGGGGAATAGTTTTCTTTCCATTTTCTGAGAAAATCTTGCCTCGTTCTTTCTTCTAAAGAAGAGTCGCGATTTTACAGGGGCGTGTCAGGGGCCTAGCATCCTCCCTATAACCCCTAAACTTACTTTCAGTTAAGAAAAGTTGAAGTCGCAGCATTATTTTCAGGTGTAAAAGAGTAGAAAGATGTTTTAGTTTGGGTTTTCCATAGGCAGGTAGCTTCAGGCAGTAGCCACAGTCATTTATTCAAGTGGGACCGCGTAAGTTAGTTTAACCAAGAAATCATTTCCGATTAGAATTTGTTAACTATATTAGGGGAAAATTCAAGCATACACTGGTGATCTTAGATTTGAAATCGCAATTCTGCAAGAGAAGTTACTTAATTTGAAATTATATGAAAATATCGGCCATTTATAAGCAAGACTGTTAAAGACCACGAGTTGGTTTCGCGCCAAAGAACCACATGCTTCGAGGAGAGAAAATAGTTCCGGGGTCACATCAAATAAATCTATATGAAAAGTTATAAAGGGGTGGATATTTTGGTAAGTTGATGGCAAGGGAAGTATCTAGATTTTATACCAAAGGAAAGCTATCTAGGTGACGCAAAAAGAATTTTAGATTATGAGATTTGATTGGCGCGTAGTGATCTGAATGTCGCTAGGAGGCTATTTAAGACAGCGCGCGTCCTACACATGGTCTATTGTCGGTCGTCTATCGTCGTGGTTGGTCTAGTGTGGGAGGCACATGGGTGTTGGGCGGCAGTTATCATGTTAGAAGCAACGTGGAATATTTTAAGGACCAAGTGATGATGCTGCATGTCTGAACTTTGCAATCTATTTTTCGGTGATGAAGTCGATTGCCTTTAAGGTGTACACGCTCTGGTACTCGGGAATTGTATATATATATTGATTACTTTGAACAATATACTGTGTGAACTTTTATCTTAAATGACGATTCTTTATTTGTAGTCTGCTCCTCCCAGTGTGAACTGTTCATATATTAGGAGTGTTTTAAACCCTTTACTGCTTGGGGTAATTCGAGTAGTTGGCGACTGTGTTAAACCCCGAGGCCAGAGTAAACGGTCAAAGATCAGTAAAGCTTGGTGCTGTGAAGAGTTGGTCCCCCAGGAGCCGAGTTTCTGACAAGATGTCCATGACCACAAGCTGGCACTCGATTTCAGTCACAAGGGTGTGGGAAGATTTCTTTTATAGGTAAGGGTGTCAGGGATTGGAATGAGTTACCAAGGGGAATGATGAATAACCTACCGAAAACGTTAAAAGAATTTAAAGTTAAACTTTGTAGAGGGCAAATGTAGGTGAGTGTAGGATAGGGGAAAGTTGGGTGTGTAGGGAAATTGCCACCGGAGCGTGTGCTCCATTGCAATTAAATTAAATAAATTAAATTAAATCATTGTCAGAGTGCTATCTTGCACTATTAGCACCATGAAAATCACGATTTTCTAGACGGCAAGTGACGTCGACAATAGAATTACAAGATGCATCGTTATTACTATGTTCACAACATGCATTATTACTCAATTTTCGGATACGTGTCCTTTTTTTTCCCTTCTTCTACACATACACATTTTATTTCTGGTATGGCATGAAAAACTTGTTTCTCAATCCTCTGTGTTTAGTCGCTTCTTTAAATGTTTGGGCATGTTCCAGTGCTTCGGCAAACGTATCCGGATCTGAAGGCTCACATGATTTGTAATATCCTTCCTTTAAAAATGAGTCCGTGGAACGCTGGTCTACCTCCAAACATTTCACTATGTTTTTTTCTTCTTATCCATTAGTAGGTATGTGATTTATTATTAACTATTACTATCCTACCTGCCTACTGATCGAGATCTTTGCTCAGTCGGCTCCTAACTTTTTGCAATAGAATCTGTTTGTTTCTTTGACAAGAGCTTTTAAAGTTCTTCTCGAATCATCTCAAACATTTCGGAATTTTTAAAATCCTCTTTATAAATCACAAGTTTTATAGATTTATTGATTAATTTTATTTTTCTCTGTTACTTAAATCAGGGTTTCCTTCAAAAGAAACTGAACTCATCACTGCATTCAGTAGCGTAGCTGGGTCAACAAGGACCCCGATGCAAAAAAATATTTTGGGCCCTCAGTATAGATGGGCGCCTAGCCCTTTGGTGGCTACGCCCCTGGCTGCATTGTAAGCTTACAGAAACTTGACCATTATTATCTTGTTTGAGTATGCAGAGAAATTTTGGCTTCTAGTGCCACTAATTTCTGCGTTAAGAAATCTATAATATCCTATAACTTCACTTCTCGCCCGTCCTGACTGGTCGCCATGCTGCCAGCAAGCTTACCTTTTCAATGGTTTGTCCTGTAGTCTCAGCCACGTGCTGCTGCTCGCTCGCTGGAAGTCGGCTGTGGTTGTTGCCTGCCTGGAGTAGGATCCTGCAGATGAATTGACGCTCGGTTATCGCTGGCTATCCAGAGTACTGCTCTGCTCCACTGTGCAATGGCCTGGTCTCACCGTTCAGACCCATGGAATGCCTCAAAGATCGATGATCAATTTCCACGCAAATACCTCGTCACCTAGCTACAATACAATCCTACAAATTCTACTCCTGACAGCGTTGTAGTGTCCTTATTTGTAAGAAGGCTTATAGTTGGTGTGCTGTTCTTTTATTGAACTTTCTTCCTTATTAATTTTCCAAGACTTGCGAGGCATCTCTCGCTTTCATGTTTCTTCAGTTTTTTCTCTAATAACACATAGAGTAGGGCTGCAAAGGATTGGACAATCATCCAGGTTTTCTTATTACTCTACTGTAGTGAAATACTGAACCCACTGCAAGTCCACGCAGAATGCAACATAATTGCAACTTTAGTCACAAGTGAAATACAGCTGCGGACTATACGCAAAAGGTAGGTTTCTGACCGAGAAACATTCTAAGTCACATGGTCAACCGAAAATCGGCGGGTACTAGCTACGATCGATCGATAAGCAACGAGGGCAGGGCTTGCCGATTCCTTAGATCAGAAAAAAGTGAGAAAGTTTGCTAGTTGTTCATTTCAAAGCCCTGTGTACAATTTAAACCAAGTGTAGGCACAAGGGGGCACCAAATAATTACTTGAGGTGTTTTTCCGGAATTCTGGACCCTCCGTCGGGTGAGATTTTGACGGGGAACCCCCTCCCCCTTGATGGAATTTTTCTTCTTCTTTCTTTTTTAGGTCTCCTGCTTTTGAGAGCGGTTTTACCCTCCACAATGGAGATATCCATGTCGTTCATAGACCTTATACCACCTCTAAAGTCGAAATCCGCGTTTTTTTTGAAAATCTCTTTTTGAGCTCTACTGTCCATCTTGAATTTCGAAGGCTCGCGTGTGATTTCCGTCGACTTGGTGGTATTTCGCCGGACCCCCTCCGTCCCAATCGCACCTCACGTAATTAATGGGCGCCCCAAAAGGTGCTCAGCTGGTGGATGGCAGTTTCTACTCAGTTGAATCAGCACGTTATGGCATTTACGGCATTGATGATAAAGCTTTTGTAAAACTGAATAAATAATCCGTACTAATTAAACACAGTTGTCGCCAAAGAGTTACAAATAAAGTTCAGACGGACAAAACTGACACTAAAAGCCATTGGAGTTGAGGAGGGTAGAATGAGAGAGCCGCAGGAAGCATTTCCAAAGTGTAACTGAGCTCCGACCCTGTGATTAATAGAACTCTTTCTGGAAACCATCTAAAAGCTCATCACCATTTTGGGATGCGTAGGTATGGAAAAAGATTATTTGGTTGTTAATATATATGTAATCCATAAAAATGAACGTTTTTTGTTTGTTTCTTTATTCGTATTCTATGTATTTGTATACTATCCATTTAATTAAGATCAATTGTGTCAATTCCTGTGAATGTTTCTAACAAAAAAGAATAAAAAAGATGCACTCCCTTTCTCTCTTTACACCCAAATTTTTTTCCCATTTTTCTTCCTGCAGACTAACAGTTTTTGTCCGATTACGATGGACAAAAATTATATGTGTGGAATTTTCCAGTCATATAATATAAAACAAACAGAAAAATACTGTCTATATTTGTTTTGCAATTTACTCTCCCCTCATTAATTTTTGCGAATGAATGTTTACCCACCAATTTTTCAAATTCTGATGGAATTTTTAATGATAATATTAAAAAAAAAACAGAAAAAATAGGTCTACATTTCGTTTACAAAAAACAACCCCTATATAACTTTACCTCACTCCCTTAAGTTTCGACGTTGTCTAAACGCCGATAGGAAGGATCATCAAGGAGGTTCCTCATCTTCTGCTCGAATTGTTCATCTGTAAGCAGTACTGCAGCGTTTCAGTTGTCCACCGATAAAACAACCTCATTGTTCCGACGAAAGACAAAAAGCGCTACACGCCCCTCACTAGTTATATTGGTATTCGGAGGTTTTGCTTCATCCAAGACCCGGCAGGTCTCTATACCGACCACTTCTCTCCTGGTAACAAACAAATAGCTCGTTCGACCAAGCTGATGATCAAAAATGCTGGCATCAGTCTAGGAACTGGAGTGAAGTTGAGGTGTTTGGCCAAGACAGAAACGGTGGCGACGTCAAGCTGTATTCCGCTCAGGTTCGTCACATCAGGACATTTCATAGGGCGCTGAGTTCCCGCCAGCCGGTTGTAATTATGCAAACATCTACCTGTTGTTCTCTCCCTCTCCAGATTTTCTTGAACAGATGTAGCAGCGTCCATCCAGTCCCACGATTCAAATGACACTTTTTTCCGTAAAGGTTTCAGTGGCAGTTCAACAAAGATATTGCGTTACGATCGAGCCCACATCGAATGCCTTACATAAGAAGCGCAAGTCTCACTCGGCGGAGTATTCATCAGTCTTTGGCGCTGTCGATGTAATAACTGACAGTCATGGAGCTTTGTAATATGTCACTCGCTCGGCATTTTTGGAATAAGGCCAAGGAGCATAGCAGCCTGGATTTCTTTTTTGAGGGCCTAGACTTAGCTAGCGTATTGTTGCTATGAAGTCGTCAAGGGTGTACCGCTGGATTGTGTTGTGGAAACTCGATATTTCGACGACTAGCTCCGCCGTCTTCCCCAGGTGTGGAGACCTCTGTACTGGTTGGTTGACCTGCAGGGTCTGAAAAAGCGCAGGTGTCTCTTCCGCGGTCCGCAGTCAGTGGGCGTGACTGTAATTTTTCTTTGCGGCTTACGGACAATATACAAGTATTGGAGTACTCTATCGCGGCAGCTCGACAGATCCACAATACTCTCTCCGAATTTATGCAATTTTCGACCTGCTATTTCCGGCAAATGGCATGAAATCGGTGGCTTTTGGGCGTTACTTTCTGATAAACCACAATTATTCCCAGCTTACAGTGACCTGCACTTTCTATCTGCCTCTCGATGTACCTATTCCGCCTGAATACAGTTCTCATATGTTCCAATACTTGTCGTAGGCTGTCTTTGTCAACAATTGCTCTAGCCCTATGTACAAGCGTATTTGAAAGTGTTTCACTGCACAGGATGATGGAAACTTAATCAATACTAGACAGTGTTGGTTTATTTTCTATATACACTATATCCTTGCATCCTGTCCAGCTTTCTTTCAATTAAGATATCGAGAAAAGGTATGCTGCCATTCTAATTCCCATAGTGAACTTAATGCTTATATGAATTCGGCTAAGACGCTCTAGGAACTCATTTAAAGTTCTTACCGTGTTACCCTGTTGGGGCCACAAAAGAGAAGTGTTGTCGACATATCTGTAAAAACATTGAGGAAGACAAGGCTTTATACAAGAATTCAAAATTTTCTGAAGAGAACCAGCAAGAAACTCAGACCTTGTGCAGCCAGACCACCTCTGCTATATGGTCTGCAAAAGATACACAAAGAATGTGTATCTCTGCGACCAATTGTCAGCAATATCAGGGCTTTGACTTACCTGCTAGCAAATTATCTGACCTGTATTCTGAGTCCATCTGACCGATATTCTGAACCCATCAGTTGCCCATTGTGACCAACATGCCAAGAGTTTCGTGGATTTGTTAATCTCATCAAGACCATAGAACTGAAGGATTCAAGTATAAAATGATCAGCTTCTACATTATTTACCTGCAACCCATTGAACTATACACTGCAGATGATACTCCACCACTATGAACCAGCCATTGTGTACCTCTTCAAACATCAAATGTATCACATACTCAGCGAAATACTATGAATAAGTGGACGGGATTGCCATGGGATGACCAATTTCTCCTGTAGTCGTAAATGTATACATGGAGCATTTCGAAGAAAAAGCCCTGAAGAGAGCAATTCTGTGGCCAACATGTTTTTACCAATATCTATATATATATATAATGGTACAAAAGACACTATTCTATATATATCAATGTTATTGACAGGCTATTAAATAAGAATAATTTTACCACAAGTGTACTATCATAAACATAATGTCTTATGTATATTTCTCAAACCAAATTTATACAAATATTATAATATAGTAGGAAGAATAGTTCTATAAACACAATGCTAATGCAATACCTATAGTTAATATTTCAGCATTGAAAGTTGGTAACCCTTGAAGTGATAGCTGCCCAGTCCATCATCAGTGATTAGTTTACTTGGGAGGAGGATTTATTGTAGTGGCTACCATGAAAACTACATAACTGACAACTTTTATGCTCAATAATTTCACTTCTCCATTATCATCACAAAAGAAACAAAAAACTTTGGTATAAATAGTGGGAGAATATCACTCCAAAACAATAAAAGTCTTGGCATCAGAAAATGAAAAATATTATTAGAAAAATAACTAGTCACCATAAATAACAAAACTGGAGAACCAGAACCATACCTTACCATAATACATAACCACTTTACTAAATGTTAGTAAAAGGAGAGAATACATGCAAAAATTAAAAAAGTATATTTTACGATGATCCAATTTCTCGATTCTTACAAGCACAAAACTATAATAATAAATACACAATACAAAATAAATTAGTACAAAAGGTTATAATAAAACTGCAGTCCTACAGATGTTTAAATCACAAAATTAATATTTTATTTGAAGAATATTATATATTTCACGAATATTACAGTACATAATAATTTACAATATCATCTTTTTTTAATGACCAAAAAAGTGAAAAAATATTTCTATCGCGGTTGGAAAGCAAATTAGCGCTCACGTGCATAGCATAACGCATTTATGTTACCATATTGCATTGAAAATGAAATTGTTTTATTGGAGATAACTAAGGTACATAAAACAATAGCTCTCACATAATATTATTCAATGATGAGTGTAAGAGATTGAAAAGTTTAGAGAAATCTAGGTGCTCACCTGAATGGCTAATTTGAAGCTATTTAATAAATCGAAATTTAATAATACATATTTTTTTAAAATAGCAAGAATATTGACGGTAAAATGAATTAATCCTATAACATTATTACAATGACCATACAATGGCCAAAAACATCGAAAACAAATTAGAATTCCCCCAACTCAATTCTTTTGTCCTCATTAATACATCAACAATATAGAAAAGATGCTTAGAAAATTCCCAGGGAGCCAGGCGATCACAGGAATGAATAAAATGATATATTTGAAATTTCTAAACTTTGTAAAAGAATTTCCATATAATTTCAAAAGCAAATAGGCTTTAATCTTCATGAGTCCTTTGGTGCCTCTTCAGATTTCGAGAACCTGTAACAGATTTTCCACATACCTCACAAATAAATAGGCGATCATCAGAATGAATGAACTCATGTCTCTTAAGACCATCAGACCGTGTAAAATCTTTACCACAGACATAACAAGAAAACAGCCGTTTACCAGAATGATTCATCAGATGTATCTTAAGAGAGTGAGGTAGTGTAAAAAATTTTCCACAAAATTTACAAATAAAAAGCCGATCACCAGAATGATTGATCTCATGTTTCTTAAGATCGTGAAAAAGTGTAAAACGTTTACCACAAATGTTACAAGAAAATGGTCGTTCACCAGAATGAATACTCCGATGCTGTGCAAGATGCTCAAACAATGTAAAATACTTTCCACAAACATCACAGCAAAATGGGCGTTCATCTAAATGAATCCTTTGATGTGTTTTAAGAGTCGCAGAATCTATAAACAATTTTCCACAATCTTTACAAGAAAATGGGCGTTCACCAGAATGAATTCTCTTATGACGCCTAACATCGGCAGAAGTTGTAGAAGACTTTCCACAAATTTCACAAACACATAGGCTTTCTTCAGAATGTATCTTTTGATGCTTTCTAAGATGCCAACTCTGTGTATAAGATTTCTTACAAACATTGCAAGAAAACGGTCGTTTACCAGAATGATTCATCAGATGTATCTTAAGAGAGCGAGATAGTGTAAAAAATTTTCCACAAAATTTACAAATAAATAGCCGATCACCAGAATGATTGATCACATGTTTCTTAAGATCTTGAGACAGTGTAAAACGTTTACCACAAATATAACAAGAAAATAGTCGTTCACCAGAATGAATACTCCGATGCTGTGCAAGATGCTCAAACAATGCAAAATGTTTTCCACAAACATCACAACAAAATGGGCGTTGATCTAAATGACTCCTTTGATGTGTTTGAAGAGTCGCAGAATCTATAAACGATTCTCCACAATCTTTAAATGAAAATGGGCGTTTACCAGAATGAATCATCTTCGTCAAAGATTTTTTACAAATATCACAAGGAAACGAGTATTCACTAGAATGAACCATCTGATGCGTATTTAAATGGCCAGAGCCTCTACAAACATTACAAGAACGAGAGCATTCATCAGAATGAAACTTCTGGTGTTGTGTAAAAAGTCCGTAGCTACAGGTTATGACAGGTTTCACCTCAATGATGTCCTTTTGAAGATCAGCCATAGGATGTTGCCGTTTGTAACTGTGAATGCCAATTTTGCTGTTACAATTATCCCTAGAAACAGAAAACGATTTTATGTTATTACACAACAACATCTTAATATTTTATAGAAATGTGTTCATATAATGACCAGATGTACACATATTAGACATAAATTCTGCAAAATAAAATTGTTATGTTATGTAGTGTAGTTTTAAATTCTTATACATCAAAAATTCTGCTCCTGAAATTAGATGGGAAAATTACATAGTTAAAATCCCTTACTGAACTCCGAAAAATATGAGACTTATATAATAAAAACACAAGTTGTAAATTACAGGGAAAATTAAGAAAAACAATGGAACATATTCGAAATCATATACTACATAATCTATTGTAAATCTGTGATTCTGATAAAGTGAAAAGCTACTTCTATATACAAAAGAATATAAGCCATACAAATAACATTAACATTATCAACAAAATACATCCTTCCACCTATCGAAATTTTATATCGGCAAATAAGTCTTTTCATAGTTAGAAAATCGATGATAGTTATATACGAGCATTATGGGTAATGATGAAGCAAGACCTTCATAAGGGAAACACATCAGAAGTGGACACAATAGCATCTCTGACCGCCAGCACATCCGGGCGGGAAGGAGCAAGTGGCGCCAGTGGTGGCCGCAGCGGGCCGCGTAGAAAGCCAACGCTCTCGACCAACCAGAGGGAGAGGCCCTTCCAGCTGAAGGTATAAAGGAGGTCCGATGGGCGACCATGCCAGTCGAGGTAGAGACAGTCAGCTGAGAACAACTACACATACCTGATGAAGACAGCAGAGTCAGCTATCGAAACGTCGTGTTTTTACATCACCATCCGGCTGGACACCCGAGAAGATTTTGTTGCATCGATACGCCACTCACACAACAATATATATTTCATTAATTTTTCGGTAAATTTTTATGAAAATTTACAGTAATATAAATGAAAGCATAATGATTGCTGAAAAAATACCAATATTTTAAAAATAGAAAAAAAATAATCAATTTTTAATGAAAGTGTGTAATATGTTAAAGTCAATATCAACCATGGGGAATATAATAACCCAAAATATATTTTTTCTAATGATCTTAGAAGTGTGTTCATTAATATTAATGTCATTTTTTATAAAAATAACTGAAAAATAAATAAAATAAAAATTATTTTCGGACGATGAGCAGAATCGTCAGAATTTGGAAAATAACAAGCATTCAAAATTTCAAATGACTGTAAAATGAAAACTAAGCCACATTGTGAACAAAAAATTGATGTCAATAATTTTCTATATGAGAGAACTAAACTCACCTTCAAAATTTCATTTTTTGGTTGGATTCACATGGAATGGCCCAAATGTGATGTCAGTCTGAGAGTAGGACCAGGTGAAATTTAGGGAGGAGATGTTGTTCAGTGGGTTCAAGAAGTAAAGGAGGAGGATTTCACCATTGGTCCAGATTCTAAATATGTCATCTGTATCCCTGAACCTCCTGGCGGATTGTCGAGGTAAACTTTTGAAGAAAACGTTCCTCTAGTCTTCCCATAAAAAGATTAGCACAGGAAGGTGTGTTGCCAGTGCCCATAGCAGTGCCCTCGTATCTGATGGTAAACCTAAGACTACAAGGAAAAGAAATTTCTGGTAATGATGAACTGAGCCAGTGAAGTGAGGTAACAAGTGGTAGGGAAAGTGTGTGTGTGTGGGGGGGGGGGGGCGACTGTCGATGTAATGTTCTATGGCACTGAGGCCCTGGCCATGGGGGATGTTGGTGTAGAGTTATATTATGTCAGTAGTTACAAGATACTGGTGGGGGTGTAGGAACTGTTGACAGATGCTCTAAAAAGTGGGAATCGTTTTTGACATAAGATGAAAGGGCTTCGAAGATAGGTTGTAGCTGCTGGTCAACGAATGCAGAAATGAATGCTGTGGGAGACGCAAACGCAGCAACTAGAGGGCATCCAGGACTGCCCACCTTACATGTATTGGAAAGAAGAGACAGGGTGGGGTCTGGGGGATCTTAGGGGTCAGTAGGCAACCGGAATAGTGTGAAAGACACTGTATGGGACTTTGGAGACTGAAGAAGTAGCGGATTTCTCTGCAGATCAAATTCGTGGGGTTAGTAGTATGAGGTAAGTAAGTGGAGTCAAAAAGCAGCTGAGGGTTTCAGCCAAATAGTTGCTTCAGTCCATAACCACAGTAGTCAAGGCCAATTCAGCTAAGAGAATTATGATGATTTTATTTTTTAAAAGTCCACTCATAGCCCTCATTTCAGTATGGGGCAGTTTGTTGGACTGGGAGATTGAATTTGTGAAGGAAGGCATTGAGAGGATTGACATGAGGAATTCCTGGAATAGGAGTACAGGGTGGTTTTGGGGAAGGGGAGGTGGATCTAACTGGGATGGAGGTAAAAATTGTTAGTGGCTAGATTCCAGGTTATCACATCAATTGTCACCACTGCTAGTAGTATTGAAATAATACCACCAGTTGAGAGCGTGGAAGAATGAATGGGAGTCCTTAATAAGAGTTATCATTCAAATTTAGGGGTGAATGAGAAAGTAAGACCATTAGAAAGAACTGATGTTGAGGTTCAGAGAGGGGAGTGGAAAAAAGATTCACTGAGGAGATTTTTTTCTCCATTGGTGGGGAGTGAGTGAGATAAGTGTTGGGTGGGGAAAGTTAAGAATATGATAAAGACATGGGGGTAAGTCAAGTCCACGTCCTAGTCATACCCCCTGGGACCTGCCATACATCATATGGATGCTAACGGACCTCTGTGAAACTGACCCTCACCCCTTGATCTAACACGTCCCAACATTGTGGTATCCAGCCCCTTTGGCGTGACAGTCGATCAACTGGGGGAACCATCAGGATAGTCAACATCTTCAACGGTGGATGAGGATTATGAATCCCAACAGCGAAGAAGGAGGAAGAACCAAAACCCAAGATGCGTCTGTAGTGGAATACACCGGTGGCTTGGTCAGCATCTGCTCACCCAGTGGGTGCGGCTGCCATCTCTGCTCGAGGAACTGACTATCTCTGGTACTAACTCCCCAGTGGAAACACTGGACAAATATCTTAATCACAAGCTGTGATGATTCGTGAGAGTGATGCAGCGTGGACCATACGTCACAATAATGTCATATATACAACGCGATCTGTGTGTTTACTAAGCGAGGTGGTAAGAGATCGTAGCGGTATCTCCATCTAGAAACCGAGGGTGGTGGTGTAATGGCTAGCATTCTGGCCTCGCATTCGGGAGAACGGCGGTTCGAATCCCCGTCCGGGCATCCAAATTTGGGTTTTCCATGGTTTTCCATGGTTTCCCAAATAACTCCAGGCAAACGCCGGGATGCTTCCTTAAAAAGGCCATGGCCGAATTCCTTCCCATTTCTTGCCCCCCATCCTTTCCCGTCTCTAAAGACCTAGTTGTTATAGGAGACATTAAGCAGTTAAAAAAAAAAAAAAAAAAACCATCTAGAATTAGACAGTGGAAAAGGAAGATATTCATTGTTCTTAGAAGCAATTTTAGTCCTATACATTTCCAAAAGCATAATTACAAGTTCTTAACTCAAACCAATGAGACTTGTGCACATATACATATTTCCAGTTTTTAGTAATCATAATCATGCAACAACTTGTCAACTGATGATACTCAAGCAGTTCGGGTAGTGACATCATACTCACAAGAAATAAGCACTTACTAAAGGTAGGCTAAATAAGGATGGCTGAAAATGAAAAACAATACTGCTGCATAGACATAAAATATAAGGGTTTTATCTTACCTTCCTGTTGAAGCTTTGTTGGTGTAAGTATGAAGATGGAGTTTGGTCATATCTTCAAATACTTCAGAGCAATATGTACAGACATACAAGGGAGCATGCACTGCTGAGATATGGCTGAACACATGTTTTGTTAGACAGCACCACGATAAAAAAGTCTGTGCACAAAATGAACATGAAAGTTCAAATAATAACGGTTCTCTAAACGTAGTTTTCTCGCTGCAGTGGCAATTATGGGTACACGATGCTGAGTTTCTTAATAAGACCCGACCACATTCTTGACAAATGTGTAATGGTGTATTTACAGAACTGTCGTGAGTGAAAACATGTCTTATTAGCACGTCCCGTGTGGATAAGTGTTGTTCACATATGACACATGTATACTGCGATGGAGTGGTCACTGACATGATGCTGCTGTTGGATGTACTGGTACTGCTCGCACCAGATCTGAATGTAACTGTCTCACCACATAGAGGCTGCTCCACACACTATCAACATACTGTACACAGCAGTGAACAGATTTTTTTTGGATGTATTGCAACTTTTGACCTGCAAAAAGTAACAAACATGCATGAAAAATCAGCATAGATATAGGCCTACACTATTGCATCATTTACATTACATAAAAATGATAAACCCAGCAAAAATTGGCACATCACTTCAATTTATCATAGTCTCTAATCACATATCAGCTGTTAAAAATCCTACAATTGCCTTAAGCCTGGAAATCGTTATATCATTCACCCACTAGATTGTAAATAATTTCTGAATTTTATATTGTTCAGCACACTTATCTTGGTATACTGTTTTCACTTTATTCTCTTCAGTAATTAGTAGCAACATAAGAGGAGTTTTATAGGATCGTGACAAATACATTAATTTGAACAAAACATAATACACTATTTTAACAAATACCTCACTGAGAAACATACCTCTCCCAGTGCCACACATGCAAACGATTCGTCAGGAAAGCTGTGCTGGAACTAATGATGTGAATTCACCAGTTGAGACTTAATTGATAAAACAAAATTAATTTTCACAGTTTTAACAACTGCCACTTTCTAACTGTAACGGGTCTACTGGAGATCGCGATTCCGCTACAATAACATTCAGTAATATCGTTGGAATACTGCTGTAGTCAGTCGCAAGACGTATTGTTTCCAAGCAGTAATTACGATAAAATACAGCCTGGACCATTATTTTGAAGCAGAAATTGGGTTGTAATACAGCCTGGACGAGCATGAAACCGTTAAATGTACTTCGGAAAGAATTTTTAGTGGAGTCTTGCGTTTGACCACTGCAGTATTTTGATGTAAACTCCTGGCGGAATCGTGATCTCCAATAATATCATTGTAATTTTGTAGACCATCATATTAGACTCAATAAAGTGTCACAACTCGACTTTCAACTGATCTTACATTTAAAAAAATAGGTAGGATGGTCTAGACTATCAAACTACTACAAATGGTGACAATAACTGATTCATTTACAATACAAATTGTTTATCAGATAATCATTAATGAGAACACAGAATACAGCTTAACAGAAATCACAGAACAGCACATGCAAAGTCAAAGACATTCTGGTGAACAATTTTAATGTATGTAAAACACCGTTTTCTGAATGTAAATAATTCCAAACAGATTCACTGTAGCGAAACTAATGCTTTAAAAATGCTTAAGGCATAATATGTCATGTAAACAAGAACATACTACTCCAGTATAAGCAGTGGGCTTCAATGTTGTTAGGAGATAGTAATCAAATATGCACGAAATATATAACTCCATAAACACTCAAAAATACAAACCTACCTCTTCTTTAATATGATGAGCTTCCTCAGTTTGGATATCACCTACTCCCCACGTATTAAGATATGAATTTCCACAACTACCTACAGCAAGCACCCAATGTTTAAAACACAACTGCAGACTAACGGTTCTACTTCAAGGATAATTAATATTGGAGAGGTAACATCACTTGCACGAATTTTGTTGAACTTAAAAATATTAATTCATATAATTGCGATTTATCCCTCCCTTTCCCCCTCCAACCTTCTTTTGCCCTCTGCTAATTTTTAATTAAATTCTTTCAGTGTTTCCGGTAAGTTATTCATCGCTTCTCTTGGCAGTTTATTCCAGTCCCTCATTCCCTTTCCTACGAAAGAAAATTTTCGCACATCCTGATGCCTGAAATCAAGTGTCAGCTTGTGGTCATGGTCAACCATACCCTTCCAATGACCTCTCTTAATTTTCTCACCAATATCTTTCCATGCTTCATCAACAGTATACGCCTTGTACACTCCCATGACTCTCTTCACCCTCCTTCTATCCTCCAATGAATCCCACTCCAGCTCCTTTATCATATTAGTTATTGATTGTTTTCTGCCATAATTTCCTAAGAAATATCTGGCAGCCCTCCTCTGTACCCCCTCCAACTCCTATTTTACACCCCAAATCCCTTATTTATCTAGTGCATCCTCTCATCACTCTTTCCAACAGGTGAAGGATTTTGAACCCTTTCCCTACCACCTGTCCAATGTGTCCTGCCCAGTTAAGTTTGCTATCAAATATAATGCCGAGTCTTCAACAAGTAGCTCCTTCCCCACTTTATAATCGTAATCAACCTTTAGCTTTTTATCTGTGTACCTACCTAATAATTCTTTGAATTTATCTTCATCCTATGTTGACTCATCAAGCTAGTTATCCTATCTAGATCACCCTGCAGCTGTTTACAGTCTTCTATTGTTTTGATCCTTTTATATTACATTATGTCATCTGCAAACAATCTACAGTAACTTCTGACAGTAAACCATTAACATAATCATTCATTAGAATAATGAATAATAATGGTCCCAATACTCTACCCTGTGGGACTCCGATGTTCACTTCCACTTCTTTTGATACTGCATTTCCTATCCTAACTTTTTGCTTTCTACGAAATCTTCCACCCAGCAAATCACCTTTTCATCAGCTCCAAAAGTTTTTACCTTATTTAGCACCATTTTATGTCCCACTCTGTCAAAGGCCTTTTAAAGATCTAGTGCCACACTATCAACTTGGCCTCCCATGTCCATTTCATCAGAAATATCTTGCATATATCCTACTAACTGAGATTCACACGAATATCCTTGTCTAAAGCCATGTTGCCGACTTGAAAAACCAATTACTTTCCTCACAGACACCTCTAATTTGGTTGCACATTAATCGTTCCATTGATTTACCTACCACTGATGTCAAACTGATTGGTTATAGTCAGGCCCGCCGCTAGCTGTTTGAGCGACCGCGTGCAATACCGATTATGCCGCCCCCCTGTAACTACAGCCAGTGGTGGATCTAGGAAATTTCCGAATTGGGTAAAAAAAACTGAGATTGCCGCCCCTTCGAACATCATTTGCCGCTCCCATTGTTGCCATACCGAGTGTCGCCGGCCGCCCGAAAAAAGGTCGCCCGCTACATAATACGCTGTAAATTTCGTCGCGGGGCGGCGACTGTCGATCACTCGTTTTGCCGCCCCCCTATATGTGCCGCCCGCGTGCGATGCACGCCTTGCACGCCCGCTTACGGCCTGGTTATAGTTTTCAATCCTGTTTGTCACCCCTCTTTTATGGACCGGTACTACTGTCGAAATTTTCCAGTCATTTGGTAAACAACAAGTATTCAATTTAAATAATGTTTCAGGTAAGGTACAACTATCTTTAAAACATATGTAGTAATATTATCAACATCACTCCCTTTATGTTTTATATATATATATATATATATATATATATATATATATATATTCCTTAGCTCCTTCATGACAACTTCATATTTAATTTCAAATTTTTTAATCTGGTCCTCTCCAACTGTGCGGATAGGCTCGTATCCAGATTTAACCACTGGATTATTGTCCCTAATGGACTCACTGTACTAGTTACTTAATGACTCTGCCTTTTTTAAGTCCTCCGTTACTACTTCTCCATCCTTTTCTATAATTGTCTCAATGCCCTCTCTTCCCTCATTTCCTGATATAGCTATAGATATTTCTAGATGCATCAGTCATAGGCCCCCCTGCACTAATAATATTCTTCATAAACTCATCCTTAGTCAGTTTCATTAACTAAATGTATCACTGATAGATAAATAGATAGATAGATAGATAGATAGATAGATAGATAGATAGATAGATAGATAGATAGATAGATAGATAGATAGATAGATAGATAGATAGATAGATTTTTTTAATTGATAATGTTTTAGTACACTTCCATAATACAAAAAAACCAATATTAAAGGCAAAAGAATATACAAAAAAAAATCCGCTTTTTGTATGATATAGTCACAGCACATCTATACTCAGGTACAGTTATTCTTACAACCTAACTTATATACAAACTACATTACAAAAAATTACATTTGTGCTTCAACAATAGTGGCTTAAAACTAACACTACAAGAAATGGAGATTGTTCAGAAATCATTTTTAAACAATATCATAAAAGGTAAATACCTTAAATTGCTATATGCATATATATATATACATACATATCTATTTATATATACATACACACTACATCTAATCTGTTAAAACAACGTCTGGAGCTAATGAAATATTTATCAGTCAATGGCTAAGATAGCACGTAGAGCATCCTTTTGCATCCAGTAAGAATGAAAGTCCTTGATTTTATTCTTCCGTTTGGCACGAATCATTTCGTTTCGTGCGCCAAGTCACACGTTGGATGAAGACATCGGTATAATTCGTATAGTACTGTTTATTTAGTAGGCAAGAGTAATAAGTTCTGTAAATGGTTGAAATGGCAAGAATTATTATGTATACACTTAAAGTTGTTGCAGCGTCCCGTTTGGTAGAACATAGCACGCTTAAAATGTTTTCACGTATCGTCAGTTCTAACAGTTTACTGCACAGCTGTTGCACTAAGGTCCATAAGCCGGTGGTTTTCCGGCATTTTAGAAACATATGTGCAGTATCGCCTACATCAGTGCACCACGGGCATTTGTCCTGCTCGCTCATGTTCCATTGATGTATTTTAAACGGTGTCATAACACTGTCGTGTAGAAAACGCCAACAGATATCAGAGTCTAGACTGTTATTTGGAGAACTGTAGATGGCAGACCAGTTGATTTCACCATCCACAAAATCACTGTGTCTGCATGTTGATGTTGCAGGACGTAAAAAATTTAACTGTATTTGATAGATGTTGCATTTGGCAGTAGGAAACGGAATTTTTTTTCCTTGTAATACCACCGTAAAACTTGATTTCATTATTTGATTCGATGTTGTAATTGGAAAGAAATGGTTTCCAAAGTAACGCTTTACGGAAAGATAATTGGAGCATAATCTTCTGAGCGTGGGAACACTTAGATCGGCATTATTAAACAAGATAGATAGATAGATAGATTTTTTTTTTAATTGATAATGTTTCAGTACACTTCCATAATACAAAAAACCAATATTAAAGGCAAAAGAACATTACAAAAAAATCCGCTTTTGTATGATATAGTCACAGGACATCTGTACTCAGGTACAGGTATACTTACAACCTAACTTATATACAAACTACATTACAAAAATTACATAGATAGATAGATATGTTCACTTTGATGCCATGTGAGAATTGTCTCGGGGATGTGGAACAGTACATACACTTATCAATAACATAAATTATATTATCAGCAACTGATAACAACCCATTAATATAATCAATATCCACTGTAATCTGCAAATACAATCCCATGTCAATTACTATATATGTGGAACAGTGTATACACTTGTTAACAACATCTAATAACCAGTTATTTTCTTACCAACCAGTTACCTGTAATCCACAACTACATATTATAACATGTTAGTTACTGAGTAGATTCATTATTTTATCTGCTGTACGCTCTTTCAATCCACAAATATAATATTTTCCAAATAGCCAAATAAATGTGTTACTGAAGATAATTTTCAATAAAACTGCTACAAAAGGAAAATACAAGTAGAAATTCACGGATTAATTCCAGATCACGATACCGCTGAGACCACATTCGGCCACGAGAGGGAATACTTCCGCCAATGCTATATAGGACGTCAGTCTGTTGCCGAGCAATAAAGAGTCGCGCCCACATTGCTAGAAGCATATAGGTCAATTTCAAGATAATTTTGTTTGTATCAATATGTCCGAGAATTTCGAACTTGTGAGAGTGTTGGTAGAAGTCCGTTTGCTCTTTAAAAGAAGGATGTAAAATGAACATATAAACTCTATGGCAGTCGTTTAAGGAGTGAAATATCATTGCTAAAATCATGGGCGCCAGCAGGATTACTTTAAGCGAAGTGCATCTCTATCTTTTTTATACGTTGTACATAACACGTATTACTTATTAACTAAGGATACTGAATTTATAGACAAGGTGTTGAATAAATTTGAACAACAACTTAGGCATTCAAACAGTGAATTTAATAATAAAATTTTTGTTTCTTAAGCTTTTTCTGTGTATTTTCTTTCATATCAGGGGGGAGCAGATGCACCCCCTTGCACCCCCCCCCCTCCCGGCGCCCATGGCTATAATCTACCGGATACTCTCTGTGGAAGAATGAGTGATGAAGATGAGATTCTTGGAAAGAAAATAAATTCACATTCACAGTTGAGAGGAGAGTGTAGAATGGTTATTATTGGAGGGGATTTAAATTTACCAGGTATCAACTGGGTTGGAAATAAGATAATTAGGTAACACAAGGGAACAGAGATTTGCAAATGGGAAGGACGTTTTACACAAATGCTAGAGCAAAATACGAGGGCAGCAAACATGATGGATATATTTCTAATAAAGTCTGAAGAAAATCTTTTTCAAGTAACTGAAGGAATAAGTTATCACTGTGCGTTAGTGATGGATATTAGGGGATTCAGGAAACCAGTGCCCAAAATAGAATGGGGAATAGTACATACTTCAGAATTGAAGATACATTTCGGGGAAATGTTCAGCAAATGGAAGGATGGCACAAGTACAGTTGAGGCGAAATAGGAAAAGTTTAAGGAGATAGTAAAAAAGGGAGAGTAAATGTTTATTACAAAGCAGAAAATAAAGAGAAATAAAGAATCTACATACTGCAACAATGAGCTGAGAAGGTTAAAGAGACTAGTGAGACGGGAACACAACCGAGTTGGGAGACAGGAATACAATAGCGAATACTCAAAACAACTAAGGAAGCAATTAATAGGAGCCAAGGAAAAAGCAACTGATGGGTTTATGAAGAATATTACTGCAGGAGCAGGCCCGCTGCTAGCTGTTTGAGCGCCCGCGTGCAATACCGATTATGCCGCCCCCTGTCTAACTACAGCCTGTGGTGGATCTAGAAAATTTCCGAACCGAGTCAAAAAACTGTGATGCCGCGTTTACACTCTCGCGCGAGCTTAGACGAGGCGAGGCGAAACAGCGCGAACGCGAGAGTGTAAACGACGCACTCGCGTAGTCTCGCCTCGCCTCAGGCAAAGGCGCGAGCACATTGTTTACAGCAGAGGTAGTCAACCTTTTTACCTACCGCCCACTTTTGTACCAATGTATAACTTATGAAACAGACGTACAGCGAGTTAAAGCCCATAATAATAATTTGCCAAATACTTTGTCTGACTTTCGCTACATTTGGCACAATAAGTCTTTATAAAACTACTCACTTTAGTTAAATCTGTCTTTTTATTTATACTTTGCGTATATAAAAGGACGAAGTTTGGTGAAATTAGATTTTATTATTTGGTTTATTAATGATATTCCTAAGGCAGATTATGTTAAAATAAAAACTGGATATCTTGGTCAATTTTGCAAGGAACAAACAAAGGTCTCCTCTTTCGGTTTCATTCTTTGGCTATAATATGATTAACAGCACAAATGCCTGATTACATGAGATATGAAGGAAAATGTTTCATTAAACTGAATATCAGTTGTCATACATTTTGATATGACAGGTGTTTTTTTTTTAATTATTTTGCCACGGGTTTTCATATCCATTAGTATCGAATTTATGTTTACTTTCTGCGTCATATACGATTTCTGAACCTTCTTCCTGTCAAGTTCTAACAGTTTCTTCAATATTTGCGGTAGAAGGATTTTTCATCCAGTCATACACATCGAATTTCAAAATATCTACAAATCGTTTTTCTATGTCTAAATTTAGTTGAGGTGCGTACTGAATCTGTCAATATCCTCTGGAGTTATTATCGTTTATAGATAATAATTCAGGAAACTGTTGAAATTTTCTTCTTAATAGATTGTAACGCAGTAATTAAAAGTTTTCAATAAATAATGACACACAGAACATTTTGGTAACCTATAAGCGTTTTATTAGCTCCTTTAAGGTGCAAATCAACATAATTAAATCTATAAATGAATGCAATTTTTCTCGGCGTTGTTTATTTATAAACGTTTCTCGGGAAACAAACCGAGTAATGTTGTGCATCAATAATAATATTACTCGGCTTGTTACCGATAAAAGTTTATAAATAAATCATTAAATCTATTTTAAAAACCTTAAAGAGTCAATTATTTTTTTTAAAAAAAATAACGAAAGTGTTTAACTATTGAACCACCACAGAGCCCACCACGAAAGCTGGCACGCCCACTAGTCATCCATGAATGAATTGTAGCGAGAGTGTAAACGGCAGTTCGTGTCAGCGCTCGTGCACGAGGCACGACGCGAGAGTGTAAATGCGGAATGAGATTGCCACCCCCATTGTTGCCATTACGAGTGTTGCCGGCCGCCCGAAACAGCTGTTGAGCTTAAAAAAGAAGGTCGCCCGCTACATAATACGCCGCAAATTTCGTCGCAGCGAGAATGGTGTGGCAACTATCGCGGGGCGGCGACTGTCGATCGCTCGTTTTGCCGCCCCCCTCGACGTGCCGCCCGCGTGCGGTGCACGCCTTGCGCGCCCGCTTACGGCGGCCCTATGCAGGAGGACCACTGAACGATGCATGAAGAAATTCCTATGGCTATATTAGAAACAATAACTGACGGGAACAGATTTGGGAAGGCAAGGGTTTAATTTAATTTTAATTTAATTTAATTGCAATTGAGCACAGGCTCCGGTGGCAATTTCCCTACACACCCATCATCCCCCTATTCTGCACTTACCTACATTTGCCCTCTACAAATTTTATCTTTAAATTCTTTCAAAGTTTTCGGTAAATTATTCATCATTTCTCTTGGTAACTCATTCCAATCCCTGACACCCTTACCTAAAAAAGAGAATCTTCCCACACCCTTGTGCCTGAAATCGAGTGCCAGCTTGTGGTCATGGTCATCTTTTCCCTTCCATGCACTACTTTTCATACCTACCGCAATATCTTTCCATGCCTCATCGCCAGTATATGCCCTGTACACTCCCATGACCCTCCTCATCCTCCTCCTGTCTTGCAATGAATCCCATTCCAGCTCCTTTATCATATCCGTCACTGATTGCATTCTGTGATAATTTTCAGAAACAAATCTAGCAGCCCTTCTTTGCACCCTCTCCAACTCCTGTATTTGATACTCAAAATGAGGGTCCCATACTACACTACCATATTCGAGCAATGGTCTTACCAAAGTTTTGTAACCCAATTCCTTGACTTCTCTCGTACATCCCCTCATCACTCTCTCCAACAAGTGCAGAACTTTGAAACCTTTTCCTACCACCTGTCCTATGTGTCCTGCCCAGTTAAGTTTGTTATCAAAAGTAATTCCAAGATATTTACATTTCAAGTCTTCAGCAAGCAATTCTTTCCCCACCTTATATTCATAATTGGAGAAAGAATTGCTTAATGCTGATGTACCATAATAAGAGCATTATTGGTGAATTATGGAGGTACAATAAACAAAATAATCTGCAAACTTAATAGAGATGCACGAACCACTAGACGTTATGGATGTAGGGTCTTGGTTAAATGAATGAGTACTAGACAGCGAGTTTCTTTCTGATAGTTACAGAGTGTACCATAGCCACAGAAGCACTACAACTGTTCGCTGGTGTTAATAGATCATAACCATACGTTACTAGGGGTATATTTCTGGGGTAGTAAGAAATATCATTGTGTTGGATTCCTACTGTAAATGATGAAGATAAGGCTCTAGGGGAGAAACTAAATGAATACCCAGAGCTTAGAAGTGAAAGTAGAATTGAATCAGTTGGAGGGGACTTAAAATTGCCAGGTGTTTGCTGGATGTGGAATAAGATTAGTAACATAAACAGAGATTTTCAAATATGTTAATAAGAGCTGGGGGCTTTACAACAGTGGTTGAACAGACCCAAGGGAACAAAACACAACACATAGGACATCCTCCTAATTAAATCCGGTGATAAGCTTGTGGGGTGACAAGTAACTAAAGGAATAAGTGATCATAGAGGATATTACAGAATTCAGTAAACCAGTAGCCAAAATTTAAGGGGAAAATATGTACAATTATAGAAAGGCACAAATTTTGAAATGGAAGATATATTTCAGCAATTGGAAGGATGGAACAAGTAAAGTGGGGTTGAAGTGGAAAGAGTTCAAGGTGGTAGTAAAAAAAGGGTGAGGTATTATTTATTCCAAAACAGAAAATAACGAGAAGGGCATAAACTACATACAATAATAGGGGGGCTAGATGGATGATGAATTTGGTGTGAAGAAAATATAGCAGAGTTAAGAGGCAGTTGGGAATATTTGAAACTAAACTAGGATTTAATAATAGCAAAGAAAGTGGCTAAAGATAGGTTCATGCAGAATATTAGTTGGGAAGGAGATCCACATGCTCATAAATCTAGAAATTTCTCCGGCTATGTTAGAATACAGAGTAGTGAGGATGTAGAGACAATTACAGATAAGAATGGAAAAAGTTACTAAGAATTTGGAAAACGCAGAGATTCCAAGTAGTTGGTTTAATGAGGCAATTACGGATTATAATTCTGGAATTAAATAGCGAGCTTATCCATACTATTAGAAATAAGCAGACTAAAAAATTCGTAATTCATCCTGAAGATATCGTGAAGGAACTAAGAAAACTAAATAAGCATAAAAGGGTTGGGGTAGATAACATGACAGTGGATATCTTGAAGATAGCAGGGTGTGACATTATACCTTATCTTGAAACGTTATTTAAACTGACCTTTGACACTTGATACTTACCAGAGGAGAACCGAAACATAGACAAGTGAAGACAATTAGGGTCGAAAATTACAAGCCAATGTGTTTGACACCAGTGGTAGGTAAATTAATGGAAAGATTGAAATATACACACATCAAAAAGTTCTGTGAGGAATGTAAATGGTTTTTCAAGTCCAAAAATTGCTTTCGGCAAGGATATTCATGCGAATATGTAAGTTTCGGATGAAATGGACAAGGTAGGCTAGATTGATAGTGTAGTAGTAGATCTTTCAAAATCTTTCGATAGAATGAGTCACAAGTGTTCCAAATAAAGTTAAAAACTATTGGAATGGATAAAAAGGTGATTTGGTAGGTATAAGGATTCATCAGTGGTGGGAAGCAAAAAGTTATGGTAGGAAACCCACTGTGAAACGAAGTGGAATTAAAAATTGGCTGCGAGAATGTAGCGCATTGAGACCGTAGCTATTCGTTATACAGGGTGTTACAACTTTGAAAATTCATATTAATTTTATGAAACAAGGTACAGAGCTGGTTTTGGTGTTGTTTTAACTGAAAGCACTTCAAGTTTTTTTACCTTAAACTAAAGATGTTCTATGTGGCTTCCGTTGGTTATTCTGCAGACATCCCATAGGCAGTCGATTTCTTCCCAGACTCGCACTAGCATTTCAGGTGTAACTTGCTCAGCAGCAGCGTAAATTCTTGCTCTAAGTTCAGGTAGAGTGGCCGGCAAAGGAGGTACGTACACCATATCTTTTATGAAACACCAGGAGAAAAAATCTAGCGGTGTCAGGTCTGGGGAACGGGGGGGCCATGCAATTGGCGCATCACGACCAATCCATTGACCTGGAAAGCGGTTATTGAGAAAATCCCGGACGTCAGTCAGATAGTGTCGTGGTGCGCCATCTTGCAGAAAGAAAACATTTCGTTCTCGGTCATCCTCATCGATCTGTGGTATCAAAAATTGCTGCAACATATCAAGGTACACTATCCCGTTGTTGGTTCTCTCTTGGAAAAAAAAGGGGCAGTACATTTTCCTCTTGCTCAACGCACAAAAAACGTTCACTTTAGGGCTATCATGAACATGTTGCAATGTTTCATGTGGATTTTCACTGCCCCAAATCCTACAGTTATGTGTGTTAACCTTGCCACTTACGTGAAAAGTTGACTCGTCAGAAAAGATTATGTTGTCCAAGAAATGTTCATCATCATCCACTCGATTTAACATATCCACACAGAAGTTCCTACGTGCAATCTCATCAGTGTCTTTAATTGCTTGTAAAAGCGAATATCGGTATGGTTTCAAATGCAAACGTTTTCTCAACACACGCCAAACCGTCGTATGTGGGACTTGCAGCTCACGAGATGCACGCCGGGTCGATTTCGTAGGGCTGTTGACAAAACTTTTTCTCACTTGCTCAACGACCTCGTCAGATGTGCTTGGACGACCTGAGGATTTTTTATGTTTTACTGAGCACCCTGTTTCTACAAAACATATATGCGGACTACGCGAGTCAAAAATTGAAATGTTTTCCTTTAAAACAACACCAAAATCAGCTCTGTACCTTGTTTCATAAAATTAATACGAATTTTCAAAGTTGTAAAGTCCTTTTTGAAACACCCTGTACTTACCGTATAAATAATTGTGGTCTGTAATCAGGTTGTTTGCAGGTGATATATTACTATGCAACAGGGTCACAACGATAGAAGACTGGGAACAGCTACAAGCTGATCTTGACAGGTTATACAGCTGGATAGGCCAACATAGGATAAAGATAAATGCAAAGAAGATTCAGCTTATGAGGTACATAGATAAAAAAAAAAAATAATAATGTTTTAATACAGTTATAAGATGAGGAAAACATTGCTTGTCGAAGACTTGAAATGTAAATCTGACGGTATAACATTTGTTAATAATTTTAACTGAATAGCCCACACTGGACTGCCTGTTGGAAAGGGTTTTAAATTCCTACCCTTGTTGGAGTGATTGACGAGATTGCGTACCAGAGAACACAAGTATCTGGGTTACAAAAATACCCATTTTCCCCTTTTGCTGTACCAGCCTACTGTTGCCCTCCACTATTTCAACTTTAAATATTTCCAGCGTTTTTGGTGAATTATGCATCATCCCTCTTGGTAAATTATTCCAACACCTCCCCTCATCACCTACCTATGAAAATTTTATCTCGGTTTTGTATCTGAAATAAAGTGCCAACTTCTGGTAATAGTTACATTTTCCATGTTGGTGATTTTTTCGGCCCAAGTCCTTAGTTGCTATGATAACTGTTTTGTGGGTTCTTTCTGCCTTGCAACTAAACAAAATGCTTTTGATGGCATACGCGTTTCGCCTTTAATGCCTTGAATAAAGGCGAAACGCGTATGCCATCAAAAGCATTTTGTTTAGTTGCAAGGCAGAAAGAACCCACAAAACAGTTACATTTTCCCTTGAATGAACTGCTAATTAGTACATCAATATCTTTCCACGCCTCATATCCTCCTTGTACATTCCCGGGAATCTTTTCATCCACCTTCCTGTCATGAATTAATCCCATTCTTCATGGTGTTTTGCTACTGTAGAGTGTTTCGGAAGTATTATCTTTTTCTAAATATTTCGCACAGAGTTAAATCAATAATTATATACGAATTTTGTAAAACTATTCATATTCTCTTACAGGATGAAACAAAAATGAAATAAAAATGTGTAATACTTAAATGAACTAATATATTGTTTGTATTATTACACTTATTTATTTAGTTTACTAAGAGATTTTCGCTAGTATTATTTATTCTTTAAATAAAATACATTTTATTAGTTTTATTATTTGTAATAATGACATAGGAGGAATCAGGGCCGGTGCTAGAAATTTCAGGCCCGGGGTAAAATGATGGAGTTTTTTTTTTTTTTTTTTTTTTTTTTTGCACCACACAACCTGGCCGGGCGACGATGGACGGATTAATGGCTTCATGGCCTGAGGGCCCATATAGTCGGTCATCGGGGCCCCCCATCAGCCGGCGGGCCCGGGTACATTTCACCCGCTTAACCCCCCCTAACGCCAACCCTGGGAGGAATTAACTCATCAATAAAATAATATATAAGTGAATGTAAACATTAATAAGAGGTTTACTTATGCTGGATTAATAAGAGTATTGCGATCCGTCGTTGAAATAAATTTTAAATGCTGAATCGAAGCTACCGTGCAAAAATTGTGTTATTATTAATTATTATTATCGTATCTGCCAACTGAAAGAGATTGTTGTTCGGTAACCTTCTAATGTTTCTTAACTTTTTGCAGTAGTATCTAGCTGTTTGTTTCTTTGAGAAGCGTTTAACAAGTTTTTCTCGATCCATCTCATACAATTCATCATTTTTACAATCCTCTTCATAAATTATAAATTTTCTATCTTTATCAGTTAATTATATTCTTCAAAGGGTGATTTTTTCACTGCTACTTAAATCTCTTAATTTAAAAAGATTAACAAGAAACACAATTATTGGTTCATTAGGCTTTGCTTCAATATAAACTGAATTCTTCATTACTGCATTGTATGCCCTGCTTTTAGAAACGTGGTCATTATTAGTTGATTGAGTAGGCTGAGAAGTTTGACTGTTAGTGGCCCTAATTTCTGCATTAAGGAATCTATAAAAACCTATAAATTCACTTCTCGCCCGTCCTGACTGGTCGCCATGCTGCCAGCAAGCTTACTTTTTCAATGGTTTGTCCTATAGTCTCAGCCACGTGCTGCCGCTCGCTTACTGGAGATCGGCTATTGGTGTTGCCTGCCTGGAGTGGGATCTTCCAGACGAATTGACGCTCTGCTATCACCGGCTATGCAGGGTACTGCTCTGCTCCACTGTGCAATGGCCTGGTCTCACCGTTCAGATCCATGGAATGCCTCAAAGATCCATGATCAATTTCCACCCAAATACCTCGTCACCTAGCTACAATACAATCCTACAAATTCTACTTCTGACAGCATTGTAATGTACATATTTGTAAGAAGTCAATTCTTTGAGTGCTGTTCTTTTAATAAACTTGTTTCATTCCTAATTCTCCCAGACTTGCGAAGCATCTCTCGCTTTCTTGTATCTTCACTTCTTCCTCTGATAACACATAGAGTTGGGCTGCAAACTATTGTCTCAACATATTCAGCAATTTTTGCTTTTGTAAACAACATACTGGAATCAATGCATAAAAAATTAAATTCCCTTGGTATATTCTGTGATCTTGCTAAGGCTTTTGACTGTGTTGATCATGAGATTCTACTAGGTAAATTAGACCACTATGGAGTTAGTGGTAAGCCAGGACATTGGTTTAAATCATACCTGGAAAATAGAAAGCAATGTGTATCACTGAAAGATGTTAATACAGGAGATGTTATAAACTCAGAATGGGGTATAGTTAAATGTGGTGTGCCTCAGGGTTCAATTCTTGGTCCTCTGCTGTTCTTAATCTATATAAATGATCTCCCACATATACTAGGTGATAATGAACACATGGTGCTCTTTGCAGATGATACTAGCATATCCTTGAAAGACCCATCAGCACAAAACCTCGAAAACACAGCAAATGAAGTTATAAAGAAAATTAACAGGTGTTTAATGCCAACAAACTAATACTTAATGTAGAAAAGACACAGTTACTTCAGTTTGTTACAAAAAATAAAACAAAGGACAGCTATAATGTGATATCAGAAGGAAAAGCAATCGATGAAAGCAGTTTCACAAAATTCCTGGGTGTATATATAGATAACAAATTGAACTGGAAACAGCATATTCAACAACTTCTTAAAAAACTGAATTCTGCAACATTTTCACTGAGGGTAATATCTAGAATAGCCAATATAGAAACCAGAAAGTTAGTATATTTTGCATATTTTCATTCCCTGCTCACTTATGGCATCTCATTCTGGGGAAACTCGTCACAAGCACAGAGGGTATTTAAATTGCAAAAGCGTGCTATAAGAACTATTTGTGGAGCAAGCCCACAGACACCGTGCAGAAATCTATTTAAAAACCTGGGTGTTCTAACAATGCCAGCACAGTATGTATACTCTGTATTATCATTTGTAGTAGAAAATCCTGAACACTTCAATCTTAATGCTGACATACATAGCCATAATACTAGGAATAAATATAATATTCACAAGGATTACAAATCACTATCAATTGTTCAGAAAGGGTTAACATTTAATGGAGCTTCCTTATTCAATGTATTACCAACAGAAATTAAATGTTATCTACAAAAACCCAACTACTTTAAGTCCAAACTGAAAGAGTTTCTGCTTCAGAACCCATTTTACTCTGTAAAAGAATTTTCTTCTTGGAATTTGGTAACTAAGAATGACTGATAAAATAGTATATATGGTGTATGGAAGGGGTAGGTGACAAAATTATCCACAATTACTAAAATGATATATGGTTTTTCTTTTTGTTGAAACTTTTGACAAATGAACTAATTACACTGTTTACAAAATTTCACTCATATATAGTAACTAACATGGGATAGCATGCACTCAAAAACTGCTGTGAAAAATTATCATATTAACAGGTTTTTAAGTAATTGACTGCTTATGAGTTGTTGATAATATAATTGATATTGCTAATAGGTGTGTGTACTGTTCCACATAAATAGCAACTAACATAATATAATACATAGTCACAAATTACAGTGAAACCTTACATGGTAACTGGTTGGTAAGAAAATAACTGGTTATTAGATGCTGGTAACAAGTGTATACACTGTTCCACATAATAAGTATTAATTAACTCGGATTGTATTCGTAGATTACAGGAGATATTGGTTATACTAATGGGTTGTTGCTAACTTGTTGTCAATATATAATAATATTGATTAATTGAACAAAGATGGCCGTGGAAGTCTGAAGAATCATATAATAATATTATCAATTATATAGTAATATTGACATTACTAATAAGTGTATGTACTGTTCGACATCCCCGAGATTATTCTCACATGGGATCAAAGTGAACATCTATCTAAATCACAGATCAAAGAAAGATTTCTTATTGCTCTATTATAATGAAACACTGAACCCACTGCAAGTCCACGCAGACTGCAAAATAATAACTTTAGTCACAAGTGAAATACAGCTGCTGACACTACGCCATATAATGTGAGCAAAAGCTAGGTATGTGGACGACAAACATTCTAACTCAGATGGTTAAGCGAGAATCGGCGGATACTAGCTATTAACGGTCGATCGATTGGCGACGCGGGGCAGGGCTTGCCGATTCCTTAGAATGAAAAAAGTGAGAAAGTTTGCTAGTTGTTCATTGCAAAGTGAACCCAGCTGCGCGATCAAATTCTGTCACGCGCCGGCATAAGGGGGCGTCCGCTAATTACGTGAGGTGTTATTCCAGAATTCTGGACCCTCCCTCGGGTGAGGCGACATCTGGTCGAATCCCCCCCCCCCAAGACAATGTGAGATTTTGACGTGAAAACCCGCCCCTTCCCCCATCATGGTCGAAACGTAGTTTTTTCTTTATTTCCTTTTTTTTTAGCTCTCCTCCTGAGGGTGGTTATGCCATTCAAAAAGGTGATATCCAAGTCGTTTATAGACCTAACACCCCCCCTAAAGTCGACATGCGCTTCGTTAGTGGACCTTTTTTTTTTTAATTCAACTGTCCTTCAATAATTTCAAAAACTCTCATGAGATTTCCGTCGACTCCCCCTTTTCGTGAAATTTGGTGCGATTTCAAAGGACCTCCCCCCTATTTCACCTCACGTAATTAATGGAAGTCTCCTTAGTTTCACAGATAATGGATGACAGTTTCGGCTCAGTTGAATTAGCATGTTATGGCATTTATGACATTGAAGATGAAACTTTTGTTAAACTTCATAAATAATCTGGATTAATTAATCCGGTCTTCGCCAAACTGTTACAAATAAACTTCAGACGGGCAAAACTGACACTTAAAGCCAAGAGAGTTGGAAAGGGTAGAATGAGACAGCCTCAGGAAGCCTTTCTACAGCGTATCTGAGCTCAGACCCTTTGATTTATAGAATTATTTCTGGAAACCTTGTAAAAGGAAGAAGATTATTTGATTGTTTGTATACAGGGTGGGGCATTTAATATGTTTTCTGGAAATATTTCGGAAAGAAAGCATTTTAACAAACAATAACCTATATAAAAAATAATCGTACAGTAGGGGGCTACGATTATGTGATATTGGTTTTTTCACAGGTGGCGCTGTTGTCGTTACAACAAGGTCAACTTAATTCTTTTAAACGGAAACCCGTATTTTTTTTTGAAGATTCCGATTCCTCATGAAAAAATAAAAATAGTTTGCTTAACTCACTTTTCTGTTAGCCTCACAGATGGCGCTGTAATCGCGAAAAATGAATATTCGCGTTTTTTGTGTATAATTTTAATTATTGTTTAAATAATTACATGTAATTTTCATTCTGTAAACATGTAAGGTAATTTTAAAGGATAATGACGAAATTGATTTTTTAAATGCGTTTTCTTACTTATTTGCCGCCATGTCTACAGCAGGTGCTCAAAAAGGTGGCCATTTACTTCCAGACATTTTCTGACCCTTTGCAGAAATGATGCCTGAACAGCTCGAAGTGTGTCAGAAAATGTCTGGAAGTAAATGGTCACCTTTTTGAGCACCTGCTGTAGACATGGCTGCAAATAAGTAAGAAAACGCATTTAAAAAATCAATTTCGTCATTATCCTTTAAAATTACCTTACATGTTTACAGAATGAAAATTACATGTAATTATTTAAACAATAATTAAAATTATACACAAAAAACGCGAATAATCATTTTTCGCGATTACAGCGCCATGTGTGAGGCTAACAGAAAAGTGAGTTAAGCAAACTATTTTTATTTTTTCATGAGGAATCGGAATCTTCAAAACATAAATAGGGGTTTCCATTTAAAAGAATTAAGTTGACCTTGTTGTAACGACAACAGCGCCACCAGTGAAAAAAACCAATATCACATAATTGTAGCCCCCTACTGTACGATTATTTTTTATACAGGTTATTTTTTGTTAAAATGCTTTCTTTCCGAAATATTTCCAGAAAACATATTAAATGCCCCACCCTGTATATCTAATACATAAAAAAAGGTTTTGTTTGTTTATTCGTATTCTATGCATTGGTATACTATTCATATAATTACGATCAATTGTGTCCATTTCTGTGAACGTTTGTAACAACAAAGAATAAAACAAGACGCACTCCCTCTCTCTCTTTACACCCCAAATTTTTTCCAAATTATCTTTCTGGAGATTAATAGTTACTGTCCGGTTACGACGGAAGTTTATACATGTATTTTAAAACAAAGAAAAATACTGTCTACATTTGGTTTACAAAAACCAACCCCTATCTACCTTTACCTAAGTCCCTTAAGTTTTGTTGTTATCTAAACGCCGATAGGAAGGATCATCAAGGAGGTTCCTCATCTCCTGCTCGTACTGTTCTGCTGTAAACAGTACTGTAGGATTTCACTTGTCCACCGATAAAACAACATCATGGTCCCGTCGAAAGACATGTAGCACTTCACGCTCCTCTCTAGTGAAATTGGTCTTCGGGGGTTTCGCTTTATCCAAGACCCGGCAGGTCTCTCCATCAACCTCTTCCGCTGTCTCTCCTGGTAGTTACGAATAGCTTGTTCGACCAAGCTGATGAACTCAAGTATTGGCATCAGTCTTGGCGACGCCAAGTTGAATCCCGCGCAGGTTCATCAATGTGCAACTCACGTCAGGACATTCCATGGGGCACTGCCAGCCGGTTGTAATTAGACAAGTATCTAGCTGCTGTTCCCTCCCACTCCAGATTTTCTTGAGCAGATTTATCAGATATTGTCAAACGATCCTGCCCACAATGAATACGTTCTCTACGAAGCGCAAGGCTCGCCCGGTGGAGTATTCTTCCGGTAACTGACAGTCGCGGAGCGTTGTACAATATCACTGGATCGGCATCTTGTGAATAAAGCCAAGGAGCTTAGCCACCTTGCTTTCCTCTTACATAGCATCTCCATGTGCCTAAAGGTGTTTGATTTAATAATAGACTCTTTCCTGGCGTATGGTTGTAATGAAGTCTTCACGGGTGTACCACCAGATTGTGTTGTGGAAACTCGATATTTTGAAGACTTGTTACACCGTCTTCCTCAAGTGTGACATCTGTACTGGTTTGTTGACCCACAGATACTGATAAAGCGCAGGTGCCTAACCTTCTCCTATACACAACGGCTCCCTCCACGGCCCGCGCCCTGCATCTAACTACTAGCTGCCAGTGGGTGTGGCTGTAATTTTTTGTTGCGTCCTACGAACATTATATTGGAGCACTGCATCGCGCCAGCTTGGGAGATCTACATCGCTCTCTGTAATTTTTGGCTAACTTTCGACAAGGTATTTCCGGCAAATGGCAGAAAATCGGTGGCCTTAGGCATTACTTTCTGTTAAACTGGAATTACCCCGGCTTACAATCAATTTCACATTCTATCTGCTCTCAATGTTCGGCCTGAAGACAGTTCTCAGATGTTCCAATACATGTGGTAGGCTGTCTTCGTCAGCAATTGCTCTAGCGCTATTTGAAAGTGCTTCGCTGCACAGGATGATGGAAACTTAATGAGCCTAAATACTAGTCCGCGTGGGTTGATTTTCTGTATACACTATGTCCTAGCGTCCCATCTAGCTTTCTTTCGATTAATTTCTCGGGAAAAGGAAGGGCTGTCTTTCTTTTCGATTTCCATAGTGGACTTAATGCTATGATGAATTCCGTTAAGATGTTCTAGGAACTCATTTAAAGCCTTGTTACCATGGGGCTACACAACAAATGTGCTGTCGTCATAACGGTAAAAACATTAGAGGAAGACAAGGCTTTATATAATAAGGCCAAATTTTCTGAAGAGAACCAGCAAGAAACTCAGACCTTGTGTAGCCACACCACCTCTGCTATACAGTCTGCAAAAGATACACAAATAATGTGTATCTCTGTGACCAATCATCAGCAATATCAGGGCTTTGACTTAGCTGATAGCAAAATATCTGACCCATATTCTGAGCCCATCAGTTGGCCATTGTGACTAACATGTCAAGAGTTTCATGGATTTGTTAATCTCATCAAGACCGTAGAACTGAAGGATTCATATATAAAGATCAGTTTTCACATCATTTCATTGTTCACCTGAGCTCTATCGAAATGTAGGATGGAGCTGACACACCATCAATTTGAACCAGCCAATGAGGACTTCTTCAAACATATACTTCTCTTATTTCACATACTTAGGGAAATACTATGAACAAGTGGACGGGATATCTATGGGATGTTCACTTTCTCCTGCAGTCGCCGACTAATACATTGAGCATTTCGAAGAAAAAGGCTCAAGGAAACTGTTCTCAAGCTCCACTCTTTTAAATATAGAGAAGTTATTGACAGACTATTAGATAAGAATAATTTAACCACAATTTTAATATCTAAAACATAAATTGTTACATATATTTATCATACAAAATATATACAAACATTACAAAATAGTAATAATAATTATCTTATATTTAAATCAATGACTACATTACCTACAGTAAATACTTCAGCATTGAGTTGGTAACCAATTAAGTGATAGCTGCACAGTCCCTTAAAAATCATAGCATACATGGGAGAAGGAATTACTGGAGTGGCTAACCATTACCTTAACCAGTATATCTATAAACAACCCCTCATAAAGTGAAGAAACGGGTTCGGCAGCCGGTGCTAATATAAAGGCGCAACCTGAGTGGATTTCAATTACTTTTCGATTAATAAAGAACCATTACGCTCCTTACCCTGTCATAAACCTATGGCACCGTTTGGGTGAAGATTTGTCTTATGCCTTCCAACATTCAGTGTTCAAATATTCTATGGCAGCAGCAGAGAAAAAACTGGAAATATGGTAATGCTTCATAAAAAAAATATAAATGAAAATTTTTGCATTCAGTTCTTTCTCTAATCGGTTATCATCACAAAAGAAACAAAAAATTTAGTATAACTGGTGGGAGAATATTATCTCCAAAATTATTACAAAAAAATAGTCAGAATAAATAACAAAACTGGCAAAACATTGTTTACCCTAATACATAACCTCTGTACCCAAAGGTGGTAAAACAGAGAATACCTGCAAAGAATAAAAAAGTGTATTTTTTGCTGATAAAATTTCTTGATCATTACAAGCCAATTGACTGCATATTTTACCTACAAAACTATAATAATAAATGCACAGTACAAAAGGAATTCTTAAATAAGCTTAGATTATAGCTGCATACTTACAATAAAAATGTTTAAATCACAAAGTACTTTATTTGAAGAATATTATATATTTCACGAATATTATAGATAAGTAATAACTTGCAAACTCAATTTTTGATAGTGGCCAAAAATGTTACAAATATTTTTATCACAATTCCACCCTGACATTGACATGCCCTAAAGCCCCCCCCCCCCCCCCGAAAGATTCCACAGCAAATCAGAGTATACTTCCATATATTATGATATTGCATTGAAAATTTACAAGAACATGGCCATTTGCTACAGAAAAATGTATAATATAAATAGAGATAACTAAAGAACATAAAGAAATAGCTCTCACAAGATTTAATTCAATTATGAGTGAGAGATTGTCAAAAGTTTAAAAGAAACTAGGTGTTAACCTGAATGGCTTCTTTGGTGATATTCATTAAATCCAAATTGTGTAATATATTTTTTTAATAGCAAGAACATTTATGGTAAAATGAATTAATCCTCTGATATTATTATTACGTTTATACGATATAAAATAATGCCTACAAACAAACAAAAAAATAGAATTCTCCTAATTATGATGCCAACAGTATGGAAAATATTTTTTTTTAAATTTCACATTGTTCCAGGTGATAACAAGAATGACTACAATGATTTATTTTAAATTTCTAGATTTTCTAGAATAATTTTCACAAAATTTAACAAGAAAATAGACTTTAACTATATTAAATACTTTGATGCTTATTAAATTTCCAGAACTTTTAAAAGATTTTCCACAAATGTCAAAAATAAATAGGCAATCACCAGAATGAGTGATCTCATGTTGCTTAAGATCATGAGACTGTGTAAAAATTCTGCCACAAACATAACAAGAAAGAAGAGTTCACAAGAATTAACTCTCATATGCTATGAAAGATGGTGTATAAGACTTTCCACAAATTTAACAAGAAAATGGTCATTCACCATAATGAATCGTCTTATGCCGTCTAAGATCCCCAGACCGTTTAAAAGACTTTCCACAAACATCACAACAGTATGGGCGTTCATCTAAATGAATCAGTTGATGTGTTTTAAGATTCCCAGAATCTATAAACGATTTTCCACAATCTTTACAAGTAAATGGGCGTTCACCAGAATGAATTCTTTCATGACGCCTAAGATAGGCAGACGTAGTAAAAGTTTTTGCACAAACTTCACAAAAATATGGGCTTTCATCAGAATGTAAATTTTGATGTTGTCTAAGATGTCCAATCTGTGTAAAAGATTTTTTACAAATATCACAAGAAAACGGGCGTTCACCAGAATGGATCCTACTATGACGCCTAAGATCGGCAGACACCTTATAAGTTTTTCCACAAACAACGCAAAAGTATGGACTTTCTTCAGAATGTAACTTTTGATGCCGTCTAAGATACGAACTCTGTGTAAATGATTTTTTACAAACATCACAAGAAAACGAGCGTTCATTAGAATGAATCCTCTTATGACGCTTAAGAGTGCCAAACGTTGTAAAAGATTTTGCACAAACTTCGCAAACATATGGGCTTTCGCCAGAATGAATCCTCTTATGCTCCATAAAACGCCAAGGCCATTTAAAAGACTTTCCACAAATATCACAATAATATGGGCGTTCATATAAATGAGTCACTTGATGTGTTTTAAGATTCCAAGAATATATAAACGATTTTCCACAATCCTTACAAGAAAATGGGCGTTCACCAGAATGAATCATTTTATGACGCCTAAGATAGGCAGACGTTGTAAAAGTTTTCGCACAAACTTCACAAAAATATGGGCTTTCTTCAGAATGTAAATTTTGATGTTGTGTAAGATGTCCAATCTGTGTAAAAGATTTTTTACAAACATCACATGAAAACGGGCGTTCACCAGAATGAATGCTCTTATGACGCCTAAGATCGCCAGACGTTATAAACGATTTTGCACAAACCTCACAAAAATACGGTCTTTCGACAGAATGAATCCTCCTATGCTCTACATAACGCCAAGAACATTTAAAAGACTTTCCACAAACATCACAATAATATGGGCGCTCATCTAAATGAATCATTTGTTGTGCTTTAAGAGCCTCAGAATCTATAAATGATTTTCCACAATCTTTACAATAAAATGGGCGTTCATCAGAATGAAACCTTGTATGACGCCTAAGACCGGCAGATGTGGTAAAAGATTTTGTACAAACTTCACAATAAAATGGACCTTCACCATAATCAATCTTCTTATGTATTTTGAAATGGACAGGGTCTCTACAAACATTACAAGAATGTGGGCGTTTTCCAGAATGGAACTTCTGATGCTGTGTAAGAAGTCCGGAATATGTAAAATAGTTTCTGCAGCTACACGGTATGACTGGTTCCCCCTCGATGCTGTCCTTCTGAAGTTCAGCCATCAAATGTTGCTGTTTGTAAGTGTGAATGCCAATTTTACAGTCACAATAATTCCTAGAAACAGGAAAAGTTATGTTATTATTTCGTGACATGTTGATATATTGCAGGAATATGTTCATAAAACGACCAGATATACATATACTAGACATCAATTCTGGTAAATAAAATTGTTATATGATGTAGTGTAGTATTAAATAAAGTACAAAATGGTCTCCCTATACAGCAAATAATTATGCTCCTAAGATTCAATGGTAATGTTAGAACATATATCCATAGTAACCATATCTCAATACGTATACCATTTAGGTAGCTAAAAAGCAAATCTATTTCCTTCTTGTAAGAATTTCTGCTTCTGGCTATGATGAGACTGCGTTCTGCTTGATATCGATATTTTCGAGTAACTAGAATCTTGTTCAGTTGTATAGTGTAAGTTATCGAGTCTAGTTAGTCATTGCTGTCAAATGGACCTAAATTTAAACTATATGTCAAAGAAGCTGGCTTTGTATTTGAAATAACTCACTTACTACTTACAACTCCAAACTGCTCATACAACTGCACAAATATTAACTATAGGATCAAATATTAACTTCCCATTTGATTAAACAGATAATACCTAAGCAGAAATACTGCATGTATTTGTGCAAAACAAGTTATTATTGATATAAAACTTCAAAATTATTGCAGCAAACACAAAATAATAAGGCATACTCTTACCTTCTTTGTGACGTCTTGCTGGTATTTTTATGAAATTGGAGTTTTGCCATGTCTTTAAAAACATTGGAGCAGTATATACAAACATGTAAGGGAGTTGAAACAGCAAAGATGTGTGTGAACACATGTTCTGTTAGAGAGAACCAAGATGAAAAAGTGTCTCCACAGACTACACATGAAAGTTCAATTAATTTTGGCTCTTTAAATAGAACTTTCTTCTTCTCTTGTAAACTATGAGCACACAACTTTGACAGATTTAAGAAAACCAGTCCGCAGTGCTGACAAATAAATAATGGCGTACTAACACATAACGCATGGCTAAAGACATGGCTTATTAGCAACTCTCTTGTGGGGAAGTAATGAAGACATATAGCACATGTATACTGTGACTGGCTGGCAACACAAATCGTGCTACCACTGGCCTCGTCAGGTACACTGGTTTCGCTCATATTACACTGGAATGAAAGTGCTCTGCTAACTTGTACCTTCTCCATCATGCTAACATCACTTAGTTTGCAACACAGGGCTAAATTTATTTGTTGAAGTTCAACATTCGACCTGTATAACAAAATAGAGAAAATAATGGTAAATTAAGTTATTGCAAATAATGTGCGAATAATTCTACAGAGAAATACAAACTAACAAAAGCAACTGAAATTTTTGATTAGCATGGAAATTAATACACTTATTTTTTTCACAAGGTAATACTGAAGGGCAGTGGTTCCCAATTATTTTTTCCCAAGTACCACTGCAAGAAGAAGCTCAACGGCGCGTATCCCTTACAGCTGAAATGATAAATAAATGAATTCGGAGTGCTTCTCACAACCACAGGATTACAATAATATAATTGACACAAACACAGTTTATCTTCAAATATATTTGTGTGATAGTAATGTTTCTTTTGGCTGATATAAGTGGATTTTTTTCAATTATTTTAGTGATCACCTTAGCCAAGAGACTACCGCGCGTACCCCCTGAAGAAACCTCACTTACCCCTGGGGGTACACTTACCACTACTTGGGAACCACTGCTGTAGGGGAAAGGATAATTCCACGGTTACACGGTGCGAGTTGACTGGAACGAGTGTACTGCCTTGCAGCGCGCGCAGCACTGGATAGTCCACTCTCCTCAGGTGCAAGACAGACAGTCGACTGAGGATAGTGGCGCGCGAGTTCAACAATCAAGATGGCGACAACTAACAAGTCGCGTAAGCGGAGGGAAGCAGAGGCATTAAAATCTTCAGAACTGCATGAAAGTTGGGACATTCCGTGGAATTTTAAGAATAAAAATTATAAGAACAAGGATTTTAGAGACTCTACTATCAAAAAATTGTTTTATAACGATGTAATCTTTTATGGAACGGAAAAAATATTTCACAATACCTCTAAAAATTGAGATACAGATTAACTATCTAAACTCATGTAACTACTTTTTCACTTGTAACTTTATATTTAAAAAAGGCGCTGAGGCATTTAAAGCATTTCTTTTTAATTTCCACTTTTTTAACCATTTTCTACATTTTATATTGTTATTCTTCATATCATTCAACATTATAATCAACAAATTAGCTACGATGTTAATTCCTTCCTGTAATATGGACATACTATTTTCAACAAGATCACAATGTAGGAGTAGAGAACTGTCCTGACAGTGCACTGTCTTCTAGTTATTACTAGAATGCTAGTCCACTCTCTTACCCCCACCACTGACGGTCCGGCCAACTGTCGTTCCAGTCAACTCGCATCGTGTATTCAATTATAATTTTAACTTGTTTTGTTATTGAATAGAAACGAAAAAAAAGGTTACACAGTGATTTATTTTGATTGTTACGAGAAAATGCAATAAAAGATAAATAAGAAATGTCTATGGCAACAGGAAGAAGATCCGTGGTAGTAGTCTTTAAGAGCAATCAGTGATTTTAGCATCTCTAGTGAGATAGTACTTGTTCTTAACACTGGATTTTACACGATCTTTCCACTTTATTTGACCTCCAAGCGCTAGATACTGAAATAGCAAACATTATACTGACTATAAAAAATGATTACATCTTGTGAAGAAAAGGATATTTTTATTGATTATTGTTTTATTATATTTGTTTTTGAAATTTGATGGATGAATTAATTATCGAACATCAATACATTAAGTTAAGAAGAACTTATTTTTCCTTCAATTAAGTATAAAAAGGTTGAAGTATTGTTGTTATTTAATAATATGTATGCTTTATTTCAATGTTGATTTGTATTTGTATTTGTTGGCCCCTTAGCATCATACATAGTACGAAGTACAAATGATATAGGGCAAGTCAAAATTGGTCTGTACACAGACAGACAAATATACATATAACAAACATTCTATTATATACTATGAGATAACATACTATACAGATATGATATAGACAAAAAGAATTACAGTTACAAATATACAATTAATTCTTTACAAATTTAAATGATACTAATGACATCACCAATGTTTAAAACTAACATTTGGTTCGAAAATACTCATCAGTACAGTAGAAGCAGTGGTCGAGCAAGTACTCCTTCACTGATGATATGAATTTAGTATTTTGTCTTTCCTCTGTGGTAGTTTATTAAACAATCTGATTCCCATATGAAGTGGCCCTTTCTGACAGAAGGTAGTATTTGTTTGTTGTGTATGAAAGTCTAGTGTCTGTCTAGTATTATACAAGTGTATGTCACTGTTTGTTTGTAGTTTATACCCAGAAGCTTCTATATTTTTTTAAATGAATTTTATAGTTTCCAGTATACATAAACAGGGCAGTGGTAGAATTTGTAACTTTCTAAATAAATGTCTACATGAGGTTCTACTTCGTACTCCTTCAATAATTCTGATAATTTTTTTCTGGATTTTGAAGCATTTGATACTAGGTGGGGAGTTCCCCCAGAAAATGATTCCATACCTTAGTGATGAGTGTACATATGCAAAATAAATATGCCTAATGGTTTCATTAGATATGCAACCAACTAAGATTCTCATCATGTAGCAGATAGTATTTAGTTTTTTACAAAGGTGTTCAATGTGTGTGTTCCATTTTAAATTCTCTTGTATATGAATACCTAGAAATTTTATATTATCTACATTTTTAAGTAGTTTACCACTAAGTTTTACTGTAGGTAACTGTGTATCTAAATTATTTTTTGTCCTGAAGTGTATGGAATTTGTTTTTTCTGTATTTATTATTAGCTTATTTTGAGAAAACCAGTTTGCAATGTTTTTAGAAGTGTATTCAATATTTTTTAATAATTGTTCTTTGGTACATTCTTTCATTAAAATGGTGGTGTCATCTGCAAATTTAATATATTTTTGGCAGTTATTTGTTGTTTCCAGATCATTTCTATATATTAACAATAGGACAGGACCAAGTATTGATCCTTGTGGTACTCCATATTTTATGGTTTTGCAATCTGAGTGAACATAGTTTATACTGTTGTCAGTCTTAAAGCTACATTCAACAATCTGTTTTTGATGTAATAAAAGGTGATGAGAATTCATGGTACAAATACAAACGTGGAGCCTGCCAACTTGAATATCCACGAATAAATCACATAAAATAAAGCGAAACATGAAAATACCTATAATTATTCAGACTCCGTTGTAATACATCATGTTAGGTATCTGCTGAGTACTACTTACGAGTATCAGATCACCCATTGATATGAATGTTTTTTATTTAGTTATACACCCCTTATTTTATTTCAGGAATATTTCACTTTGATATAAATCTGTTTGCAAGAAACTTAAGAACGAAAATGGTTTACAGATCCTAACTTAAAAGCCATACTGATGCCAAAATTGCCATCAAAATGACATTGCTCTGAGTTAATGCAGTAGCTTTCTATGCAGGAGATTTGCCTTTAATTTTCCTGGAGATTTTTCAACTTTAATTTATCCTTTTGTAAGTTATTCGCTATTTTATACAAATGGCAATTTAAAATTTATTGGTGACTAAAGAGGTTCCGGGGTTTGAGGTTTCGATTTGTTGAAAATTATGTTCCTTTATAACTTATACTACGGGTTGAACAGAGTCTTGTATTTGCAGGCGATTAACTAAAACGATTATAAAATACAGTTTGTTGCAAGTCCTTGATCCTTACGCTGTAGAAAAAAAGTTTCATCTGTCATCCTAGGTTCATTTCAATCTAACCACAAACTCTGCTAAAATTGCCGCTAGAAAATCATTGCTTTAATAAGACGCGAATTTCAGCTTATTAATAGCAATAATACATCGCAAAATAAACTTGACCCAAAAATTTCACGGTTTCTTACATCTTGCAATGTTTGAATGGCTGACACAGTCAAAGGCGCCTGAAATAATGACCTCAGTAATATGGCGTCATTGTAAGCAAAGGAAATAAAAAATAAATCGTAACAATATACATTATGCCATGTAATATTAGTTTTAATTATAATCTAGGCTGCATAGATCGTAATCGGTGTAAAACTACTTTTGTTCAAACATAACATTGATTTAAGTAATAGGATGCTCATAAAAACATTTTTAATTAAATTACTCATGCCCTCTGCGACAACATCAATTGTAATTCAGACCCATATTAAATAAGAATCTAATGAAAACTTCCGCTAACAATTGCTGATCGAAAATTAAAGCATTTTTCTTGTATATCTATGGGCAAAGAATTTATCAAATACGAGGCGCGTCCAGAAAGTAAGTTCCGTTTCAATTTATCTCCGCTGCAGCGCTGCGATTGCAGTTCCGCACATGCGCTGTAGACGATGTGTATCAAGGGGAAGAACGTGCGCCATTTGGAGATCGCTGTCAGTTACGCTTTGTTGTGCTTGTTTTAAATGTCGGCGTTGATTGAAAATCCCGCCGCCTGTGAAATCAGGTCTGTGATTCGGTTTCTGAATGCGAAGAAAGTGAAACCAAGTGAAATTTATAGGAAAATTTGCGATATTTACGGACCAAATGCGATGAGTGATTCGTTGGTGAGAAGATTGGTCCCGCGATTGATGACAAGATCCAGGAAAACCGTAGGTTTACAATTAGTGCTCTCGCTATGGACTTCCCCCAAATTTCACGATCACTGATGCATGAAATTATTACCAAACAACTGAAATTCCGTAAACTTTGCTCACGTTGGGTACCAAAGATTCTCACTGAGCAACACAAAACACAACGGATGGGTAGTGCACTTGAGTTTTTGACCCGTTTTGGTGAAAGTGGCAAAGAATTTCTGAGACGGATAGTCACAGGAGATGAAACGTGGGTTTCTTACGACACCTCTGAGAGTAAGCGGCAATCAATGGAATGGAGGCACACTTCATCCCCACCAAAGGTTAAGCCGAAGCAAATCATGACACCTCGGAAAATGATGTGCACAGTGTTCTGGGACTGGAAAGGCATCCTACTCATTGACTTCTTACCGCGTGGTCAAACAATCAAAGCAGATGCTTATTGCGAGAAACTTCGGAAATTGCGCCGTGCAATTCAGAATAAGCGCCAGGGACTGCTGTCAAAAGGTGTTGTTTTGCTTCACGACAACGCACGACCACACACTGCAAACGTGACGAAAAACCTCGTACAGGGATTTGGCTGGGACGTGTTTCACCATCCTCCGTACAGCCCTGACCTCGCTCCTAGCGACTTTCATCTGTTCTTACATCTCAAGTCTTTCTTTGCCTGTCATCACTTCACCAATGACGACGAGCTGAAAGAAACTGTTTCCAACTGGTTGAAGACACAGGCGGCAGGTTTCTATGAAGAAGGTATACAAAACCTGGTGCCACGCTATGACAAATGCCTGCAAAATTTCGGCAGTTATGTGGAAAAGTAAGAGATGTAGAATTTGTGCAATAAAAATTTCTTCTGTATCTGTGTACAATTTCATTTTGTTACCAAATGGAACTTACTTTCTGGACGCGCCTCGAATTAAATATAGCCAACTAATAATTAATATGTGAATTTAAGCGAAATACTTACGTTTCTTTCAGTATTCTGACAATTCATTTCTTTGCTTATTCTTAAATAAATAGAACATTAATTAAATAACAGAAATAACCTCAAATAATATCTCCGACTGTGGTTAGTTGGGCAGCGAAAGCAAGAAGTGTGACATCACAGTGTGAATGATATGGCTACATCACGACCAAGAATAGTATTCTCTTAGTTCAGATATTTCTTGGTATGGCACATCGAATTGAGGTATAAAATCTCATACAAGTAAGTTTACTGTTCAACAAAATACCCATACAGTTCGTTTTAAAGAATAAATTTCAAACTCAATTTTTATTAATTTATCACATGTACCTCATATATATTTTTTTATTCACAAATGCAACTGACACCAGAATTCATCATGAAATCGTTAAAGCAAGGTTAAGACCCAAATAACGCAAATTTTATGAATTAAACTTCTTGACAGCAGCATTATTTAAATTATTGGGAAGCAGATATCACTGCTGATTAATACGACAACTTTTTGGTAAAATCAATTTTAAATCAAATCAAGCATATTCAATCGTCTTTGAAAAAACTGGCACACTTGAATGATGGTGAACAATTGAATGAATTTTTATATTTACAAATTATGATGCTTGTCACCACCGCTCTTTACAATAAAATAGGCACATTTTAGAGTCTATTAGTAAATGCTAAATGTTTATGGTTAGGATAAATAATGAAAATCTGACAGTGAGGTGCAAATTTCCTAAATACGATGGTCGACATTAAAAAGTAATGGCTGTTACAGAAAGCAAACAGTGTTTAAATTTTACTGCAGATAAATCTACAACCAAAAATGAGTGTTTTCTGACATATGAAAAAGTTACAGGAATTGAACTTCAGCTTCCCATTTGGAACTGCCAGTTATTACTAAAGAAAGTTGTATGGTGATTATATACTGTTCTGTGTACTTGGAGCACTGGCAGTCAAAGCTAAGGTGATATCTATTCTGACAGAGTAATGACAGTTGTTTTCAAAATCAAACATCAACTCTTGCACAACTGGGGAATGGTAAATTATATTATGGAATTAAATAAATACTTCTAATATAACCTTATGCCACGGGTATAGAACAATTTTTACAGGGTGATTCCATGATGATATTAAAAACTTTCAGGGATGATGGAGAAGGATAAAATATCAATTTGAAGTCATCATCATCATCCTCAACAGTTTCCAGCCTCTGGCCGGGTCTGCTTAGCCTCTCCATTTGCTTCTTTCTTCCCACCACCTCTCTGTCACCACTTTGTTCCAGTCCTCTCCTCTCTCCTCCACTCCTTTCAGCCGTCCATCCCTTGGTCTTCCCCTGGGTCGTTTACCATGCATCTTAATTTCATGGAATTTTCTCTACCCTATCCTGTAGCGGTTCCTCTTTTATGGTGCGTCTAATTTGAAGTAAGGAACCTTAATCCAGAAACACCCTGAGTCGAAAGTTTTAAGCAAAAATCTACTCAAGTTTTGCCTTATTTTCACGCCGGGCACAAATTAAGCTTCCCAACTTCTGAACCTTGATCATCACAAACGGAAATCCAACTAAATGCTCCCCAACACCCAAATGTAATTTCGCTTGTTAATGGACTTGCAACAGCACATGTATTGTTGGGGAAGAATAAAATCCTCAGTCTATAGTATAGTAATAACGAATTCCATTGACATGCACAAGATTCACAAGCTGCTATATTTACAGCAGTGGTTCAAAATGGCGTCTCCCAGCGTCAAAGCAGGCATTCCATTATTACACAAAGTTCTGTCATACCCATTCTAATATCCTCAATGTCATTTCAACAATGTCTCAGGTAGCAAGCATCCTTGCCAGGAGATCCTCTTCAGTTTCAACAGATATCTCACACACAAGACTTATCACATGGGATCTCAAGAAGAAATCATGTGTGGTGAGATTAGGAGACCATATTGGCCATGGAACCGGACCTCCTCTGCCTATCTGCATTTCAGGGAATATCTGATCCAGGATTCAGACATCCCCAGTCAAATGGATTGGACAGGTGGTAGGAAAAGGTTTCAAAATTCCGTATTTGTTGGAGAGGGTGATGATGAGATGTAAGAGAGAAGTAATGCAACTGGGTTTCAAAACTTTGGTCAGACCATTGCTTGAATATGGTGGTGTAGTATGGGACCCACATTTTGAGTATCAAACACAGGAGTTGGAGAAGGCGCAAAGAAGGGCTGCTAGATTTGTTTCTGGAAATTATTGCAGAATGCAATCAATAACAGATATGATAATAGAGCTAGGATGGGACTCATTGGAGGAAAGAAAGAGGGTGAAGAGGGTCATGGGAGTGTACAAGGCATATATTGGTGATGAGGCATGGAAAGATATTGGCGTAAGAATTGAAAGTAACGCATGGAAGGGAAAAGATGACCATGACAACAAGCTGGCACTCGATTTCAGGCACAAGAGTGTAGGAAGATTCTCTTTTTCAGGTAAGGGTGTCACGGATTGGAATAGGTTACCAAGAGAAATGATGAATAATTTGCCAAAAACATTGAAAGAATTTAAAGTTAAAATTTTTAAAGGGTAAATGTATTTTGATGCAGAAAAGGGAGAGATGGGTATTTAGGGAAATTGACACTGGAGCATGCGCTTCATTGCAATTTAATTTGATTTAATGTGAGGTGGGGTTCCATCATGTACAAACCACATCCTTTTACAAATAACAAAGGGATTTGTTCCAGGAACTTAAAATCTACCCTACAATCTTAGCAACAATGGGACCAGTAAATGTATTCCACTGTCAGAAGTTTTTGAACAATTTTCTCTTATAATATACGACTTGGTTGTTTCTAGATATCAAAGTGAAACATTTGGCTTTCTCCGCCATCCCTGAAAGTATTTACCATCATCATGGAGTCACCCTATACATCTGATACTTACAGTTTTCCATTTAAAGAGTGATTTAGAAAATGTTACTTAAGTTCTTACAAAAATTTTAATGTCAGAAAAACATGTTAGCATGATAATGAAATAAGATAAAGTTTATAAATATATTCTCCCTCCCTCTTTGCTTAGTGTAAGGCTTATCACCAGGTGGCTGAACTTTTCCTGCACACATCTCCATACCTTGCCATGAGTTTTAACAAATTAGAAGGAGAACAGTGTCTTCATCTATTATTGAAATGTGTAACCTATATTAAGAAAATAAATGCATTTTGGTTTGCATAATCTGTAGTTGATGAGGTAGAGACTGTATCAGACAACTATCAAGGTGTTCCCTGCTGCTAATACCAATTTTAATTCCACCAATGGGTAAACTTACACTGCTGCTGAAAATGCCACTTAAAACCACCATAAACATTTATCCTAACTTCTAAATTGTGCTCACAAACTCTGTATTAGTATTAACAGTCAGAGACAAAACATTTATCCCCAAACTGATCATCAGCAGCCAAAAGAAATTCCTACAACAAAAGTAACCACAACATATGATCAACAGGAGCATCAGAACTTTTCCCATATAACAATAATATGTAAACTCTACAACAGATAAACTCTCAGATAATGAATGACATCACATGTCATAGTTGCTGTTTCTCTTCAATACTACACACCAAACTACAATACTTTTTATTAAAAAATATAGTTTTTATCTTTTCAAACATACTTATACCTTTATTTTTTTAAATTATCTTGTCATTATTATATTATTTCTTTCTTCTTTGATTCTTAATAGTGATTAAGGATCTCATATTTTTCTAACCCTCAATACTTAAGCCACATTACTACTCCAGAGATAACTTAACTCCAAAGCTCATTAATGAACAAACGTGACTGCAGGCATCAGTGCACTACATAAAGAATGTCTCATTTTACTCTCACATTATCAGGACATCACAAACTGAATTAATCCTCATCATTTATTGAAATTTTTGGACACTTCAAAAGTGGTTGCCTGTGAGTGACTTGATTGCAATACAAATATAGTAGAAATGCCTCAATAAATAGGCACTTTACGGAGGATGCCACAGAATGGTCAATGGAAACAAATCATGTAGTGACTATTCCTGTGGCCATATCAGAACATTGATAATCTATAGTTGTCGGTGTTATTTTCACAGCTAAGAGCAATACAATATTTCAGAAGATGATTCTGTACCACCAAACACTGCTACTGATACAAAACTGTCTCCTTAAGGTGACAGAACATAACCATGATTACGGTCATGATTAAAGGATGCACATATCTTAGGGTTTGCGGTACTCTGTTCTCGGATTTAGGCTTAGAGATATTACAATAAACACCAAAACTGCTATGTGGGGCTACATTTTTTAAGAGGTGAATCAGCTGCCTTATTCAGATGATCAAGGAATACCAACAATTATATGAAACTTCCACCATCCTCACATATTATCAATAATAAAAGTAAATAATTCTGAAATTTGAATTATTAATGGTTTTAAAAATTTTGAAACATGCTGGATTGGTTAATTTATTAGTGGAGGGAACAGTGGAGGTAAGAACTGAAGAAGAAGACAGATTAGAATATATGAAACAGACAATTGAGGACGTGGGTTGTAAGGAGTATGCAAAGGTTAGCACAAGATAGGAACGGGTGGAAGATTTCATCAAACCAGCCGAAAGACTAATGACAGAAAAAAACGATCCTAAAATTCAGCAATTTAGCTTTACCTAAATCTGGAAGAAAATTGTGATTGTGTTACTTAATATACATATTTAATATAATAAGGAACAAGAAGGAATTATAAATTAGGATATGGAACTGAACCACCGTTTACCGAAGATGCTGGTTTGTGGCACAAATACAAATTACTTAGTAATAAATTTTTGAGCTTTCTATCAATTACAGAACATTATGGAAGGTGGGCATGTAGGAGACATATATTTATCTGTAAATGTACACACAGCTTTTCCCTTATCACATGTCTCACTTCTAAAAAAAAAAGTCTTTTTACTGAAATGTTTTAAAGTATGTTTGTTTTCATCCTGGCTCTCCTGCCTTCATCTGTGGTAAGTTACAGAGAACATAATATGCATTTATAAATTGGAATAGTCTACATGACAGATTAATCAGTGTTTAGAATACTACAAATGGATATCTTAAGTGGAACAGGCACTGATACTGGATTATCTCAATCGGTGTCTTCTAGCATAAGCTGAAAAAATATACATATAATTCAGGATGAGGAACTAAAACAACTGAAGACAATTTAAATGGAAAAGAAAGGCAAAATACACCCAACACTCACCAAAGTTGAAGGCAGGAGGGCAGCAGCAACACAAAAAATGCACAAACAAAGAAAAAACAATATTTCGGCATGAGTCTTAATCACGTGAGAGGCGACACATATGGCAGGGGGAAAGATGTGGTTACATCCCAACCCGCCAAGATAATTTAGAGATACAAAACCTCACACTGAAATTGTAACAATAATTTATAGTTAAAAACACAAAAACCCTAAATATGAAAACCACTGGCCCTAGGACAGCGTCAGAAATTCATCAACACACACAAAATTTGAACTGGAGTACTGTTGTCACGTAATCTCAACAATGCCAGAGTGTAAGATTACAGTACCTGAGGGAATAAGTTAAACCACTAGTAAAATCACAATTTTTTCCCCTCATTGCTTTGTGCCTTGTCGATGTCATCATTAGTGGCAGGACAGGACTGGGGAGCATCCATAAACCACATAGCCCCACGTTGTTGATTCCAGAAGTTATTTTGTACTGTTTCCTCTTGTCACACTGCTGTAAATTACATACAGCGATAATTAAATGACCGGAATAAATATTCACAGGCTGGAACGTGTTCTGTACGTTATTTCAACTGTGACAAATAACCTAAATGAAGAGCTATGTGGCCATACTCGCAAACCCCCCCCCTTGCACCCCTAGCTTTCCAGCCAACCCCTCCCTCCACCTGCACTGATCCACGTAGTTTGTGGATACTCCCAAAGGAACAAAAAAGGAACTAGCCCATGCCTTTGTTTGAAGGAAGCTTCCCAGAATTTCCCTGGAGTGCTTTGGGGAAACCACGGGAATTCCAAATCTGCATGGTTGGACGGGGATTGAAACCCGTGTCCTGCTGAATGCGAGGGTAGAGTGTTACTGCTCATCCACCATACTTGGTTAAATCACAATAGATGCAAGAGTTAACACAAATTACTTTAACTTTTACTTGGAAACTGTCCATAAATTACACATCCAGATGGATAAATTATTTATTAATGCAAGTAATGAAGAGTACATAACCTGTTGAAGCATCTAGTCATTTGGTTTAATAGAATTTAAAATCTATGTATAACCCAAAACACATGATTTGGTAAACATTTTACATCATATGCTTAATCTACCATAAAACAATTATGCTGTTTGGAGGAAGATACAACACAGTATTTTAATAAGATACCTTACTGAGAAACATATCTCTACCAATGTCACAAACGTAAATAATTCAACAGGAAAATTGTGCTAGCACTTATTCTCAGCAATAAGAAGATATTCATGGGAAATCACAGAGTATGGCATACAGGATCAAGAAATACTCCTTTCCTTCTTTCCATTTTTCCTGATTTTAATAATAATAATATTTAATTAAAATGCAATGGAGCGCACACTCTGGTGGCAATTTCCTTACACGCCCATCTTCTCTCTATCCTGCAACCACCTATATTTGCCTTCTACAAATATTAACTTTAAATTCTTTCAACGATTATGATAAATTATTCATCATTTCTCTTGGTAATTTATTCCAATCTCTGACACCCTTACCAAAAAAGAGAATCTTCCCACACCCTTGTGCCTGAAATCGAGTGCCAGTTTGTGGTTATGGTCATCTTTTCCCTTACATGCACTACTTTTAATTCTTACACCAATATCTTTCCATGCCTCATCCCTAGTATACGCCCTGTACACTCCCATGACCTTCTTCATCCTCCTCCTGTCTTGCAATGAATCCCATTCCAGCTCCTTTATCATATCCGTCACTAATTGCATTGTGCAATAATTTCCAGAAACAAAAACTAGCAGCCTTCCTTTGCAACCCTTCCAACTCCTGTATTTGATACTCAAAATGTAGATCCCATACTACACCACAACATTCAATGATAGGTCTGAACAATGTTTTGTAACCCAATTCCTTTACTTCTCTCATACATCCCCTCATAACCCTCTCCAACAAATGCAGAATTTCAAAACCTTTTCCTACTACCTGTCCAATGTGATCTGCCTGGATAAGCTTATTATCAAATGAAATGCCAAGATATTTAAATTTCAAGTCTTCAACAAGCAATTCTTTACCCATCTTATGATAATAATCAACCCTCAATTATATATTTGTGCATCTAATAAGCTGGCCCTCCTTTAAATTTATCTTCATTACATGTTTACCAACACAACCAGTTATTCTTTCCAGATTACCCTGCACCTGTTTACAGTCCTCTACTGTTTTGTTCTAAAAGGAAACAAACTAATTTCTGATAGTAAACAAGCAACACAATTATTCATTAGAATAATGAATAGCAATGGTCCCAATACGCTATCCTGTAGCATTCCCATTTTTACTTCCACTTCTTTTGATACTGCATTTCCTACATTAACTTTCTGTTTTCTACCTAATCACTTTCCCATCCACTCCAATCGTTTTTACCTTATTTTCTACCATTTTATAGTTCACTCTGTCAAAAGCCTTTGAAAGATTTAGTGGTACACTATCAATTTGGCCTCCCTTGCCGATTTCATGGGAAACATCTTCCATATATGCCACCAACTGAGATTCGAATGAATATCCTTGCCTAATACAAACCTCAGCCAGTCACTGACATTCTGCTGAGCAACATGTAATTAATAAATTTGCAGTATAATATCATTATTTAACCTCGTTGCTTGAGTTAGTAATGGCATATTGATAACCACATAACAATAACTAAACTAAAAAAAAATCTTGATATAAATTACGATACAGCATGTACAAAGTTATTGGTAATCCTGTGATGTATTTGAGAATCTGTCACAAATACCACATAAATTGAATGTGTAACCGAATAAATGAACAGAAATCTCGTATTCTATAAATCGCAATGCAATTATTTCCAAATCAATTTAACACAGTGAAAAACTTTTGGTTTAAAAACAAACAAATTCAAGTGAACAATAAAACGTTTCAAAATCATACTCATGGTTTAATTAAAAGATTTTGATCACTCATATCATTAGGGGGAAAAAAACACATTTAAATATGTGATGCTCATCACATATTTCAACTTATGCAGGCAGATGAGAAAAAAGTGTTCGTCAAACAAATAAACAAAACAAACTATTCCCAGTTCTAACATGGCGTTTGCAAGTAGCATAATGTTGTTGTGGTGGTAATAATCAGCAATGCATGAGCTGCAAAACTCCAGGAACACAAAAAAGTAGGTAACCTACCTCTTGCTTAAAACAGACAGCATTTATTGTCTCCACATCGCCTCCTCTTGACGACTGGAGCTATGAATATACAATGTTTCTTGTAGCAAGCACACAACACATACTATGCATTACAAACAGCTGATAGCTTACGAATTAAATGCAAAGATTTTACATGCTGAAGAGGCAGCATTTCATTGGTGTTTGGTTGATCAATGGGGATAATAGTTATTTTTTATTTTATTTTTTAATTTTTTATTGCAATGGAGCACACGCTCCGGTGGCAATTTCCCTACACACCCAACTTCCCCCTATCCTACACTCACCTACATTTGCCCTCTACAAACTTTAACTTTAAATTCTTTTAACGTTTTCGGTAGGTTATTCATCATTCCCCTTGATAACTCATTCCAATCCCTGACACCCTTACCTAAAAAAGAAAATCTTCCCACACCCTTGTGCCTGAAATCGAGTGCCAGCTTGTGGTCATGGTCATCTTTTCCCTTCCATGAACTACTTTTCATACCTACTGCAATATCTTTCCATGCCTCATCGCCAGTATACGCCCTGTACATTCCCATTACCCTCCTCATCCTCCTCCAGTCTTGCAATGAATCCCATTCCAGCTCCTTTATCATATCTGTCACTGATTGCATTCTACGATAATTTCCAGAAACAAATCTAGCAGCCCTTCTTTGCACCTTCTCCAACTCCTGTATTTGATACTCAAAATGTGGGTCCCATACTACACTACCATATTCGAGCAATGGTCTCACCAAAGTTTTGTAACCCAATTCCTTGACTTCTCTCGTACATCCCCTCATCACTCTCTCCAACAAGTGCAGAACTTTGAAACCTTTTCCTACCACCTGTCCAATGTGTCCTGTTCAGTTAAGCTTGTTATCAAATGTAATGCCAAGATATTTACATTTCAAATCTTCAGCAAGCAATTCTTTCCCCACCTTATATTCATTATAAACCTTTTGTTTTTTATTTGTGTATCTAATTAGCTGACTCTTCTTTGCATTTATCTTCATCCCATGTTTACCAACCCAACTAGATATCCTGTCCAGATCACCCTGCAACTGTTTACAGTCCTCTATCGTTTTGATTCTTTTATACAGCATTATGTCATCTGCAAACAATCTAATTTCAGATAGTAAACAATCAACACAATTATTCATTAGAATAATGAATAGCAATGGTCCCAATACGCTACCCTGCGGCACTCCCATTTTTACTTCTACTTCCTTTGATACTGCATTTCCTAACCAAACTTTCTGTTTTCTACCTTTTAAAAATTCTTCTACCCAGGAAATCACTTTCTCATCCACTCCAATAGTTTTTACCTTATTTACTACCATTTTGTGGCTTACTCTGTCAAACGCCTTTGAAAGATCTTGTGCTACACTATCAATTTGGCCTCCCTTGTCCATTTCATCTGAAATATCTTGCATATATCCCACCAACTGAGATTCACATGAATATCCTTGCCTGAACCCATGTTGCCTACTTGAAAACCACTTACATTCCTCACATATTTTTCTGATGTGGTTGCATATCAATCTTTCCATTAATTTACCTACCACTGAAGTCAAACTGATTGGCCTGTAATTTTCGACTCTATTTCTCAGCCCTCCTTTATGTACCGGTACTACTATCGCACTTTTCCAGTCTTGTGGTAAGCAGCAAGTAACCAGACTCAATTTAAATAATATTTCAAGATAAGGTACACCCGGCTATCTTTAAGATATCTGTAGTAATATTATCTGCACCAGCCCCCTTATGTGTTTTCAGCTTCCTTATTTCCTTCATGATTTCTTCAGGATGAATTTCAAATTTTTTACTATCGTCATTTCTAATTGTGTTGTTAATCTCGTTCTCCGAATTATACCCTCCTGTTTCTGATTCATTGTCCCTAATGCTTTCACTGAACCAGTTACTTAAAATCTCTGCCTTTTTCAAATCCTCAGTAACTACTTCTCCATCCTTATCTATGAGCATCTCTACACTCTCCCTTCCCCTCTGTTTCCTGATATAGCCATAGAAATTTCTAGATGCATAAGTCAGTGGTCCTCCTGCACTGACAATACTCTTCATAAACCCATCTTTAGCCATTTTCTTTGCTGTTATTAAGTCCTTGTTTAGTTGTTTCAAATATTCCCTGCTTCCCTGCTGTCTCTTAACTCTGTTATGTTCTCTTTGTACCAACCTCTTTAACCTTCTCACTTCCCTATTATAGTACACAGGTTCTCTACTTCTCTTTATATTCTGCTTTGGAATGATTTTTTCTTCCCCCTTTCTTATTATCTCCTTGAACTCTTCCCACCTTGACTCTACTGTACTTTTGCCTTCCTTCCATTTGCTGAATTGTTCTCTGAAATATCTCTTCAAATTTGAAATCTGTGCCTTTTTATAACTGTACCTATTTCCCCCTTCAGTTTTGGCTGTTGGTTCACTGAATCCTCTAATATCCATCAGAACTGCTTCATGATCACTTATTCCTTCCGTTACTTGACACCCCACGAGGTTATCATTGGGCTTTATTAGGAATATATGCAAAATATTTGCCCCCTAGTGTTTTGCTCTACCACCTGTGTAAATCCTCCTTCCCTTATTAAGGTATTTGCAAATCTTTGTTCCCGTGTGTTATTAATCTTATTTCCTTCCCAGTTTACACCTGGTAAATTTAAATCCCCATCAATAATGACCATTTTATTCCCACCTCTGAAATCTGAGTAAGAATTTAATTTCTCCCCAAGAGCCTCATCTTCATCTGTCATTCTTCCACTGCGGTAAGCAGCCAACGCCCTGATTTTTTCTTTTCTGTTACCCCAGAAATCTACCCCAAGTAACTCATGGTCTTGATCTATGAACGCCAGTGAACTGTGGTAGTTTTTGCTAACTAGTATGAAGACTCCTCCACCAATTGCTCCTCTATCTCTGCGGTACACTCTGTAACCATCAGGAAAAACCTCACTGTCCAGTACATCTTCTTTTAACCAACTCTCTACCCCAATTATTATTTGTGGTTCGTGTATCTGTATTAAGTTTGCAAATTCGATTACTTTGTTCATTATACTTCTACAGTTTACCATTAACAACCTTAATGCCGTCTAGTCATTTTATCAACGGATATAAGTTTGTAAAATTTTATTTTCGTTATCACTGGATTAACCTGTATCAAAAATCCAGCACACACACTACGTCTCACTACTTTATTGGTACCTAATCATAACTTCTCAAATTTAAACAAAACATTAAATTATTATTATTAATTTCAAGTGAGCTATAGGCCCGTGGCATTATCCCTCCCCATTATTTTCGTGTTTACCCGAAATCGTAATTTAGAGTGTTCCTTGTTTCAGGTCATTTACTGGCATTCAAATGTTTGATCCTGTTAACTACAAATGAAAGTTGCAAGAACGAAGACTTTCCCGGCATACGACTGCAATAAAGTCTTCACGGGTGTACCGCCGGATTGTGATGTGAAAACACTATATTTCGACGACTAGCTCCGCCGTTTACCTCAAGTGAGGAGACATCTGTACAGGTCGGCTGACCCACAGATTCCGGTTTTCTATAGTGCGGATAGTTTCAACACATCTTGGGCAAGAAACCTCTGTCCAGCTTCCGCCTTAGAGGGCTCCATATTAGTTCGGGCCGCAACGAGAACTATAGCCACGCCCACTGGCAGCCAGCCACCGGACGCGAAAATGTATATAAGGAAGTGCGGCACCCGAGCTATATCTGTGGGTCAGCCGACCAGTGCAGATGTCTCTACATCTGAAGAAGACGGCGGAGCTAGCCGTCGAAATATCGTGTTTTCACAACACAATCCGGTGGTACACCCGTGAAGATTTCATTACAAACGAAAGCTTTCTCAGTTCAATAAGCATTAGATCAAGTACGTTTCCACTATCATCTTTTAAATTGCAAAAATTACAACTCATAGCCAAATTAGGTCTTGTGAATTCAAGACGCTTTCTTCATCTTCCTCCTGTGTTGCAATATCCCCCAACGCGGCTCCTTTATCACATTAGTTACTGATTGTGTTTTGCGATAATTTCCACTTGCAACATTAACTGCCTTTCTTTACACTCCGTCCAGTTAGTATATCTGAAACCATAATCAACCAATGGTCCGAAAATATGTAACAAGCAAGATTGATTGAAGAATGAGTTACCAAGAGAAATTATGAATAATTTACCGAAAACTTTGAAAGAATTTAAAGATAAAATTTGTAGAGGGCAAATGTAGGTAGGTGCAGGATAGGGGGAAGATGGGTGTGTAGGGAAATTGCCACCGGAGCCTGTGCTCCATTGCAATTAAATTAAATATTTTTTGGTAATAAATTCTACTATGAGAATGTTTTCATCAAGATTTTCCGAGTTTAAACAGAAATTTTTTTATGTTTCCTGATATGACTTCAGTTTATATAGAAACTTGGCTGGGAACTGATGATATTGAAATGCAGGTTACTGACTTTCAGTCCAGTTCAAATTAAACTCAAATTACGAGAAGATTTGAAAATATCCGAAACAGAACGGTACCAGCCATTATAAGAAATAATATCAATAGTAAAATTATGGAAAGTAGGGACTGAATTGGAGACATGTACAGGTGTCTAAAGAAGCTGATGTTTGCTGTTTTGCCCTTCTTTTCCTCTGCCTAGCCGTGTTAGTAATTACTTTCGCAAACGAAAAACATTAAAGCCTTGCATAAAAACCGCTTGACAGACGACTCCGGTACAGCTGGCATTCTGTTAAAAGTAACAAAGAGTGAACCTGTTACAACTGTTACAACTACTTAGTACAGTTACTATGATTTTAGCAGGGTGACGTGTCGAATTACAGGCAGCTGTATGTCTACCATAACTTTCGCACTGCACTTTAATGATGGATACTCAAGAGAAAAATCGAAACAGAAGATTTTTTTATCTCGTTTAGTTCTCGAGATATCGACTGCGCCACATAAACTAGACAATTTGGAAAGAAAAAAAAACTTATCTCAAGTTTTGCAGACTTTGCAGTCTTTCCTACAATAGATGAAGTAGGCCCGACCTAACAGGCTCGGTTAGACTAGTGGTCTGCAACTTTTCCTACTCGCGGCACACCTCACCGGATCTCATTACACGAAACTTTTATCAGCGTATACAGTCCGCTAACATGTAAAAAAAGATACCTAAAAACAGCGGTTTCATAACATTAACAAACAGGCAGTTTTATATTACCATTACGGTAAATAATTGTACACATACCTTCAGTGTAACACTTCGTCGAATGAAATACTGAAGTCGTTAGCCTTGATGTTTATTACAACATAGAGCAATTGGTCACAAGGAAAATACATCTGCCACTCCACGCGACGTAATGCCAGCAAACTAGGATGTGTTTTAGTAATTATCCTGCGACATGTGGAAGACGAGAATCTTGGCTGGGACTGCGGCCCGATCGATATCGACCCGAGGCCGAACTTGTCGCTCCTACAGATCAGACACGAATGGGGAAAGTTGCAGGATGTTTGCTGCAAGGTGACCTTAGCTACGCGTGCGATTCTGACGCGCCTAAGTTTTCTGCTGAGCTAATGGCAGTATTTCCGACCAGCGTTTTACCGCACGTACGACTTCACTCAGATTCGACAAAAAAAAATGCAAGATTTTAATATAGTAAAAATGTGTCCCTTACATTGTTTTTGGAATAGATAATTTTTAAATAATCACTTTCCTACGTCCATTCTATGGTAGCCAATTTTGCAAGGTTACACTCACCTATCCTGCAGCCCATATTACATTTTGGACACACACAAAATGTTTTACGGCAGCTTCCCTGCTTTGATAATTCATCTGCACATTAATAAATACTTCTCAGTTAAAAGAAATATTTATTGACTTCTCTAAACGATTTACAATTATACTTTTTACGATTGTAAAAGAAATCTTCACACTTCAGACTCGACTTATCAATGTGTTCTTTCCATAACAACCAACAAAACTTTTTTTTTTTTATTAACTCGGAGATAATCTTTTGCCTGCGACATAAGTCACAGGTTAATCAACGTTCATGGTTGTTATCTGACAACACCAAGGCAGAAACGGAATTTGATCTGACCATTGACATTTTCGCAAAGAACTAATTGGCGCTCTAATAACACAGAGGCCAGTGTTAATCTGGGCCTTCTAATAATTCTCGAAAAATAACAGGATTTCAGTCACGAATACCAAAGAATTGAACTGATTAGGAGAATTATATATATAATTCCATGATAATTCTATAGAGCACACAATTTATTACAATTTGAAATTATAAATATATTTCCAAAAATGAGTAAATGGCCTCTTTCAAAACTTTAATTGAGATTTAAAATCAAACAACGAAAAATATTATGTAACAGAAAAGAAAAGCAAACGAAATATTCACCAGAAGCGTACAGACAGGAAAAATCGCAACAAATATCAACTATAGTACCAAACCTTCTACTATTTTATCAACAAGGAAGTTTAATTAATTTTCATTTTGCTCTAAATGCTACATTATTGCCTAAACATTTTCCACCAATACCACCTTGACAGGATAACAAGCTGGGAAGGTCAACATAAAATGATGATAAATCCCAAGAAATAAGCGATTAGCAAAGCAGCTTAGAAACCAAACACTGATTATTAGTATTGGCTGGAGAAGGAATAGTTTATTGAAACAGGGCTTGGAGGGTGAGCGGTAATACTTTTGCATCGCATTTGGTAGGACGCAGGTTCCATTTTTCACGATTTCCCAAAATCACTGGACGCAAATGCTGGGAAAGGGATCATTTACAAGCCTGAGGCTGAATTCCTTCTATTTTCTTGCCCTCAGTTCTTTTCTGCCTCAAATAACCACAACATTGAGGCAGCACAAGCTAAAAGTAAAAAAGCCTTCTTGACTATATCAAGCATAAGTACCTAGGCATAACATTTGATGATAAACTCAACATGTAGATCATATTAGGGAGGAATTAAGGAAAGGTTGATTGATTTAAATAAATTTTAATTGTAGATTTACACCTTGTTGACACTGAGAACATTAGAGGCAGAAAATAATTCATATAAAGTAGGGGAGGAATGTGGCCATGGCATTCTTGAAGGAACCATTCCAGCTTTTGCCTGAAGAGATTTGGGGTAACGATGAAAAGCCCAAATCTGAACGGCCGGATGAGGATTCACACTAGGCTCCTCCAGGATGTGATGCACAGACATTACTACTTACCCACCATACTCTGTGAAGAGATTTGAAAGTTCTTTATTTTTCGGAATATAGCAGAGAAATATGGTGATTTGGTTACAAAATAAACAATTGCTTAGTAACCTTTTTTTGCTTTTGTTTTTATACCTTGTTGCATCGAGGTAATTAGCAGTTGGAAAGGACTGGGAACAAGGAATGGGAAGGAAGTTGGCCTTAGTTTTTTTTTTTTTCAAGAAAGCATCTTGGTGACTGCCTTGAGTGTTTGGGGAAACCATGGAAACCCAAATCTGGATGCCCACTCAGGGATTTGAACCCATGTCCTCCAGAATGTGCAGTCACAGCATTACTGCTCAGCCCACACACTTGGAATCTGAAAATCACTGTGCAGTGTAAGATATATAATTGTCAAATGTACGAGGAGGAAATGCTCAAACAAATGAATACTACATTTGTTTGTGCAAATTACCACACTACACAATAAGTAATTAATACGAGAAAGCCACTGGGGTTGGATGCATTAGAAGAGAGGAGTAAAAAGTAAAGATGGTAGAGAGTGTCAAAAGTGTATTGGTGATCAGGCTTGGAAATTCATTGTAGAAATACATAATGGAAACTATGTAAAGAGAAAGAAACATCTATAGTTATAAGCTATAACTGATTAACAGGCAGATATGAATCAGAAATTTTTCTTTTCTAAGCAAATTATGAAATAGAAAAAACTGCCATGGAAAATAATTAACAACTTACCACAAAAATAAAATAATTAAACATATGGACAAAGAAGAAAATAGGTGTACTCAAATTTTTACTTTCTTTGTAGCCAATAAATCAAATTACAAAAGAACCTTTAACCATTATCAGACTGGACGAACGAATTTGTACAAAATTCATCACCTGGAAGCCATTTCACTAAATAAATTATGCTTTGTGCCCTGATATAAATAAGTCCAATTGATATTATTTCCAAAAAAAATCATAAAAACAGCATTTGAACACAATATACCCAAGATCAATAGTCAAACCTTTATCTACATATTACAGAATAGAAAAAACTAATAAAAATAATTAAACATTTGTTACAAGCAGCATAATTTTATGATTGAAGTTATGCTTCATTTCCTGACTATAATCATACAACATTTCATAAGCTATTATCCTGAAAGTCATTTAGGAAAACACTATTTACAATCATGAATAGTAATACAGAAACTTGTGATACCATACCCAAAAAATTATTTAGCAATTTTCCCAAACAAACAAATTTTCACAACAAGAGTTTATATTAACAGCATTGAGATCACAGAAAGACATATATAATTTTTAAAAAATATCTCTCAATCCACAGTTCTTTAAACCACATGTACTATTACACGATTCTTAATTTTACCACATATGATATCCTAAGTAATGGTCTCAATGTTCTATTTAAATTTTTAGAGACTTTAAGGTTACCAGAAATGCTTAAATATCTTTCACTAAATTTCTAAGCAAATAACAGTTCATACCAATAAACACACTTGTAGAAAATGAAACATCTAGAATAAGCAAACTTACTTCTCAAAATTCTACAAGCTATTTTTATTGACCCATAAGGCAATAAAAACAATACAAAAAATTACTAAATCATCAATTCCTCTACCAAACAAATGGTTATTACTAAATTATTTTTACATACAAGGTCTGTCCCAAAAGTAAGTAGAATAAATCCACGAAAAACAATTTATTGTATATCAAAGTACAAATTACTAAAATTCTTCAAAATAGCACCCTTGTGCACCGACACACCGTTGCCAGCGCCTCTGCCAGTGGCGGTACGCTTCTTGGAAGGCTACGACTGGAACCTCGTTCAGGCATCTCGTCACGGCCTCTTTGACGTTATCCAGCGTTCCAAAATGGTTGCCTTTTAAGCTCCTTTTTATTCTTGGTAACAAAAAGAAGTCCGCCGGAGCCAGATCGGGGCTGTAGGGTGCTTGGGGCAGCGTTGCCACCTTGTGCTTGACTAGGTACTCGGTCACGATGGAGGCGGTGTGGGGCGGCGCGTTGTCGTGGTGCAGTCTCCAGTTGGTAAAAATCTCCTTCCGGACGCGTTGCACTCTCTTCCGCAGCTTTTCGAGAACTTCCAAATAAAACTTACTGTTCACTGTCTGACCCTGAGGCACAAACTCTTTGTGGACAATACCTTTTGAGTAGAAAAAGACAATGAGCATCGCCTTTACCTGGGACTTGCTCATCCTTGCCTTCACAAGCAAATGAACATTCAAAAGATTTTTTTCTTCTATGGGCTGTAGGATCACTAGACCTAGAAAATGACTGGCCAGAAATTTTACAAGCAAATAAGTTTAATTCATTCTCCAACAGCATGCATGTGTACCTAGAAACTTCCAAAGCATATAGTCTTCAACATTAATAAATTTTCTGTCGACAGTTAGCCCACTAGACTTGGTAAACGATTTTCCACAATCTTCACAAGTATAGCTGTTAACTTGAATGAATTCTTCTATGCCGTGTAAGGTGACCAAACTGAACAAACAATTTTCCACAAACGTCGCAACCAAATTGGCGTTCACTTAAATGAATTCTTCTATGATATCTGAGTCGATAAGAATGTGTAAACGATTTTCCACAAACTTCACAAGTAAATGGTTGTTCATCTGAATGGAGTTTTCTATGGCTTATGAGGCCCCTAGATTGGGTAAAAGATTTTCCACATACTTCACAGGAAAACTGCCGTTTACCTGAATGGATTGCCTTATGGTCTATAAGGCTATTAGACTGTGAAAATAATTTTCCACAAAGATCACAAGCATATGGCCGTTCACCTGAGTGGATTCTTCTGTGGCTAGTAAGGCCACTAGACTGACAAAAAGTTTTCCCACACACTTCACACTTAAATGGCCGTTCACCAGAATGAAGTCTTGTATGGACCTTAAGGTGACTAGAATGTGCAAACGATTTTCCACAAACTTTGCAAATATACGGCCGTTCAGCTGCATGAATTCTTCTGTGGACTATAAGGTTACAAGATTGAGAAAACGATTTTCCACAAACTTGACATTTAAATGGCTTTTCACCAGAGTGAACTCTTCTATGTCGTGTCAGTTGGCGAGTCTGGACAAACGATTTGCCACAAACTTCACATAAAAAAGGCCGTTCACTTGAATTATATCTTCCATGGTCTTTAGGGTAGGTAGAATCGGTAAACAACACAGATTGCTGTACATGTGTGTAACTTTTGTTTGGATCCACATGTATACACCTAAAAGAAAAATAAATTACTATACAACCAATTACAGAAATCTTATTTTAAAGTAAAAAAAAAATTATTGTAACATTTAATTAAACACTAATACTGACTGTTCTAAATTTTAGAAATCACTGTATGCAATTAATTGTGAATGACAGAATGATCTATTTAATAAATACACTCTTCATCTTAATTTATGTATAATATATTCTTTATAGTTCATAACCATTTTCTGTATGAATAAATTGTTAATGAATGCCCTAGTAAAAGTTTTATCAATAATGATAATAGTAATAATTAATTAATTTTTTTTTGTATGCAGACAATATAAGATAATTTTCATCTATAGGACACTCATGCCAATAAAACAAGATGGAGAAACAGGTTTGCTATTATAAAAAAAAGCTTTAAATTTGAAACTAATATCAGTGTAACATAAAAAATCTCACAACCTTGACAATACCTCTATCAACATAAAATATCATTGGCCCATGTTAAAAGTGTTATACTGTTAAAATCATGAAGGAAGGGTCAGCAAATGCTAATACACCTAGTGCTAACCAATTCACCATCAATCTGAGTGATACAAGCAAAATTTTGGATTCTGGGAAACACCAACATTGTCATTAGAAACTCCCAAATACAAGATCAAACATTAGCAATTGAATTTTTGTAACCTAAATAAAAACTCGCTACAAAAAGTTGCAAACTCAAAAATTCTCTGACAGCCTACAAAAAATATCTAATCCTAACTACAGCAATTTAGGAAACAAGAGTTACTGATAAACATGCTTTTGAAATTAAGGGTTACAGGATATTTAAAGGTAAACAAGAGAATCAAGTAGGGAGAAATTTATGTTACCAATGTACTGGATTTATTGTCAACAAGGGGTCCTCGATTCTGTCACGGATTTTTTCTTTCCTAACGGCCAAGTCTCAATATCATCTTTCAAAGTATAAACAAAACTTATACTGGCATAATACTGTATGCTCCAATCAGTCAGACAAATAAGATGGATCCATACTGAACAGATGAATTGTTGTAGGAATTAAAAACCATTATCTGCAAGTTTCCAAAGAAGCATATGGTCATACTGCTTGGTGGGTCTAATGTACAAATTAGTAATTAGTGAAAATTCTGGAACACTATTGAAATGCTTGCTGGAGAACAAATCCAAATGGAGAGAGAGACTCATAGACTATTTAATGCATTTAATCTGATTGTGAAAAGAAAAATCAACAGTTCTATACAGAGAAACACAAACCCAGTGAAGGGTTCACCCAGAATCCTAAGTCACAAAACCCAGATAATAGGGAGCAACCATGAGAAGCACTAGTCAAGGCAGCCAACACTATAGACTGATTAATAAAACCAAAGAAAGATCCAATATCTGGGCTTGCGAGTGAGATGTGACTTTAAGGCAAAGGCAACTTGCGTGGCAGAAACATAACTCACAGAAGAACCGAGATGATCTATCGAAATTCTTGGCCTCAAGAAAATCTAGTGCCTAAACTATCTGCGGGGTTAGGTGTACTTTTTAATGAGAACAAGATATTATAGTTTGCGGATGACTTTAAGAACTTGTATAAGACCTTCAATTGGAATATCAGGATATGTAATCTCTCCAGTCTAAACTTCACGAGACCAGATGGTAAATTTCCCTACAATAACCCACATACTCTTAAACACTTGTTTAAAGTTGGGGTTTACTTGCAAGCTATTTGTTAAAGCTATGACTATTTACTGGTACTGAGTCTAAATTGGATTGTAATTTCAAAGTTGCAGTCTTTGTCCTGATCGCCACTCTGTTTATTACACTTGTAACAGATAATGGGTTTGGAATTAACAACAAGTCCTCCGGATAATAAAATGCTAATGTTGTTCAATATTGTTGTCAACAAATTATGGTACCAAAATGTTACATTTGGAAAGACATCAGAACTTTTGAATCCATTGTAAAGAGCTTGCAAGTCATCTTTACTCGTAAGTTCACACACATTCCCAACAATTTCCACATTTGCCCAAAAATTTGTAAAAGAAATTGTAGTTTATAATAAAACCAAAAAAAAGTCCATTCCTATCTTCTGAGTGTTGATTGCGTTGAATACCAATCACATCATCAAAAAATCGCAAGTACACTATATTACTGTACTTAAAAATTTAAAAGTCCGCTGTCTATATTCTCAAAGTATGCCTACCATCCCTGAAGCCCCACAATTGTCTCATTCCAGCGTAAAAATGCTTATCTCACAAGGAAAGTAACTGCTATTTATAGAAAAAATGAAATAGAAACTTCCTCAAATCTACTAACTTACTTAGAGCTCTCTGAAATTTCAATATGATATAGATCCAATTATTCTTAATACTTTATTTTATGATAACTTATGTCTTAAATTGCCTCATTTAATTGTTATTAATTCCTAAAGTTCCAATTTTATAATCATGATTATCTTTTAAATTCCTTAATCCCATGTGCAGGTTGTGGTTTCATTTAATTACATAACTTTTTTCCTTTCTTTTGACGTATGTTACTTTACAGTAATTTTCCTACTTTGGAAATTTTTATTTGGAAACTGAAAGTAAGCATTAAAATTTATTTTTTGCTTCTGGTCTTATGACATGTAAAATTTTTCTAGAATTGAATAATCACTAACTACAATAAGATAAATACTGCATTTCTAAGAAAAAAATCATTATCTCCTAATGTTTATATTTTTCATTCAAAATCGTTCTTTAATCATTTCATGTTTTCATCCGTTGCTGGTATTTCAACAACCTCTTGACGTCATGCTACAAAGAAACTACAAATTTGAAAACTACAATTCCACTTATACCCCTTAAATCTTGAAATAATCAAAAAACTGAAATCATTTTCTTAATGTGTCATTTTTTTTTGTTTCATCTGAGTATATTTTTGACCATGTACCTTAAATTTTACCAAAATGTTCCGTCTTTATTTGCCTAAATAAACTGATTTCTATTTTGGCAACAGAGTCTATTACTTCATATAATATCTGGCCTTTATATACAATCTATTGCTGAAACAAAATTTAAGTTGTTTTTAAAACCGAGGGACATTCCTTTGAAAACAAATATCTACCACCTTCCTGCTCCAGATGGTACAAAGGTACAAACAATTGCAATATCTACTTGAATAAAATTTTCCACTTATACTTATTACACCTCAAAATATTCGATATTTTCTGCTTTACCTGTGGAAATGGAAGTGGCAAGAATGCAACTAATTTAAATTTTACCTTTCAAAAACACGTTCTTTATGTTGTTGTCTGATTTTTCATTTCTAAAGTGTCATATTAACAAGAAAATATTTCTAGAAAACATTTGACTGTTATGTGGTAGGCCTTCTTTTAAACAGTGTAGGAGACATTTTGGATATATGACAATAACTGTCATATCCAGTGCAAATTATAACTAAGTACTCCTGAATTGCCCCAGAATGCAGATTCACATTGAAAAACAATGTGTCAGAAATCCTAATTTGAAACCTCCCACAAAAGAGAAAAAAAGCCGCCTCACACATTCCCTATATAACTTGGTAACAGGGGAAAATTCAGTAATTGAAAAAATATGGAAAAACAAATGAAAAAAGGCTTTCTACAAACAAAGGGAGATAATTCACTATATTTGGGAAGCTGAAGAACTTCCCTGTAGCAGTTCGTCGAAAATGATCTACCCTCTTCATAAAAAAAAAAGTGATAGATTGAATATAAACAACAATCTAGGATTTTTCTGCTCATAATAACCTAGATTCCTTGGAAGGTGCTTCAAACTAAAGGAGAGGAACAGTTAGACTTACAGCTGGATAAATAGCAAGGATGTTTAAGGAAAGGACCTTATGTGCCAAACAAATCACAAATCTTAAATTTATCCTTCCAGAACCACAGAGGTAAGAAATTTGTAGTCAACTTCATTGATCTCAGATAGGCTCATGACCTAATTGATGAAGCCATTGTTCTAGAAATCCTAAACGAATTTGGCGGTTCTTCCTAAAACTACTTCCAAAGTGAAATTAATGGAAGAGATTTCAGATGTCTTTGAAATCAAGATGGCAATCAGGCAAGGAGATTGACTCTTTTAACTGTGTACTCAAGAAAGTCATCTATGAGTGGCAGAAAAGAATGAGCAGGAAAGGTGTTCAAAGTGGGATTTGCTACAGAAATATGAATCTGATAGTTGATTGCTTGTCCTATGCAGATGGCCTCATTATTTTTTTCTGATTCGCTAAACAGAAATTAACGTCTTATAGATTTTTAATAAAATGGATGCTGCACAAATATAAAATAACAATTCCTCTTATTACCCTCTCTGTGATGATCTATTAGTGTATTTATGAAGCTGCAGTTTCACCTCATCTTTAAATACTTCAGAACACTGTGTGCAAATATATAAAGGGGCAGAAACCGCTGAGACGTGATGGAAGACGTGTTTTGTTAGCGAGCACCAAGATAAAAATGTATGTGCACAGAATGCACAGGCAAGGTCTGATAATGAGGGTGCTTTCAACAAGGATCTGAAAAAAATAGAGAAAAGAATTTTAGTTTGATTACTGCAAAACGTGGATTAAAATTAATAGACAACTACATCAATATAGCATACATCATGTCACATGAAATATTAAAGCAATAAAAATTCTAAAATATTTATGTAAATCAATATAACACTTTTTTTCATAGTAGCAGACAAGGCACTCATAACCACAACAGTCTCAATTGTAATATGCAGTTTCAGGTAGAAATCACTTTTTTGGAAATGTTAAGAGCATGGCCAATTTTAAAGGAAAATAGCCATCACTAAGTTTCTGACCAGACGACACCCAGAAGGCGAACCAGTATGATGGGACATTGGAATAGAAGCAGCATACATATTCTTCAGACAACTCTGACACCGGTAGGGTTAAGTGAACTTCTGTTGTCCCTGGCAGGGAATTTTGGAACAAAAAACGAGAACAATAGCATTATAGTATTTTTCAAGCTTAGCGAGAGGTATAGTTATGTTAGAATGAGTTTGGTACCTCTTAAAGAAAGCTATACCAGTACCCAATATAAGCACTGAATTTAAACCTGTTTGCAGAAATCCAGAAAGCAGGTACCTAAGTTTCTGATTGGATAAACATTTAAATTTTCAAGCCCAATATAAGAAGGCAACAGGAAGAGCAATGGATGCCATAAATGAAAATCAATTCAATTCCAAGTAATAAAGGAAAACAGGGTGGTTGGTGAAGGGTAACGTACTTCCCTAACATTCAGGTTCGGTCCACCACACAGCCATTTGGATTTTTGTTTTCTATGGTTTTCCTTAATCACTTCAGGCAAATGATGGTATAGTTCCTTCAAAAATCTCATCACCATATTCCTTTCTTATCCCTAGTACTTTCCCACATCGATATTGACATGGCGTAAATCCCTAAGCAAAAAATAACAAAATAGGTAATTTGAGAGTACACGTATCCTAAGAAACTATGATATCCATATTAATATATTATCATGTCTATTGTCTTTTTCTACACCACATGTTGACAAAGAATTCATTAATACAAAATTAATATAATTTCTCTCTCAGTAATGTTCATAGAATAATCATATTAAGTAATTCCAAAAGAGATTTATAGACTGCTCCTCATATTAAATTATATACTAAATTGAATTTGATAAACAAATTATTTAAAAATAGAATTCATTATTTGTGTTGAAAGTGTGTTTCCAATTCTATGTACAAGTCAAACACGAAAAAATTTCAGTTGTGATGAAATATCAAAATGCAATGCTGGTTGCAGTGGGAATGTATTGAAGTGAACCATTTTCTGTAGGACATGCAGTTCCTTTTATACGTGTGAGTTTGGACGCAAGTTTAAATGATGTTTTAGAGTGTGACAGTTGATTTAAGCATGTACAGTTGAGTTGGTGAGTACTTGTGTATGTTGACATACGCTGGTGGATGTGGCCAATGCAAGTTGATGCATGAAAGCAAGCTAGAGACTGAATGTGTTTGGCGTAAGTGACCCTGGATGTTTGAATGAATATGGTTTAGTGATTTGAATAGTAGGTGTGGATGACTGTGTTTATGTAGTCATGACACACATACTAGAAGACAAAATGATTTGGATAGAACACTTGGACTATGAAATTCTGTAGCGCATTCTAATCTCCTGGAGGATATGGAGTCAGAGTTACTCAACAGATGTACACTACAGTGCATTAAACCACTGAGGCATCAGGCCACTCTGTAAAAATTGAATAAGTATGAAACATAGGGGAATTCATTTATTAAAAGATCCATATTAGAGCAGATTAGTCTGAAACAATCCTAATGGTAAGACATGACATTAAACTACAAAGGGGTGGATGGAAATCATTTTTCATCTTCCCAATACATGCATCCTTAAGCAACCTGTGGTCACAAAACTGAGAACTTGAAAAATTTGTTTTACAACCATTAAATATTTTTTTATGAACGGGAAATGAACCAGACACTTCCACACTTCAGTCATCATTCACCATAACATTATTTAGCATAAAAAATATTATTAAATTATACTTGAACTGATGATATTATTTTAAATAATTGGGCAGAGCACATTGGGCAGGTGGAAGGAAAAGGTTACAAAATCCTTCATTTACTGGAGAGGGTGATGAGAGGATGTACCAGAGAAGTTAGGGAGTTGGGTTACAAAACTTTGATCAGACCGTTGGTTGAATATGATGGTGCAGTTTGTGACTCACATTTTGGTTATAAAATACAGACGTTGGAAGGTGTTCAAATAAGAGCAGCTAGATTTGTTTGTGGAAATTATTGCAGGACCCAGACAGTAACTGATATGATAAAGGAGCTGGGTTGGGAGTCATTGGAGGAAAGGAGGAGGGTGAAGAGAGTGCTGGGAATGTACAGGGCATATGTTGGTGATGGAGCTTGGAGGAATATTGGTCAAAGAATTAGGAATAGTGCATGGAAGGGGAAAGACAACCATGACCACAAGCTGGTGCTCGATTTCATGCATAAGGGAGTGGAAAAGTTGTTGGTAAGGGTGTCAGGGATTGGAACGGATTACCAAATGTAGTGATGAAACACGCTTAAGGAATTTAAAATTAAAATTTGTTAATCATAATAATAAATGGGGGAGGAAATTAATATTCCAATTATAAGATTTTTCAATATATATATATATATATATACATATATATATATAAAAGGGGTAAATGGGTGATGGGAAGTTGCCACCAGTGTGTTAGCTTCATCAAAATTAAAAATTAATAATACAAAATAGTAATAATCGAAAGCAATAATGGCAAATGTGTATCTTAAATAAGTAGGAATGCTTACGAAATACAGGTTTTCATATAACAAATCTAAAATAATCTACCACATTGAAAAATATAATACACACCACTCAATTCTTAACATCAGACATCACTGAACTTCAATCCAAGTCTAGGAACCAAGCATTTGATGTTCTATTAGTTTGTCACAGTCATCAAACATAAATAATTGACATATACCAAGTTACTGTTTGTTGCTACCAGTAATCCTCTAATGGCAAAAATAATACTGAATTTGGTTTTGAAAATCTACTTTTCAATAAGTAGGAGTATTTATAGTTGAAAAACGCTAGTAACCCAGACTATTTTGCCATCACTGCCAAATAAATGTATTTTAAAAATATATACAAGGGAAGCTGTTTTTACATTAGTATCAAAATCTACTGTAGAAGTGCTCTTAATTTATAACCGTACATATATTACAATAAAACCAATATTCACTAAGTTGGGAACCACCGGGGCCAGCGCTAGGGGGGGAGGGGGGGTAAGTGGGTCAAAAGTACCCGGGCCTGCTGGCTGATAGGGGGCCCCAATCACCGATTGTAGGGGCCCTCAGCCCATGAGGCAAGAATGCGCCCATTGGTGAGCTAAAAAAAAAAAAAAAAAAGTCGCCCATTTTACCCCGGGTCGGAAATTCCTAGTGCCGGCCCTGGGAACCACCATATATGTTAATAATGGATTTCAATCCACTGCATATATGTTGAAAGATACACACCACATGTGTCTGTGGTACAGTAATTGCTTCAAATGCGCCCTGGTTTTTGATATATTCATATACAAAGAAACAAAAAAATTCAAATACCCTATAAGTACTACAATTATTTCCAGATACTTTTAACTGGTAGTGTGATCTGTGCGAAAAAATAATGTAATAATGGAACTTCCCTGATATGTGATTGCAATGAAATCATCCTGGGTGTATGGTCGAACTATGTTGTAGACTTCATGATGTTATGACCTGGGTTCAAACCAATGCAGTATCAAATAATTTATTTATTTTTATCTTAAGGAGTTGTCAAGCATAATTTTTTCATTCTATTCCAACTTCATTTATATACTTTTACAGAGTGAAATAATATGTAAAACAAATCATATTACCTAAATCACACCGTCATTTTTTCCAGAAAATATCTTTTGAAAATCAGAAAATTATAAAGCCAACATATTATCAAATAGACCACGCTGCCCATCAAGAGTATGTGGCAATAACTGTAGTATTTGCAGAGCAATTGGACATTTGTTTTGCTTTCTTCCATGTGAATATCTCAAAAACTAGGGCATATTTGAAGAAACGACTGTGTATCCTTCAACATACATGCAGGAGATTGAAATACATTATTAGCATATCTGATGGTTTCTAAATAAGACAATTGCCTATATACTTATTTGCAATTGTTACACATATCTTTTCATTTGCTTAAATTGATGATGGTCAGGTACACATAACTGTAGTTTTAGTGCAAAACTTCTGCTTACAAGACATAAATACTTATAGTTTTTAAAAAAATCTGAAATCAAAAAGCCTTAATCACATTTATTAAATAGCCACTACTTATCTTACCTTCTTTGTGAAGTTTTGTTATTGTACTTATGAATCTCCAGTTTCATTTCATCTTCAAATACTTCAGAGCTGTGTGTAGAAATATATAACGGAGCAGAAACAGCTGAAACATGGCTGAACACGTGTTTTGTCAGAGAGCACCAAGATAAAAATGTCTGTGCACAGAATGCACAGGCTAGTTCCAATAAAGATGGTGCTTTAAACAAGGATCTATAAAAAACAGAGACAAGAATTCTAGTTTGCATACTAAAAATAAAAAATGATTAAAATTAATAGACAAGTATTCCAACATACCATACATGTCATTTGAAATATGATTAAAGCAATAACAATTCCAAGATCAATGTGCCATTTTTTTACAACAGCTCGTTAGCAACTCATAATGCATGACTTCATTGCAATATGCAGTGTCAGACAGAAAGTAAGTATGTTTGTCTAGGTCATTTAAAAGATAAGATTCTATGCAGCACTGAAAATTACAGGAACCTGGAGGGTAATGAGCCTAAATCAATATGGATTTCAAACAGGCAGATCAACAGAGGCTGCCAGATGTTGTTCTATACAAACATCAAAAAAAAAATGTTATCACTTTTTTTGACATTTTGAGAATATAGAATATTTTCAATAAAAGTTTCACGGGAGTCCAGCCGGATGGTGTCATAAAATGACGACGTTTCGACAACCTGCTCGGTTGTCTTCATCAGGTCTATTTTAGATGTTTCTTCTCGAAATCACAAACAGACTGTCTGTTTGTGATTTCGAGAAGGTTGTCGAAACGTCGTCGTTTTATGACACCATCCGGCTGGACAGTCTGTTTGTGATTTCGAGAAGAAACATCTGAAATAGACCTGATGAAGACAACCGAGCAGGTTGTCAAAACGTCGTAGTTTTATGACACCATCCGGCTGGACAGTCTGTTTGTGATTTCGAGAAGAAACATCTGAAATAGACCTGATGAAGACAACCGAGCAGGTTGTCAAAACGTCGTAGTTTTATGACACCATCCGGCTGGACAGTCTGTTTGTGATTTCGAGAAGAAACATCTGAAATAGACCTGATGAAGACAACCGAGCAGGTTGTCAAAACGTCGTAGTTTTATGACACCATCCGGCTGGACAGTCTGTTTGTGATTTCGAGAAGAAACATCTGAAATAGACCTGATGAAGACAACCGAGCAGGTTGTCAAAACGTCGTAGTTTTATGACACCATCCGGCTGGACATTCTGTTTGTGATTTCGAGAAGAAACATCTGAAATACACCTGATGAAGACAACCGAGCAGGTTGTCAAAACGTCGTAGTTTTATGACACCATCCGGCTGGACAGTCTGTTTGTGATTTCGAGAAGAAACATCTGAAATAGACCTGATGAAGACAACCAAGCAGGTTGTCAAAACGTCGTTGTTTTATGACACCATCCGGCTGGACTCCCGTGAAACTTTTATTGAATCAATACGCCGGGAAAGTCTCCATTTGCATATAGAATATTTTATTGGATTTCTATTGGCTCCTTCAAATACCCAAAAATGGACAACACTAAGCTTCTGATCCGAGGATACCCACAAGACTTGATTTGTGATCTAGTACGCTGGAATCATGGACTGGAAACAGCATAAAGATACTTCAGAGAACAACAACATAGTACTTAGCGAGGGTTGTAGTTATGTTAGTTTGGTATCTCACAAAGAGAGCTATATCAAAATAAAGCCTGAAACTAAAACAGTTTTAAGAAATCCATTCTACATGTTCTTAAGCTCTTGGTTTGTGGAGCATTTAAATTTTGAAGTCAAATGCGAGAAGACAACAGGTAGAGTAATGGTTATCGTGAATAAAAATAATACGTGTTAATCAGAAAATATTTATTATCTGAATCCATATAATAAGGGAAAACTGAGAATTGTGGGTGAGCGGTAACACTCGGGCCTAGTGTTCAGGAAGAAACAGATCTGAATCCCCACACACTTATCTAAATTTCGGATAACTATGGATTTGCAAAATAATGCCAGGAAAATGGCAGGATAGTTCCTTCAGACATGCCATTGCCCAATTTTTCTCATTCCTTGACCCATGACATTTCCCACCTCTAATCACTTCGACGTTGATGAGGTGTAAGGGTGTAAGAAGAAATGGAGGCAGAATATCCATATTCGCCTATTACGTCCCTGGAAACTTTCTACACTATAGGTCAAAAACGAATGTTTTATCACAACATTTACCTCATAGGATGTTTCACAGAGTTATAATATTTAGTAACTCCATCTTTCTCTATTAACCACATATATCTAATATCCAGAATTGTCAAGGGACAACTATTGTCATTTACCTAACTTAGATTATGTTCTAAATCGAATTTGATAAACAAAATAGTAAACAAATTATTTTTAAATAGAATTCATTATATGTCTTGCAAAATTGTGTTTCAAACAGTACGTACAAGTCAGAATTGAAAAATATTTCATGTAAAGAAATATTGAAATATATTGTATATTGGTTGGAATTGACACATGTTGAAGTGGTCAGTGTTGTTGTATTGGACATGCAGTTCCTTCCCTGCATGTGAGTTTGGATGCATGTTTGAGTGATCTCTTAGAGTATAATTAACTGTTGATTTATGCAGGTACGTATGAGTCACTGGGTGCTTATGTGTATATTGAATTATATTGAAGGATGTCTGCCCATACAAGTTAAGGCATGTAGGCAAGCTAGACACCAAATGTGTTTGCTGCATGTTTGTTGTTTGGTGAGTTGGGTGGTTTGTGTGGATGGCTTTGTGTATACCAGTGAGAGTAAGCCTATAGCTGTGACATTGTTATGCTAGCAGCCTAAATTTTTAAACTATGAAATTCAGTAGTGTATTTTAATTTCTTGGATTCTTTGGAGAGAGTTTCTAAACAGATGCACAATCTCAACCACTGAAAGATCTAGCTGCTCTATGAAAGATAGAATAAGGACGAAATATAGGTGAATTCAGTTATTAAATGGTCGATATCAGAAGCAGATTAATTGCAAATCTGAACCTCAGACAAAACATTAAGCTACAAAGTGGATGGAAATAATTATTCATCTCCCCAGTACATACATCCTCATGCAACGTAAGGTCATAAAAAAAGAACATGGGAAATTTGAATGACAACCACAGGTGATATTTATATGGAAGAAAAGATAATATACACCATCCACTCACCACAGTTGCAGGGATGATGTAACAGCAATAGAAAAAAAATTTACAAACACCTAAAACACAACAGTTAGAGCTATATCCTTTTTCAAATAAGCTTTAAACTGGGATACTCTGTTTCTATTACGTACAAGTCAGATTCCACGCATTCCCTAGAACTTATTGAAATAATTTGTCATGGCCTTTTCATAATAATAGATTGAAATTAGATATTTTTCCAAATAAAAAAAAAAATTTTCACCTAATTGAGTATTTGCACTGGAAAGCCAAACCCTCGTCTTCTCACAGATAGTATGTAAGTGGTATCCTCCAGTATATTTGCTTGATATGTGGCACGTTTTTGGGTTGAGATGGCGAGGATTGCTGCAGCCTTCACAGCAGAAAAACTGCGAGGAATCCACACAACATGCAGGAAAATCGCACGGCAATATTGTAGTCATGACCTCAGGGTAATAAAAGGCACGCTGTGAGAGCATGTTTTATAGCTGGGTTTCTGAACTTACAGCTCCACATAACCTTTCAAATTTACTAGGCATTTGCGAACACCCTTTAAAAAAAACTTTTTTTAAAAAAAGAAAAGGAATTTGTTTAAAAATTAATACAGTCGCAAAGATTAATTAATGCAACAGAAGAATTTATTTATAGTCACAAGTTTAGTCAATTTTAGGAGCACTTTTGTTCAATTTTAATCTCAATTAAGCATCAGTTCAATTCTTATATTTCATATTTATCATAACCATGTGTGAAAACAGATTCTGACATAAGTAAGTTGTCGCAAACGCCAAAATGAAATTTACCACTTTGTCTGAGAGCTCTGGATATTCTTCCTGTCTTGCCACACAAATATCAGTTAAAGATATCTTTTTTAAAATCAACCTCAAGCATCAGATCTGAGCACATTTCCAGCAGCAATTCTTATTGATTAGTGATTAAACCAGAATTTATGGTTTTGATTGTGACCACAAATGAGTTTCCAATCCGGTCTCTAACATTACCAATATCATAGAAGTACATTTACTGAGAAATATGAACAGAAATTTCATCTTTCACATCAGCCTCCAATAGTAAGGTGTTAGTAACAACAAATTCATGCAGAAGATGAAAACATTTGACAATATTTAATATTTACCAGCTTTATTACACCAGACACATTCACCCTAATTAAACAATCAGAAACTGCTTGCTTTTCAATAGTGTGAAGGAAAGAATTTAAAATTACCAAGGGAAGTGATGAATAATCTGTGGAGTGATTAATCGCACATGCACCAACATGTGTTTTGCTTAAAAGAGAGACCCAGACAGCTGCCATAACCTAAATCTAGTTGTGAACCCCCTACGATCAACTGCAAGCATCTAGGGGTTCGCATACCCCACTTTCAGACACCCTGATTAATAGTCAGTGGGAGGGGGCGATGGCAAAAATCTAGCTCCTTAAAACTGGAACTACATGGCTGAGGGTGGTTGCCCCTAAGAAAAAATTATTGAACCTCCAGGCTACATATTTTGTTATTCGGTGGCCCTACAATTAATTTCTTTCCTTTCTTTTTTTTTAAAAAAAAAAAAAAAGAAAAAAAGAAATAGAGTGATAGTAAACAAACAAAGGAAAAAACATGGGAATCAGATATTTATAAGGAGAATGTAAGATGCGATTAACAATTATGGACAATGCAAAACAAGGCTAAATGATTAGGTACATAACATCAATTATTTGATGAGCCATTAAATATTAAATACCAGTATGCCTAGGAAAATAAGGTGATAGAATAATAATTACACATACATAAATAAAAAGTGCACATGTATTAAATGATTTGTTTCCACTAAATGCAATAACATTTTTCAGCATCATACCATTTAACTGACAAAAGCTACTAAACCTAAGGATTCTGCCCTTTCTGTGCTTATGACTTTATACCTCATTGACATCAAGGTCATTAAAGACAAGAAAGTATTGGTGGCAAAGAATGGCAAAACCAGTGTTACCACTCACCCACCACACTGTTTCTGCCATGAGTCACAAAGAAAATGTTTTCTCTTCTTATTGGCCATAACTGTTTGCATATATGATAAAAGTAAATTAGTGTGCAACAATAGTTGTAAGTTAAATTATTTTAATCTTATATATAAAATTCTCGTGTCACAATTTTCGTTCCCATACTCCTCCGAAACGGCTTGACCGATTCTCATGAAATTTTGTGAGCATATTGAGTAGGTCTGAGAATCGGCCAACATCTATTTTTCATCCCCCTAAATGTTAAGGGTAGTCCACCCCTAAATTTTTTTTTTATTTTTAGACAAAATTTTTATTTTTTATTTTTTTATGATACAACATACAAAAATACATACAATCCTAAATTTCCACTCTTCTACGATCAACCCTTATTTTTTAAGGCATTTAACTGTTTCCAAAGATAAAGAAACCAACATTAACATACGTAAGTTTCTGTTTTAAAGCAGAATTAATTGATGAAACCAATATATCCTCAAAATAAAATCAATATTCAAAGAGCAAATTAAATTCTTTTTTTAAAAAAATATTTTTTCAGGTATTCAGAGCAGGTTAAAATATTCATTTTTAGTTTCGCATTTTTTTATTTTTATTTATTTTTAACTGCGATTAATGTCCTTGGGCCACGTAAGTATTCATTTGCTCTTTGAATGTTAGTATTTTTATGGATATTTAGTCGATTCCATCAATCTCCGGTCGATAACTGATCAATCGTCATTTAATTAGTCCGTTTCACAGTCAATAGACGCAGAACAAATGACCAACAACGACAACAGATACATCGAGCATTTACATATAATTCATTCCTGCGTCTAGCAAGCTAAAAGTAAATATGCGTGTTCAAATGCTTCAAGATCCATCCGCTGAAACATTTTCAAAACAACTCTTAGATATCGGTGATGGAAAAGTTGCTATAGATGAAACTGGATACATAAAATTACCGACCGATTTCTGCACAATACTGCAAGATACTCTCATTGAACAAATATTTCCCGATGTACACACACAGTACATAAATCATGAGTGGCTTGCAGAAAGCGCAATTTTAGCGGCAAAAAATGTAGACGTTGACAATTTAAATCTCAAGATACAAATGTTGTTGCCAGGGAACTTGGTATCATATAAATCTATTGATACAGTTTGCGACGACAGCGAAGCAGTAAATTTTCCCACAGAGTTTTTGAACTCACTAGATTTGCCAGGCATGCCACCGCATAATTTGCAATTAAAGGTTGGATCTCCGATTATCTTGCTTCGTAATTTGAACCCGCCCCGGCTGTGCAACGGTACGCGATTAGTCATTCAAAAATTAATGAAAAACGTGATCGAAGCCAGCATTTTAAATGGCAAGTTCCGAGGTGAAAATATATTAATACCACGGATTCCTATTATACCTACAGATGTGCCAATTCAATTCAAACGTATTCAGTTTCCGATTAGATTGGCATTTGCAATGACCATCAACAAATCCCAAGGTCAAACGATGTCTATTTGTGGCTTAGATTTGAGAACACCATGTTTTTCACACGGACAATTATAGGTGGCATGCTCTCGAGTGGGTAAACCATCCAGTTTGTTTGTGTTAGCTAAAGATGGACTAACAAAAAATATTGTTCACGCTATAGCATTAAGAGATTGATATTGTTTGTTAGTGTTACTGTCGTAATTGATTAATTAATGATATATAATTTTAAGGAATAAATTATAATAACTTAAAAATAATGTTTGCCTTTTGTTATTTTTATATTCCCCAATCGTTCACAGTGCTCCATGCCTATTTCACGCATATACCACATTCTTACGTACATACAATATACACATTCTTACATACATACATACTTACAATAAGTAAGCTATTTTTTGTCTACACTAGAAATTACTTGAAAGTTATTTATATGGCAAAACAACGTTTGCCGGGTCAGCTAGTGATACTATAAAATTAAATTACTTAGTTTCATTTGCACCCAGAAAAACAAAAAACTGTAATGTTTAATATCTGATACTTGTTGTGCTAGTATTTAGTTTTATCAGCAACAGGTAAATTATTTACAATTAAAAAAAATAACGTTTGTTAGGTACAATGATCTATGTTTAAGACTACCGGTATATAATAACTCTTGATCAGATTTAAAAGTAACAAAAATTTCTACAATTATTGTTAATAACAAGGAAACACCTTACCTATCAGGAACAGGTTCCATTTCTGAACTCTCTTGTCCAGCATCATCCAGCATATTCTAAAAAACAAAAAAAAGGAAATAATGAGAAAGACAATATAATATACACATAAACTAGGAATATAATTTAAAGGAAGGAAAATCAAAAACATTTATGCAGGAAATGCAACAATAAAAATATGAAACTTTCTTAAAAAAAAAAAAAAAGCTACTGATCCTTATTATCTGGTGACATTTAACCAAACATAAATACAAACAAAAAAACATCAAATACTCAAGTACCAAACACTTTTTAAATTAAAATTTTATTTGGTTTCACCTAAACATAATGGTCTAACAAAAGGAAAATAATTCTATAAAACTCTCACAGCCTGCTCACATCGCGAATTTAATTTATAAAAGGTGCTGCAAAATTATCATACGTATTATGAGAATAAATTCTTTTATATTATATGTGAACAAACATCCTAGATAATATAAACAGGTTAATTTTTTGTTATAACTTCAGATCTTGCTTACAATGTGGTTATTAGAGTTAGGAGAGAATTGTAATTATGGAATAAAGAAAATGATAATAGAATATGTGAAGTAATGTTCTTGCATTATTCTGAAGATAGAAAACCAAAATCTGGATGGCAGGGCCTAGAATAAACCAAACATCATATTGTATAATTGCCCTAACATTACTGCTCGCCGAGGATCACTCAATTTATTTAGAAATTTTCAGTTACCAGTTTGTGTACTTTTGATACTTTATATATGAAAAAACTAGGAGATATATTTACCAAATACATCATAGCTGATCTGAATAAATGGAAGACAATTTACAAGCACTGAGATTTTTTCGCTTGGGGTTCTGTGGCTCGTTGATACCATTGGGGCTGAGAAATGATCGAGGACAATGAATGGGAAGGAACTGAGCCATGCAATTTTTAAGGAATCAGAACGAGATTCACATGAAATAATTTTCAGAAATTGCGGAGAACTGAAATCTGGAGTCTGGCCAAGATTCAAACACATAGTATACAAACTGGCAGGCTCGAGTGTTAACTTTCACATAGTCAAAGCAGGCCTTCTAAGAGGTTGGAGGTCAGTGCTGGCGATTGCAATAAATCCAATCTGTAGCAGGAATCACACACAAAACTCCACTTTCGAAAAAAAAAAAATTAAACTACTACTACAGTATGAGAATGGAGATTTTCCGGCATAGTGATGCAGTGAATTCTTCATGTAAGTTCAGTCAGATAGGGACTCACCACGCCAAATGTTGCTTAACCGGTTCACCGCCAACTGAGGGTACCAATATTACGGACTGCATATGGAACCAAACGCTGTCACCCATCCAGGTACTCAATGAAATGGCTCCCAAGACATGTTAATGTTCCTGTCACATTAAAACTGCAGAGAAAACTCTACTTGTCAGGAAAAACAATAAGAAACTCATATAGATGACACTAACTCCATTTGGGTAATGTCAAGATGGGGATACCGTCGCGGCCTCGCGTAGTAAACACATAGATCACGTAGTGTATATGACATTATTGTGATGTATTCAGTCTGCACGTTCCAACACTGTAACAGCTATACATATGATCTGAAAATTTGATATCTGCAATATCATGCGTTATGGTTACGTTTCACTTTGGTCCAGGCTGAATTACGGCCGAAACTCACATTTATAAAATATGATTTCCTCAATCATCTTTTGAGTTTATGTTGTAATGCAGCCTGGACCATATGTCACAATGTTGTCATATATACCACATGATCTGTGTGTTTACTACGTGAGGCCGCAGCAGTATCCCCATCTTGATATTACCCCTCCATTTTTGTACCATTACTACGAAAGTAAATATAGAGCTCTATGTTTGATATATATACTGACAATCAATGGCCTATCAAGAGTGAACTCCATCTTTAGTGTAGATAATGATCTTTCAATCATGTCAAATTGGTGTAATCTTAACAAGATCGTGGTGAGATGTTATAATACAAACTCAGTGATTCCTATGTCTATGCAAACAATATTATGTTAAACAGTATACAGAATTTTAATGAGAAAAAGCAGTGATTTTTACAAAGAGATAGTTGATATTAATATTATCAATGAGTCATCCAAAGACTGATAAGAATACTTATTTTGACTACAGATCTGTTTATGTCTGTCAGTTGTAAATTGTCAATATATACTCATGTCTCACAGCTGCAGCAAAGAGAGTAATGTGAGCAGACACAACTTAATGTAAAACCACCACTGAAGCTGCAAGTGGTGAAACAAATTGTTCTCATCATGAGACGGAATCTACGAATAAAACTTACACCTTGGTCTATGATTACGTGTCAATTGCAGTAAGGAACAACAAATTCCTTTTTACAATTCACCCATATGATAGAAAAGAACTTTTATATTGTATACTTGTATCCATTTCAACAGAAATATTTGAGTAATGATTTTTTACCTTACCATTTTCAGTTATTACTATCAAGTAACTAAAGAGCAGGAATTTTACGGGAACTCAACAACTATGTTACTTGGAGCAAAATATATGTCAGTGCTTTGAAACATATGCACAATACTTCACAGAAAAACACTCCCCCACCTAATGCAACCTAGGAGAATAATTTATCAGTAGACTTGTGCAGGAAAATTCTGTTAGAAGCATGTGGATACTAACAAATGTAAAATCTATATGTATAGCTTAGACTAAAATGTGAAACCTTTCCAATTTTGTGCCCGTTATACACAAAAATGTTTCAATCAGTCAAATTCCGTTAACTAGTAAATATAAAACACACTTTATGAACTTCATATTTGACCTAAAATGTAAAGTAAAATAGCTTTCAAACAACTACAAATAGGCGTTCCTTAATAGCTTTGCAACATATTCAGATAATCCAAAAACACAGACAAAACCACTGATAGCAGACACTGTACAACACAAAGCTAGTAAACGGTATTTCAGTTAAAAGTTCCTGTGCCTGTAATACTTTTCATATAAAAAATAAATTTGCGCAGAAATTGCTGCAAAAAGGACTCGTTTCTTGTTTCGTCCGCCGATTTATAACAGTTAAACACTAACAAACATCGTTTAGTTCCTGTGAATTCATTTGCTCATATTTTGTTCAGATGATCAGACATTACATATTTAAACGTATCGTGAGCATCATGTGGTCGACTCATGCAGTCTAATGAGCAAAATGTGCTAATTCACAATTCTACCAACCAAAGCGAACAGCAGGCGAGTGAAAGGTGTTTCCCACTGTTAAGCTGTGCTGTAAGACTCCGTAAGCAGCTTTAAGCTGTAAACCTACCTCTTCCATTATATACACAGCATTTATAGGCTCCATATCACCTGCTTCTGTCGTCTTGAGAGAGCAAATCACAACTCCACAGCAAAATAAACCACATTCCACGTGAACAGCTGATAGGTTCTGCTACAAAGATACTTAATGTTCTAGAGTAACAATTCCACTCCAAATTCCTGCTACTTGTAAATTTAAATCATTTTTATCTAAAATCTAATTTGTTGCCAGCCTTTTCCTAATGCCGTCGACACATATAAAATTTACGGATACGTCAATTTATTTTATAAGTAATCCACGCCAATGGAAACGTCAGTAAAGGTGTAGATTTGTGAAAATCCAAGATCCGTGTTACATTTCAATATGTTTATCCAGTTTCTTTATATTTAAAGTTTCTCAGTCTAATAAGAAAAAAGGTTGCGAATTTACTTTTAATTGCGATGAACCTTAACCCCAACTGGTAATTTTAATTACTAGTTGAATGAACACGCCAATGCAACTGTTTAATTCATTTATTGTTGCGTCGTACGCGTTTCACCTCTCATCGAGGCATCATCAGTGACGAATCTGTGTTACAGTTTTTATATACTGTTTTATATAGGCTACATTTTTATCCTATTATTACAAATTGTGAGCATATTTTTTATGAGATATTTTTATAGCTAATGGTTAGTTACTATTTACATTTTTTAGTATGGTAATTTGAATATTCCCTGAATCTGTACATTCGAAGTTTTTTATTGTTTGAGTTAATTGAAGTTGAATTGATTTTGCTTGCTCCAGTGGTGATTGCAATACACCATCCAATTATCTTTTTTACGTTGTTATATCGCTAATACTATCTTATATACTTTGAGTGTTACGAATTTAATACCCTTCGGCCTTTAAGTAAACTATTCATCGCTTCCCCTGGTAATTCAATACAATCCCTGATCTTGTACCTACAAAACAAAACGTTCCCAATCCCTGACATTTTATTTACAAAACGAAATGTTCCCAATCTATTACGCATGACATCAAGCGACAGTTGAAAGTCGAGTGCCCATGGTTATCTTTTCCTTTCCATGTACTACTCACAATTGTTCAAGCTGATCCATCCAATCTCCATCACCAACAAACGCCTTCATCATCCTCCTGCTAGGTAGATCAACTTTTTAATAATTAAGGCCCATTCACACTAGCGGTCAGCTCAGGTCAAAAATCGCTAAACACATAATCCAATGGGATCATTCACACTACGCGGTCTGCTCAGGTCAGGGCAAGGCAGGTCAAACTGAAGGTCAACAACGGTCAAGACCTGAGCTGATCTGAGCTGACCGCTAGTGTGAACGAGCAACGGTCAGGTCAGGTCAGATCAAATGGGCATCGAACGTCGGAAAACTATGCTCGTAAGTAATAAATAAAGAGTAATAAATAAAAAATAAATATTTTAACGATATGTTATTCCTGTTTATTGTAAAGACGGAAAAATTTAAGATAAAATCAAATATTACTACACATTTTAGTACTGCCAAGTTACAGATCCTTTTTCCGAAATTGAAAAAATATTGTGAATTTATTTTTTGAATCAAAGGCTTCTGTACCAGCGTTAGCACACAAACAAAGCATATTTGTAAAACAGGGTTTCTCTAGCTCATTCTAAAATTCGCTTTCTACATGGCTTGAAATTGTATCTTTCCATAAATAATTGTGCCGAATTCATGTTGCTAAAATTATGTTACCAATTAATCCTGGCACAGAATTAATTTTTCTAAAATAATTTCGAAATTTTTGAGCCCTAAAATTTCAAAAGCATTTCCCACTAATCGTGTCGCAGGGCATAGCCAGGTAGTTAGCATTTTTTATTCTCTTGATCTGTTTGTGCTTGAAACTCTGGATGCACCCAGAACCATCCTCTTTTTTGATCTTGACGTATTTTTAGGCTCTTGATCCAAAATCATTGCGATTTAACTGACGTTGGGGTAGAAAACGGCATTGTTCACTATGAGCAACTGAAATGAAGTGGCCTCGTCTACGACTTGATGTGGCCTGACCTGACCGCTAGTGTGAATGCTATCCTGGATCGTGAGCTGACCAGAGCTGAGGTGATCGTTAGTGTGAATGGGCCTTAATCGATAAATGTCTTTCAGTTTCCAAGATTTGTGATTCTTTTGTGTTACAAATAATGCTATAGACGCTTTGGATGTTTTATTGAGTACTATTTGCTCACGTTTGTAACGTCCAGCCTCTGCTGTCATTGATTTTCCGTCACCACTCCATTTGTGAGACATTTCATCCAGCCGTTATGGAAGACAGGGAAGGTTGGCAAATTCCTGCTGGCGTCCTGTTGTCGGCTAGGTTGCTTTGTTTGACGCAGGTAGAGATGCCACTCCCGGAGGCGGGGGGTGAGAGTGGTCAAACTGTCGCGGGCACTTGGGGGCTAGACCCCGTATAGTCCGCATGTGTGTGTGTACGCGGACTTTTCAAAGAAACGTGGAGGACGCGTTTTTGTCATGACATCATTTGTCGTGCTGTTTTTCGTAATGTGCTGCCAAGAATGAACCCATCTAGTTGGTGGATGGCATTGAAAGGTGTTTCATCATTGTGAAGGAAATATCGAGGTCACCGACAGCTTACTCCATAACGATAAGTGATAAAAATTCATATAAACATTTACCCAGTATACGCCCAAACTGATGGAGTTTCGTGCTCTCCCTAGCCGGGAACATTTTGTTTATTGTCTGTCAGTTTCTGTTCTTTTTCTTTGCTGGCTGAGTTCAATTTTTTGTGTAATCTTAAACAAAGATGTATTTCTTTGTGTTTTATTTTATAAATGTACTCTTTTCTTTTAATTCCGCACTCGTGTTGTCCTTTTGTAATGAGAGGGTGTAATTTAAATTTAAGCCGGTTTTTTTTTTTGCAATTAAAAATAAATATTAAAAAAACACGTTTTTTAATAATTAAAATCTTGCATCTCATGCACGTAAATGTTTTCTCGGCATAACGAACCGAGACATTTCACGTTGTAAATGGCCTGGGGAATTATATTATGTACGACAGTCATTTCACAAGTCACAGTCAACGCATAACGTGATGGAAGGGACGATTTATTTAACAATACAGTACAGTAACCATCATTATTTAATCGTCTCCAGTTGTGCGGATGCGGTGTAAGACTTCACTCGACGATTCCGAGGCTCATTTCATGATGAAGGATTTTTCTGTTGTTGTTTACTTCTTTCGCCTTAGCAGCTCCCTACGAACCTGTAACGAAAAATCTGCCCTCACCTGGTTTAGCGGTGTGTCAAAACTGTTTGTTAGTATGAGATCGTCCCATAAGTTCAAGGACTCGAAAATGATTTTGTTTTTTAAATGGAATTCTGCAGTTTAAGCCATACAGACAGCTACAGCGTATTTATTATATATCTCCTCAATATAATGTGTTATATATGTATAGTATGGATGGCGCAAAGACGTTTTACAATACTTACTGTAATTAAAACCACCCTCGCTCTAGGCGGGTCTCGAGCCGGCGATCTTCAGTGTGTAAGCCCAGCACCACAGCCGCTACATAACCAGCCGACAAGGAAAGGTTCGATGCAATTCTTTAATCCCTTACAGAATTTGATCGAAAATTACAACGTTCTGTGACAATTCTTTATTTCGCTACAAGTGAAAGCGGATAAAGTGTAGGTACATTAAAAATTATAGAAGAAAGAAAAATAGTCGTAATTAAATATTTATGTAAGAAAAACACTTAATACATAATTGTAGTAAAATGTTGATGTCACATCGTTTCACCTTCAGGTAAGGATTTTAACAGAACTCTAAACATTTTTTGTGCATATTTCGCGTTAAACCGTCCATTGACAATACTTAGGCGAAGTCCATTAATTACGTGAGGTTTTTTTTTCGGAAATCCAGACCGCACCCCCCTATGATGAGATGATATTTCGGGAGACCCCCCCTCTCTTGCTGACGATCTCGTGATTTTAGAGAATTTTTCTAGCTCTTAAAAAAAAAAAAAATAGGGCTGTGAGAACCTTAGATCCTCCTCCCTATCGTTGTCGCAAGTGGTTAGTAGACCTTTTTTCTCTAGTTTTACTGTTCTTAAAAAGATAATGTGAGACTTCTGACTACCCCCCCTCCCCCCCCCCCCCCCCGGTGAAGTTAATGGACGTCCCTTGTGGTTATTGCAGTGATTATAAAACTCAGGAAAAAGTGTGAGACTTTTAAGTTACGTTTAAGTTACAAGAAAGGATAGCCAAGAATTTAAGTCTCGTTCCGTGTAAATAACTTCTTATTAAAAAAAATAATCGCGCATTACGTGTAAAATGTTTCATGGATATTCTGAAGGGCAATAAAAACAGTATTATAAATCTGTTTTGTATGATCAGCAAGAAATGTGTTTCAAGTTTTCCTTTGAATTGATACAAAAACAGAAAGCAGGTAGGCTACCTTTTTATTACTACTAAACAAATATCATCAGAATTCATACGAATCTTTAATGGCTTTGTCCGCTCGTGTTTTGCATGTTTTGGAAAGAGCGAAAGGCAGTGCGGGGAGTTGCGAGGCGTGTGTGTGTGTGTGTGTTTTTTTTTTTTTTTTTTTTTTTTTTTTTTTTTAACGGAAAGAACATTAGATTCGTAGATCCTGTTAAGACCGCTTTACAGGATATTTCTAGACATAATACCAACTACTTAGAAAGTTTCGGAATTATTATGAAAGTTTTGGTAAAAACGTGTTTTCTCAAATACTCTACTGACGTCTTTGGGTCGGGCACTCTACACGTGGTGAGTGAGAGGTAACGCCAATACAGTCTTTTCAGTATTGGGGTAAAAATATTTCAATATGGCTCCAAGTCATTATGGTCTTACCAATGTATTTTAAACATACAGCTTCTGTATATTTTTGCGCCAACGTGGAACACATTTCACAGATATTCTGAAGTGAAATAGAAATTGGGACTAAGTACCTATCACTTCAAGTACTCTCACCTTGAGATTTTCGGAAATATCACTTATTATACTGGCTGAACGAGCATTCCTAAGTTCAAAAACAGCCGTTTTTATGCAATAGTCTGTCTTGTTCATGTTTAAAGCAAATGTTTCTTTCACTTATTTTTTGCGAATTTTATCTACCGACGGGAAGAACTATGTGAATTGGCTGTTCTCATTTTTTTTATTAGAGTCTGCGTTTCCAGAGTTATTGCAGTAGAACTGAATGAATTCGTCACTGCCTAAACTAAAGAATTACATTAAGATCCATGAAAATTTTTGGAATTGAAATATTATGGGAGTTTTTTCCAACAGTGCCTCCAGGGTAGAAGATTGTAGAAGTACCTGCTAATGTCACCTATATTTAATTGCAATGGAGCACAGGCTCCGGTGGCAATTTCCCTACACACCCATCTTCCCCCTATCCTGCACCTACCTACATTTGCTCTCTACAAATTTTATCTTTAAATTCTTTCAAAGTTTTCATCACTGTGGGGGTGAGGGGAATGCAATTTGACTCCCGGCACGGTCTTGTGCACAGAGGATCTTCAGGTCGGTACCAGGCACGTTAGTAATTTT